>JARKIC010003566.1:0-16798 GCA_029378375.1 Mycena olivaceomarginata | reverse complement strand
TTGCTTTGAAAGCTCTATTGTGTACCATCTGCTAAACACAATCTAGGTGCATCTTCCTGGCCAGCATTGGGTCACTTTCAACCCAAATGAAGATCCACAGGAGGTCCTGCAACGTGCCGCCAGCGAACGCACATGTCTGACCGCATTTTTTGAGGCAAATGCAGACACCGGCGCACTTGGTCTTGAAGCGAGAAAATACACATACCAGGAATTCCCACAGCACTTTACGTGGCAGAATGGGAAGGACGAGAAGCGATGACCATTCGCAAGCAGGGCTTTGCGCTCGGGCGAATGTACTTTGTTCCCCCCCAATGGTGGTGAAGATTCTATCTGCGCACCTTGCTCACTGTCGTTAAAGGCCCAAAGTCATTCCAAGACCTTCGTACACATAACGGGGTCGTCTATGATACCTTTCTCGATGCGTGCATTGCCCGTGGCCTTTTGGAGGACGATGGGTGAATGGCGGCAGTGTCTCCAGGAAGCTGGGGAGATGCAGACAGGGAGTCGTCTACGTCAGCTCTTTGCAACACTGTTGCTCTTTTGTGAGCCCACTCGCCCAGGTGTTTTGTGGCAGGAATTCTGCGGGAATATATGTGATGATCTTTGCCGGCGTTTGGAGATCATGGGGAGACGTCCCACCAGTGACGACACCTACAACTATGGGCTATTTCTGCTCAACAAGATCTTGAATGAGCAGGGTCGAAGCCTCAAGGACTTCCCATCCATGCCAACATTCCAAATCGACTGGGACACACGCGTCAACAACCCCCTGATTGCTGAAACAACTGGACTACAACCGTGAGGAGGAGGGCAGACGGGCAGAGCACAACATTGCTCTTCTGAATGAAGAGCAGCGAGATGCATTCGAGAAAATCATTGCCTCTGTACACGACAAACAAGGCAAGATCTTCTTTCTCGATGGCCCAGGAGGGACGGGGAAGACATTTGTCTACAAGACTGCCTGCCATCAAGCATGGAGCAAAGGCACCATTGTCCTTTGCAGCACGTCTTCCAGAATTGCAGCGCTGTTGATGCCTGGTGGTCGTACAGCACACTTGACATTCAAAATCCCTGTTGATGGGCTCACCGACACTTCGTACTGCAACATTCCGAAGAACAGCCAGCGAGCCGACCTCCTTCATAAAACACAGCTTATATTTGGGATGAGGTCGGTATGCAGGACCGGTTGGCCATTGAGGCTGTTGATCGCACTTTATGTGACCTGTGCAACGATCCCCGTCCGTTCAGTGGGATCACGGTGGTCTTTGGTGGTGACTTCCAGCAGATCCTCCCTGTCGTCCCCAAGGGATCTCGGGAGGAAATTGTCAATGCTTCCATTCAGTGTTCGATAATCTGGGAATACGTCGAGCTCCTGATCCTGAAGAGAAACATGCGCCTCGAGTTAGAAGGACAGTCCGAGAGGGAATTTGCTGCATGGCTGTTGGATGTTGGGCATGGCCGTAACCTCAATGGTGAGGGCTGTGTCAAGTTACGCCCTCAAATGCAGGTCGATGGTCCACAGGACTTAATTGACTTTGTGTATCTGGGCATATCCAGTAATCCACCACCACCGCCAGACTACTTTTTGAATCATATGATTCTCGCACCTCGCAATGCAGACGTCTCGGAGATTAATGGGGATGTGCTTTCAAAGATGGCTGGCGAAGAGCAGGCTTACTTCAGCGCTGACAAGATGGTCGAGGAGGTTGGAGCTGATGGTGAACCGAATGGAGAGCCCCCACTGCCAGTCGAGTTCCTTCGGTCCATTAACAATGCTTCACTTCCACCTGGGGAGCTTACTCTCAAGGTCGGATGCCCTCTAATCCTCCTCTGAAACCTCACACCAGCCCGTGGTCTTTGCAATGGCACTCACATGATTTTACTTCGAATGTCGAACCGTGTTTTAGAGGTCAGGCTGATTGGTGGTGATCACGACAGCGAGACGGCTCTTATTCCTCGGATTACTTTGACCCCGATAAACACAGAAGATTTTTCTTTCAGATTCAGTCGGCGTCAATTCCCTGTCCGGCTTGCCTTTGGGTTGACCATCAACAAGGCACAAGGTAAATTGGTCAAAGTTGTTGGTCTTGACCTTCGTGTGCCGGTCTTCTCGCATGGACAGCTCTATGTAGCGTTGTCAATAGCCACTTCCGAGCATCGTATCAAAGTTCTCCTTGCAGATACCATACTTACACCAATAACAAAAAAATGTAGTATATCCAGAGGTTTTAATTGACTAGATATTTTGTTCCCATTGGTGTCTTGCATTCAATGTTCGATTCGTGGGAAGCTGTGGCAGTAGGGTTGAGTTGCAGCGGCTTTTTTGCATGCTCACAAAGTTCAACTCCGCCCTTGCTATGCACCACTTCAAATATTCTTATTCCAACCCAGGTATCAGCAGTATTTTTGCACTAATTCCTATAAGTAGCCCTCGACCTGGGTAACGTTAAGGATTGCAATATTTTAGCCCAAAATGGCGGCGAGCAGGGGACACTGTCACAGTGTCACACAAGTTGACCTTTTTGGCTGAGTCTTCAGTTGACGACATCCTCTATGTCTACCTGCTTTTTCAGTTCTCAGTTTCTTTTCTGTGCTATTTATACTCAGCTCAGTCTGGCCTCAGCAGTCTTTGGTACAAACATTTAGCTGATCAGGCTATTGACTGGCTATCACTTCTACGAAACCCAGGATTTCAAGGAAACTCTCGAATATTCTACTTCTACGTCATATTCTGCTACTATGTCACCCCCGCTCCCGCTCAGTGTATAAGTAAACTGGAACCTGTAAGGGCAACCTTAAGCTCGGCGCAGGGCGCGGAAACTAGCGGGGGAATCCGAAGAATAAATATAGGTACTAAAATACAGGAGTGGAAATACTACGCACCTAGCGGGGGAATCTGAAGAGAAGAAAGGATGAGGATTCCCACGCTAGGCGAAACCTTATATACTAGTTGGTAACTACCCAGTAGCACGTGTCCGGAGGTATCTACAATGATCGCGGGCCTGATTGCACAGCACGTGCCAACGAGAGCAGACGGATGTCCCGGGTGGTTTGGCGGTCGGATAGAAGGGCGCAGAAGTGTCCGGAGCGCCGGGCGGAAAACCATCCGGAGAAGCGCCTGAAGCGCCCGAAGCATCCGGAGCATCCGGATTGGGTCCGGATGGAAAACCGTCCGAAGCGGGGGTTCCCCTGACATCACCCCCCCCTTGGAATACGGTGTCCCGACGTATAAAGCGGATGGTCCTATCACGCCTCCGGAAGGACAGCGAGTCGAAAGCGGCCGAGGCTATCCGGCGAGGAGTGTTGGGGTAGCGGCGATAGTAGGCATCGATGGCGTCCTTGGTGAAGACGTCAGAGTGCTTTACCCACTTATTGTGCTCCGGACCATAACCCTTCCAGTGCACCATGTACCAGAGGCTGCCGTACCGGACCCGAGCTTCGAGGATCTCGTCGACCTCCCACCTCTCATCTCCATCCGTCCGGAGGATAGGTGGGGGCTCGTCGTTCCGGGGGCGCCCGGGGAACGAGTCCGGCTTTGCAAGCTCGAGTTTCACCACCGGGAAGACCGGGTGGAGCTGGAAGTACCGTGGAGGGAGCTCGAGCTTGTACGCGCCTTTTCCCACAACCTGTACGACCTTGAAGGGTCCGAGCCGCTTATCCGAGAACTTGGGAGACGGGCGCGTCGTTTTGATGTCAGACGCATCCACCCAGACTCAGTCGCCTACCTTGATCTCCGGTGCGGGTACGCGCCGGCGATCGTAGTACAGCTTGAACTCGTCTTTGGCTTTGACGAGCGCCGCCTTGGCTTCGGACCCTCCAGCAGCGATTCGGTCACGGAACTCGTTGACCGATTCATCGGCTGAGCGCATGCCGTTGGGCTCGAAACCCATCCGAGGGAGCCGGCCGGTGTCCATCATAAACGGCACCTGCTGCGTCGAGGAGTGGACATGGTTGTTGTAGGCGAATTCGGCCGCCGGTAGGAGCTCATCCCAGTCGTCCTGTTTGTAGCTCGTGAAGATACGGACGAACTGTTCGAGCTCCTGGTTGACGCGTTCGGTCTGACCATCGGTCTGCGGGTGGTAAGCGGTGGAGGTAGCGGGTTCAATACCGATGAGGCGCCACAGTTCCCAGGTGAACTCAGCGATGAACTGCAGACCCCGGTCGGAGATGTACTTCCGGGGGGTTCCGTGGTGCCTCCACACGTTCCGGTAATATAACCGGGCGGCTCCGACTGCTCCGAGGCTGGTGTGGCACTCGTTGAAGTGGGCCCGCTTACCAAGGACGTCGACAACAACCATGACCGCGTCGAACCCATGCGCCTCCGGAAGCTCGACTATGAAGTCCACCGAGACGGTGTCCCAGCGCTCGGCCGGAATCTCAGTCGGATGGAGCTCACCGTGGGGAAGTCGCCGAAGCGCCTTCGTCCGGTTACATGCGTCGCAGGTTCCGACGTACTGACCGACGTGTCGGGACAACTGGGGCCACCAGTAGTTCCGGGAGATTAACTCCAACGTTTTGAAGCGGCCAGCGTGTCCGGCGACCCGCGTGTCGTGGTGTTGCTCCATAATCCGCCGGCGGAGGTCCTTGTTCCGCGGCACGACAATCTTACCGCGAAACAGGAGCAATCCGTCCGAGATCTGCCATTCAGCCGAGCAGGGAGAAGGGGCCTTCCGGTTCTTGAGAAGCTCCCGGGCGACAAGCGCAACGGGATCCTCGAGTTCCGGCTCGGTCGCAAACGCCTTCCGAACATCGCGCAGGAGGGGGACTTCGGGTCCGTCAACCACGATCCCCTCCATCGCCCGGATCCGGAAAAGCTCCGGCCGAAGGAGCGTAACGTCCGAGTTCTCGGATCCGGCGCCGTGGTCCGGGCGGCGGGAGAGCGCATCCGGGCGACCCATGAGGCGACCCGGCTGGTGGAACAGGGCGAAGTCAAACCGGGACAGGTACAGGGACCACCTAGCCTGCCGCCGGTTTAGATTCTGCGACTTCTGGAAGTACTCCAAGTTCTTGTGGTCCGTCCAGATCCCGACCGGGTGCTGCGCGCCTTCGAGGAAGTGCCACCACTCCTCTAGGGCTCGGACGATCACAAGCATCTCCTTGTTGTGGATCACGTAGTTCCGTTGGACATTGTTCAAGCTCTTGGAGTAGAAGGCGACGGGGCACCACTTTCCATCCGTGTCCTGTTGCGATAGAACGGCTCCGGTCGCCCGATCCGAACTGTCTGCTTCTAACCGGTACGGCCGAGATTCGTCTGGGAGGACCAAGACGGGCTCCGCAGTCACCGCGTCCTTGAGGGCTTGAAACGCGGCGGCCGAGGCAGCGGTCCAGGTCCAGGCCACGCCCTTCTTCGTCAGGTCGAAAAGCGGCCGGGCGATGTCTGAGAACGCCCGGATAAACCTCCGGTAGAAGTTCGTGAAGCCGAGGAACTGCTGCACGTCCTTCTTGTTCTCGGGCTCGGGCCAGGCGGCGACGCCGGCGACCTTGACGGGGTCCATCTCGACGTGGTTGTGGGAGATGATGACGCCGAGGTACTCGATCGTGGACTTCTCGAACTCGCACTTTTCCGGCCGAAGGAAAAGGTGGTGTTCCCGAAGCCGGCGGAGCACCTCTCGGACGATTTCACGGTGACGGGTGAGGTCGGAGTGTGCGATGAGGATGTCGTCCAGGTAGACCATGACATCTCCGGACAGAATCAGGTCCTGGAAGATGTTGTTCATCATCGTCTGGAATGTGGCCGGGGGAGTTGGTAAGGCCGAAGTACATCACCAGCGGCTCAAAGAGCCCTCGGTTCGTGCGGAACGTGGCCTTCCATTCGTCACCTTCCCGGATCCGGACGTTGTTGAAGCCCCACCGGACGTCGAGTTTCGTGAAGAACCGAGCTCCTTTTAACCGGTTAATAAGGTCGTTGATTAAAGGGAGCGGGTACCGGTTTTTCACGGTCATCACATTGAGCGCCCGGTAGTCCTGGACAAACCAGAGGGCACCGTCCTTCTTCTTGACGAAGAAGACCGGGGGACGCCATCGGAGACTTTGACGGGCGGATGTGGCCGGTAGTCAATCCCTCCGAAATGAAGGCATCGAGCTCCTTCTGTTCGAGCGGAGAGATCGGGTAGACCTTACAATTGGCCGGTTTCGCATCCGGGACGAGTTCGATGGCGTGATCCCACGTCCGCCTGTCCGGGAGAGAGTCAAAGGACTCCCGGGCGAAGACGTCCGAGAAATCCGCGGCCCAGGGTGGGACCTCGGTTCCGGCCGGTGCAGAATTCCGCGCGTGAGCCTCCGCAAGACGTTGCGAGACGGTGCTTCCTGCACGGATCTCTTCGGCCGGGGCGAACACAGTGTAGAGGATGTGATCGCCCTCCTCGAGCTCATCGTCGTCATCGTCATTGTCCTCCGAATCCGGAGTGAGGTCCGGGAGGTCATCGTCGTCGGCCGGTTCGTCCCCATCGTCTCCGGTCCACTCTTCCGAGTCGACGGCGCAGATGGACAGGGTCGGACCCTCACGCAGCTGCCAGAGGATCGAGGCGGCAAGCTTCTTGTTCTTCCGGACAGCTCGTAGCTCCTCCCGGCAGGTGCGGCATCTGGTCGGGCAGCGCGTCATACGAACCTCCTTGGTCTCCCAGTTGATCTCCGGATTATGTTTCTGGAGCCAGGAGTAACTGAGGATGACGTGCTGTTTCCCGAGCCGAGTTACAGCGAGCTGGATACGCTCGGAGTGCCCTTTGTAGTCAACCACCATATCGACTACGCCGGTGATGCCGCCCGCTTGGTTCGGGCTGCCATCCACGTTGAGAACCGGGATGGGCTGCGAAAGGGGCCGGACCGGAAGGTTGCGGGAGATGACATACTCCGAGTCAATGAAGTCTCCGGTCGCTCCGCAGTCGACCAGAGCCTTCACCGACATCCGGGCAGCGGTCTCGACAGACTGCAGGTCCCAACGGGATGTGCAAGGAGTTTCGGCCTTCGACAGAGTCGATGACGTACTGCCGGGGAAGTCGCCGTTCCCACTTTGGGCGATGAACGCACCGAAGCGAGCCTGTCCTCGTTCCCAGCTCGGGGACAGGGGCCTCCGTCACTGCCCTCGTTCCCGGCTCGGGGGCAATGCGGGTTTCCGTCCCCAGGACGGAAGGAAGAGTCTCGGTCACTCGGACGGAAATGGGGGCGGGGGGTGCGCCTCTCGCTACTACCTCAGACTCAAATGTATTGGCATTATCTGAATACAGGAGGGCATAGCAATTAGGGGACGCAACCGAGGGCGCACCGCTCACTCGGCCGGGCGGGGAAAACCCGCCGGTTCCATCTCATCTCCGTCCGCCGACTCGGCCGGAAGCGAGGCAGAGGTGGAGAGCCAGGCGAACAGCTCGTCGAGGAGGTCGTCCCCGAGTTGACAAACGACCTCATCGAGAACGTCCGCATGCCGGACGTCGGATGTAACCGGGCAGTCCCGGGCGATGTGTCCGGCCGCACCACACCGGAAACAAGAGCGTGGGAAAGCGCGTGCTCGGGTCCGGTCAACGTCCATTGGAACGACCGCTGGAAGCGCGGGTCCGGGAGCCGGGGCGAACGAGACCGTAGCGCGTGCGGGGGGCGCAACCGGAAGGATTCCCGTTCCTCGCGGCCGAGGTAAAGCGGCCGGGAACCGAACCGGAGGGTTTCCGGATCCGGCTCGGCCGAATGCCTCGTACTGGCAGAAAGCGCACGCACGCCAGTCATCGTAGTCAGTGAGGTCAGGGGCAGTCCCAGACGTCGTGATCGCGACATTGATCTTCAGGTCGAGCCCGGAGCGATACTTGGTGACCCGGACGAGAGCGTCCGAGTAACCGGCCGTTACGGCCAGTTCCTCGAAATCATCCGTGTACCGGTAGATGTCGCGGGAGCCCTGGAAATACGAGCGGGACTCAAGCTTGGTGAGGGCTTGGTCCTGTTCGCTCTCCTCGACGAACCGGAGCCGGAACTCGGCCTCGAACTGGGCCCAGGTGGGGAACGGGAACGGTACGGCGGATGCGCGCCATTCCGCCCATCGGGCAGCTGTGTCCTTTGACATGAAGGACATAGCGAACCGGACAAGTTTTTCCTGCGAGACGAACCCGTCCGCCATGAAAGCTTCCGGAACCAGCCGGTAATAGGTGAGGACAGAGTGAAGGAACATCCGTCCTTGCGTCCGGTCGCCGTCAAAAACAGCCGGGGGGTTCGGTCGAAGGACCGTTTTTGGAGCTGGGTGGGGGGGCCGAGAAATCTGGACCCGGCGCCGGAGCTGGAACGGCAGGGGCGGGGGCAGGCGGCGGATTTGGGTGTTCAGCAATAGCTCGCGGAGCGCGTTTTGGATGCTCTCCAGGGAGCCTTCACCAGCAGCGAGCCGGTCCATGGCTTCGGAAGCCGGATCCGGAGTGTGAACACTCGGGATCTCGGGTTGCGCGGAGCCAGGTGCAGGCGGCTGGTCCATCGGAACGGAGGAGGGGTCGAGATTTGAAGTGGGGGAGGATGGAGCAGTGGTCCGAATCCGTACCTGCACCAAACTTCCCAATCTTGACCGGTTGATCCCTTAGATCCTTTCTTCTGCTGTAAGGGCAACCTTAAGCTCGGCGCAGGGCGCGGAAACTAGCGGGGGAATCCGAAGAATAAATATAGGTACTAAAATACAGGAGCGGAAATACTACGCACCTAGCAGGGGAATCCGAAGAGAAGAAAGGATGAGGATTCCCACGCTAGGCGAAACCTTATATACTAGTTGGTAACTACCCAGTAGCACGTGTCCGGAGGTATCTACAATGATCGCGGGCCTGATCGCACAGCACGTGCCAACGAGAGCGGACGGATGTCCCGGGTGGTTTGGCGGTCGGATAGAAGGGCGCAGAAGTGTCCGGAGCGCCGGGCGGAAAACCATCCGGAGAAGCGCCCGAAGCGCCCGAAGCATCCGGAGCATCCGGATTGGGTCCGGATGGAAAACCGTCCGAAGCGGGGGTTCCCCTGACAGAACCAGAATTCTCACCCTCCAACTTCCCTTCTACCGCCATGCCTTCTGGTGTTTTCTATGACGGGACTTGCTTTCCTGACCAACCCCCAGCGAGTCAGGAGATTGTTGACCTGGATGTTTGATGCTTCATTCTATCTGAATGTTACAAAAGATGAGGAAGGCAAGGACGTCGTCAACGGTACCTGTGGTCGCCTCTGCTATTTCAATACTGGCAGTGAACTTGACTTCGGTCAGGTTGGCCTCTATGTTGTCCATGCATGGGTGCGTTGCATTGGTACAGCTCATATGCCAAGCTGATTCCCTGCCAGGTTGGCCAGTCAGCTGCAGGATATTCACTCGGCGAAGACATTGATCATACTGACTATGACTTTGTCGGGGACATTCAATGGGTGTGTTATTTTTCAATCCAGTGGTGTTCTGTAATTTATTCTCTCAGCTCATGCCTCTTCACGAAGAGGAGGACACCGGGGAGGGCGGTGATTCTGCTTCCATCCAGAGCTCCCGAGATGGCGAAGACCCAGAGCCAACGAAAGCCAAGTTATGTATGCCCAAAATCAAGACCGACTATTGTGCCTATGTCAATTTTTGTGGCCTTCCTTTCAATGGCAACAAGGCTGCTGGCAAGTTTGACATCAATTGCGAGCAGTATACCCAGATTGCAAAGGGTGGGCCCACCACGGTGTTTCCGGTGTCGTGCTGGATCATCAACTCTCCCTGTTGGTCTCCAGACAAGAAACCGGTGCCATTCTCTAACAGATTTATATCGCGTCTGGATTCTTGGTTGGAGTAGAGAAACGGGAGGTCCCAGGTTCTCCGCACACACGGCACTTTATTGTTGACGTTGATAATGTTGTTTACCTGGGTACTAATGTCACTGCAGGACCGACTACTCCAGGTGCGTGGACATCATTTTCTTAAATGGTTGTTAACTCATGTTCTTTCAGCTGCATCGTCGTCGAATGGCAAAAGGAAGTTCACCCCGACGCCGTCGTTCGACAGCACCCCCAACTGGGTCAAGTGTCACAAAAACCAGTCGGGCGCTCTGTCTTCTTCTCCGCGCTGATCCATGCCACATAAAATCTTCGTGCTTCCACAATGTTGCAAGACTCCTTTACTTACTATTGCACACCGTATACAGTGCTTATCATCTACTTCATTTTATTCCACACCATACATAGTACTTATAATCTACTGACTTCATTTCATCGTATTTCAAATCGGCCAACTAACATGAAGACAATTCAAAATGGAAGTTGTGACAATGTATGTACCCAACACGTTGCGGAGCACGAGTTCCTGCTAGTATGAGTAAAACAGTCTGTTTATCCGTCCGACTGCTGTGTATCCATTGTAGAATTGGGTATCTGAGTCCTTCTATTGGCTGCCCAAGTCGAGCACATAACCCTAGTACAATCCTGTGCAGATGTACGATCAGTCAGACTGTGCCCGAGCCATCACAATCAGTCCCCTATGTTGATCCTGATGGGATAGTCCATTCTTCAATGCCAGTACCTTCCCATCTACCGGAACATCTGGAACCGATGCTCCCAGTCCATAGCTCTTCAGGGATACCACATTCAAAGTACTTCCCAGTATGGGTACTTGCTCCAAGAGTGATGTGTTCCTGTTGTGTTCACAATATGTTCATGTTCTTGTACTCTGTCTTTCCTTGTTCTTTCTTAGGTACTGTAGTATATCTCATTTAGTATATAAGTAAGTCAGTGTGCATGTTCTGCAGAGTTTACTTTTTCTGGAATCCAATACCTCACCCACTCAATTCAGCAATGAATATTTGAATTCTAGTAAGCTCTCGCAGGGTCTGTTACCTCTAGATTATTAGTGGACCTCATAGGCCTGATTCAATGGAATGTGGCTCCACAATCTCAGGTTTGTAGAGATAGGTCTTTGTGATGCATGACTTTTGCCCAATTTTTGTTCAACAGTGAGGTGCATGACACACATTTAACAATTTGAACAAAGTCTTATCAAAGGATATAAAAGAACAGTAGCTGTTGATGGGGATGTTAAAGGAAAAAAGAAATACAGCAATTCTTTGTGATCCTACCCCACATTTTGTTCCTCAGGAGGTGAATAACACTTCACCCATTCTAGACTATGCATGAATTTCTCATAGGAGAATCTTGTTTGGTGTTGGCCGATTATGAATTTATTAAGAGGCATCCAGAATCCACTTCGGTGTTGACTTGGGAGCCAGAAAGAGTAATCCAGCTTTGGACGACACCCAGCCTCGATTAATGGACCAAAATGGAGAAACAGCGGTCACATGGATCTACAAGAGATTACTCAACCTACGGAAAGAAAGATGGGGGAATCAAGCTTACTTTGTCCCATTTCTGGGCCACACAGGAATTGTACTCTGGTGATGTGCTTTTTGCAGTAGGAGGGACATCTGAATTCAAAGGCTCTGCATTCCATGAGGGGAGATAATGGTGATGAGATGTAGACACATTGAGCTTCCCATCATGCAGAATTATGAGAGAGTTGGCTGAGTGGATGTGGGCCTCCAGTGCTTCTCCACCACTTTGAGCTCCAGTTTCTGCATCCCACAAGCGGAGGGTATTGTCATAAGATCCAGAGACAATGTGCCTCCCATCAGGGGAGAAGGCCACAGAAATGACCCCGCCAGTGTGGCCCTCCAGTGCATCACCAATTGGAGCTCCAGTCTCTGCATCCCACAGGCGGAGGGTGTGGTCATAAGATGCAGAGACAATGTGCCTCCCATCAGGGAGAAGGCCACAGAATTAACCCCGCCAGTATGGCCCTCCAGTGCATCACCAATCTGAGCTCCAGTCTCTGCATCCCACAGGCGGAGGGTGTGGTCAAGAGATGTAGAGACAATGTGCCTCCCATCAGGGGAGAAGGCCACAGAATAGACCTCGCCAGTGTGGCCCTCCAGTGCATCACTAATTGGAGCTCCAGTCTCTGCATCCCACAGGCGAAGGGTGTTGTCATAAGATGCAGAGGCAATGTGCCTCCCATCAGGGGAGAAGGCCACAGAATGAACCCAACTAGTGTGGCCCTCCAGTGCATCACCAATCTGAGCTCCAGTCTCTGCATCCCACAGGCAGAGGGTGTGGTCATCAGATGCAGAGACAATGTGCCTCCCATCAGGGGAGAAGGCCACAGAAATGACCTCTCCAGTGTGGGCCCTCCAGTGCATCACCAATCTGAGCTCTGGTCTCTGCATCCCACAGGCGGAGGGTGTGGTCATTGAATGTAGAGACAATGTGCCTTCTATCAGGCGAGAAGGCCACAGAAATGACCTCTCCAGTGTGGCCCTCCAGTGCATCGCCAATTTGAGCTCCAGTCGCTGCATTCCACAGGCGGAGGGTGTTGTCATGGGATGCAGAGACAATGTGCCTCCCATCAGGGGAGAAGGCCGCAGATATGACCCCACCAGTGTGGCCCCCCAGTGCATCGCCAATCTGAGCTCCAGTCTCTGCATCCCACAGGCGGTGGGTGTGGTCAAGAGATGCAGAGGACAATGTGCCTCCCATCAGGGGAGAAGGCCACAGAAAAGACCCCGCCAGTGTGGCCCTCCAGTGCATCACCAATCTGAGCTCCAGTCCTCTGCATCCCACAGGCGGAGGGTGTGGTCATGAGATACAGAGACAATGTGCCTCCTATCAGGGGAGAAGGCCACAGAATAGACCCCACCAGTGTGGCCCTCCAGTGCATCACCAATCTGGGCTCCAGTCTCTGCATCCCACAGGCAGAGGGTGTGGTCATCAGATGCAGAGGACAATGTGCCTCCCATCAGGGGAGAAGGCCACAGACCTGACCCCGTCAGTGTGGCCCTCCAGTGCATCACCAATTTGAGCTCCAGTCTCTGCATCCCACAGGCGGAGGGGTGTGGTCATCAGATGCAGAGACAATGTGCCTCCCATCAGGGGAGAAGGCCACAGAAATGACCCCGCCAGTGTGGCCCTCCAGTGCATCACCAATCTGAGCTCCAGTCTCTGCATCCCACAGGAGGAGGGTGCTGTCATCAGATGCAGAGACAATGTGCCTCCCATCAGGGGAGAAGGCCACAGAAAAGACGCCGCCAGTGTGGCCCTCCAGTGCATCACCAATCTGAGCTCCAGTCTCTGCATCCCACAGGCGGAGGGTGTGGTCATCAGATGCAGAGACATGTGCCTCCCATCAGGGGAGAAGGCCACAGAACTGACCTCGCCAGTGTGGCCCTCCAGTGCATCACCAATCTGAGCTCCAGTCTCTGCATCCCACAGGCGGAGGGTGTGGTCATCAGATGCAGAGCCAATGTCCCTCCCATCAGGGGAGAAGGCCACGACCAGACCTTGCCGGTGTGGCCCTCCAGTGCATCACCAATTGGAGCTCCAGTCTCTGCATCCCACAGGCGGAGGGTGTTATCATCAGATGCAGAGACAATGTGCCTCCCATCAGGGGAGAAGGCCACAGACCAGACCTTGCCAGTGTGGCCCTCCAGTGCATCACCAATTGAGCTCCAGTCTCTGCATCCCACAGGCGGAGGGTGTGGTCAGAGATGCAGAGACAATGTGCCTCCCATCAGGGGGAGAAGGCCACAGACCAGACTGTGCTTGTGTGGCCCTCTAGCACAGCTAATGTAGCCGGCCATTCTCTCATTCCTCCACACTGAACTAATAGCAGTCCAGGAAAGTGTGGCTGGAATGTTTTTCTGATTTTGGACTGTACTGGGGCTAGAGCTAAAGCAGATATATAGAGATGTGGAGTACTTTGTGAAATTGCTGGCTGGAAAACCTGATAAACCTTTTCACATCCATTGCAAAGTGTTGAAATGTCAGGATCCTTGTTATTGTTTAGTTTTTCACATATACGAGACAAAGTAGCTCTACCTACCTTTGTCCATGTTTTAACTTTGATAGACTCTCTTTGCTATCCTTGTCATTTCAACAGACTTAGCACTTCAAGCCAAAAACAACACTTTATGTTGAAAAAAATCTAACACTTTCTTGTCAATTTTTGTATCCTGTGGGAGCACAGATAAATGATCTCCCCAGAAGATGCATGAATATCTAAGCCAGGTTGGAAGATTGTCATCCAACTTTTCCCTCAAGTTTGGCATATCGTCATTCCGGAGGCATGATGTCTCCAAACTACAGATGTTGAACCTTAGATTATCCTGCATAACTTGGAGTACATTGCAAGCAATATCATACATCTGCTGCTCTGTACAAAAGACCAAGTCAGAGCGCTTGCTTGATATTCTTGCTATTAGAACTCCCGGAAGGACAGGTGTATGATCTGTATTTTGCCCTCATTGTCATCTGGGATATAGATGACTGCACTCAGAGGAGATAATATGTTTCGAAGTGCCTTCTCCTCTATACCAAGGAACTTTGCTAAATTCCCTGGGTTCATAGGTTCAAAAAAGGAGAATAATTGTGTGAAGCACTTTCAAAGACAGATAATATTCATCTTGAGCACGTGGATCTGACTCTCCTGGTATTTTGAATGGCCTCATTCATGACATAGTAGTAGAGGTCATCCAAATGCAAAAGTGGAGCACCCTTGAGAAGGTAGTCAACTGACTTCTGTGGATCAGTCTGGGCAAGCCTGCAAGAATGTAACGAACAGCAGTTGCAGCATAGACAAACAGGCCATTGGCATGATTAGTCATGGCCTGAATATCTTGCTTCTGAGCTTTCCAATCAGATTTTGTTTTCCAATTACTGCCATCCAGTGCCTGTGTTACATATTTTTCAATATCTTTTCTGGACCTTTGTTTTGTCAATGCTGTCCAGAATGATGCTATGCATCATAGAGCACAGTTTATCATGCTTGAGATAAGATGGAACTTCAGGGCGTCCAGTCAGAAAGAACTGAATGTGTGCAGGTATCCTATCAATGTAAGCTGATAGCCATTGCAGGACAGTTTTGACCATGATCCTGTCCACATTCATCCAATGCATCAAGACAAATGACCCATGGAGTTTGGCAAGCTGGTATCTGAGTAAGAAGCTCAACAACAAGCTTCTGAAATTGCACTTTTGGGTCTGCATCAAGAATACCAGTCTTGTCTTCTTCCAAAAATTTGACAAGAAGGTTCCTAAAGTTAATGTTGAAATCTGCTAGCTGATATGGCAAGAGTGAGAGGGAGGCCTCGAATTTCTTGACGTTCTGCATAGTTTCGAGAAAAAAAAAATGAGACTGCAAGGAATACACTTTTCCTCTGCTAGAATAGTTGCAACAGTCTTTGCAATTGTTGATTTGCCAGATCCTGCAGAGCCACTGAGCATGATAATGCGGTGAGCTGGATGAAGTGCTCCAGTCCAAGTGTGCCACAATGTCCTGGATAATATCAACTCGTGTACCATCTGCACATGAATCAGGGGTATTTTCAGCATTGTACCGTGCTGAAAACATATTTGATTTTGGCAAGGATCTGTTCAGCCTGCACTGATCAACTAACTAAATTCAGACCATATTTTCTGGGTAGCTGTTTCTCTGATATACCTTTGGAACCTATATCTTGGACCAATCTTTCAATTGAGATGTTGCTCTTGAGCTGTATACTATGAGCAGAGAGATTACAGATCAATAGATAGTACCTACAGTAAAGTCCTGAATGTGTGAGGCTATTGAATCTTTCATGCCTTGAATTTTGCTTTGCACATTCTGCAGTTTTCCAGAATTGTGAAATATTCCCTTTATCCATGAGTGATTTGCATGATTTGGCAACTGTAGTCATATTCCTAAGACAACTCAGCATAGCATCATAGCCCAGGAATTAAGAAGCTACCCACAAGAACAGATTTGTGATACGGTTCTTCAAATCTCCAGTGTTAAGATCTCCAGTGTCAATTTTGGTTCACAGCTTGCAACTGTTCATTCAACTCAGAGAAGTCTTCCCAGTTTGCTTTCATATTCCTGTTGAAATTGTTAGCAGAATTTATTTGCATCTCCAGTACCACAACACCAAATTCTTCTGTGCCAAAAAGTACACAACCGTGGACAACACCCTCAAACACCTGGGATACCAAGGCCTGTGACGGCTGCTTTTTGCACTTCAAGGATTGGCATAACAGCCTTGATTGTGCTTGCAAACTTGTTTCCAAGCCATAGGGGAGTCATCAGGGAGATCAGAGACAGTTGAGCCTAGCAGGGCCATAGTGGCTTTAACAGTGTGATTGGCCACCTTGATCATGGGCTGCCACACCATCTTCAGGTTACAGGGGGGGCATCCACGGTGCTTTCTGCTGGGCATGACTTTCCTAAGAGCATTTCCTAGGTGTGTGGTAAGTTTGGTACTTTTGGGTGCCAGAGAGGCAGGGCGACTCATTGCAGAAGTGGAATGTGGTCGAGATAGATGTGAGGATCAGATAGCATTAATAGCTGGTGTTAATCAAGATGTGAATCACCCAGAAGATCGGATCGCCTGGGAAGTGGAACGTCTCCCGAGGTTCGCGTTGAATTGATCTCGGCTAGAGCTTTTCCTGCCGCGACCCGAGTCTATCCGGAGTCCCGTAGAATCTTATACATTTGCGTGTCAGTCGGCATCAATCCGTACCGTTGTGGCAGGTTGGAAACTTCTGGAGTAGGCTCATCTCGGATGGCATGAATATATTGTTTTGACAGACGAGGTATGATCCTGACTCTTGTACCAGCGCAAGCGGAAGGTGAGTTGTATCTGATATTGCCGACCTGCCGTTTCGAATGATCGATCAACGGCAGCAGGAAAGATCGAATCTTGCCGGTAACATTCTTACCGCTGGATCCGTTTCTTTCGGCACAAGAAATTAAGATGCTCTTTTCCATGGGATAGAGCAGAATTTTTTGAAGAATTTAGTATACTGATTGTAC
>JARKIC010003565.1:0-16814 GCA_029378375.1 Mycena olivaceomarginata | reverse complement strand
GGACGTTCGCCCACTGCGCATGAACAAAATCTCGGCACGAAGTAAGAGAGTTCTTCAAATTCAAGACCGAGCTCGCAACAACAATTTGTTGGCAATTCGGTTGAAGTATGTATGGGTCAGACTGTCTGTGGCATGAATCAGAATGTCGCTGAAATTTATAGAGGCTCTGGAAGAGCACGGAGAGCAATCAAGAACCGCTCGCAGTGGCCAGAAGAAACGTCCAACATATACAGACTCCGACCGGAACTTGCCGTGATGGATGTTCGATTCATCAAAGTTTAAAGATTGTGATTTTGAAACGGGCGCCCTCTGCTAAATTATACATTCGCTACCCCTATACGATCTCGGACTTCGCGAACCCTTGAGTGGCTCCGTTCCCCGGAGATTGAACCGGAGCCTTCCACGTCTCTTCCAGAGAGGAGGCGTGTCCATTCAACGGGACGTTGATCCTGGGCTTCCCTACGCTCCGCGGGTGACTCGTCGCAGACAGCTCCACGGCGCCGGCCTTCGGCCGCGGATGCAGCGTCGCGTTACGGTACACCCGACACGCCATGATGCTCGTCAGCGCGACGTTCGGGATGGACATCGTGCCGTGGTAGATCGCGCTGACGCCAGCCGCGTACACGAGCGAGATGGTGACCGTGTTGCTGAGGATCGTTCTCCTGGGCGTCATAAAAATAAACATTGAGACTGAGATTGATGTGGTGCAAAACGCACATATAATATTTCTGCCCGTCCCGGAACACCGCCATCGAGTACGCGTGCAGATTCGCCCCGCTGAAGAACGCTCGAAGTCTCTCCCCGACACCGGCGTTGTCGCGGTTGGTGTTGGGAGCAAACGGTACGAGATGGCTAAAACGACCGAGCGTGTCGTTCACCATCAGCACCGTCGCCGCTGCCCCAGCGTACGCGGGGACCTTGCTTACAAGGCACAGCGACCCGCCCACTTTGATGGCCTTTATGCCGATGGGCACCGTTATGGCCGCCCCCACGACGCAGACCCACAGGAATCCGAAGATCCAGGTGACGAGCGGCCGGCCACTGTACACCGCCCGCACCCGGAGGAAGAAGAGGAAAGACGAGGCACTCGATGCAAACAGGAGACCGCAGTTGAATACGATCATGGCGGCCTGGCAGTTGGGTATTGGGTACGCTGTTGAGTAGGTGAGGCGGAATGTTCAGAAACATGTGTGCAAAGAGCTTCCAAGCCATATGTACTTACTAGCGAATAGACTGAACCCAAGCGCGTAGAACAGAGAAGCGATCCTGCGTGATGGTGGCATTGTGAGACAGCCGTATTTTCCATCACCACAGTGATGTACTTACCTAGAAACAAAGTACGCCGCGGTGGCCAACCGGAACTTGTACTCGAATAAAAGGCGATAATCGTCTACGAGGTGGTGCAAAATATCCCAGACCAACACCTAGCTTGAACACATCAGAATGCCGGTCAAGGAGGAGGAAAGAAATCAAGGACGCACCGCCGTGGTGCCTGCAAGCACCAGACTCGCAACCTGAAGTTGTCTCGCAATCTCTGGAGGGAGAAGCAAGGCGGGGTTTGGGTTGGGTCCGATGCCGAGGGTTGCGACATTTTCAAACAAGGGGCAACCGAGAGAGATCACCTTGAGGTGCAGGCGCTGGAGAGTACTCAACCAGGAGAAGCTTGTATTTAAACCTAATCTCGTATTCTTCGGTGTCACCCATGAGAAAAATGAATGTGTCGAAGAACTGACGGCACTGCGAGCACAAGACAACGTTGACCGATGGACCTGGAGTGGGTTAATTTTTTCGTGAATACCCCGGCTGGGTATGAGACATCCAAGCGCGCACCGTGAACTTCGAAGAATTTCTACTCGCGCCGCACTCGGCGTACGCTCGAGGTCCTTGGCTGAACTCCAGGTGAGTCTGGATCACCACATGGATGATGCTGTAATAAACTCAATATCGAAGGTACAACTGACGACCGCAATTGTAGGAGGTCTGACAGCCTTTATATATTGGGCTACAAGCGGCTGCTCGGCCGCTTCGCGGCCTCACATTCCCTTCCTGATTTTAACAGCCTCTCAGCGTCAAATCATCCATCCGGTGACCATGTAAACTGCGCTTTACCTTGTTTTCAATAACTCTGGAGCTGATTTACCCAGAGCGGAGTTTAAAAGTTTCACACATCCGTTATTTCATAAAGACTTAGATGAGAACACCATCCCGAGACTCGTGTCTCTCTTATTATTACGGTGGCCAAAATTGGGGTATAAGCAGATTTGGAAAATGACTTGCCGCGGAAACTTCAAGGCACTGAGACTAATTGAAAGATCACCGCATTACTGAACAATGCCGTGGGAAGTTAAGGCGGCCAATGGATAGATTAGCGCCGATTGGCCCCAAGCGCCGGGAAAGAAATTGGCGCTGAGCGCTTGTTGTAAGATAATCTATAGAAT
Organism: Mycena olivaceomarginata; assembly: GCA_029378375.1. Classification (NCBI taxonomy): domain Eukaryota; kingdom Fungi; phylum Basidiomycota; class Agaricomycetes; order Agaricales; family Mycenaceae; genus Mycena; species Mycena olivaceomarginata. The sequence goes on along the minus strand of JARKIC010003565.1, from coordinate 14,376 downwards.
CGGGTCAAAAAGACCATATGTAGGGTGTTAAAGGCTTCAGACAGACACCCGTTGTTTTATAAAAGAGAGAGAAGATAATGGGGATCGTATCTCGAGTGGTTTTGTTGCGTTTTGCAGTGTTCCAGATTAATCGGAAGTTTTGAACACAAGGAGTGGCCGAAACCAAGGGGAACTCGGGATTAAAATTTTGTACATGGGGAGGGGGGGGGGGGGGGGTCCCGGGGGAGGCTGAAAAAACTTTTTGATACTTTGTTGGAAGGGGTTGAAAACCCTCAATTTACTGTTTGGACAATGTCAGGTAGGGTTTATTACGATGCCCGAACCATCTTGGAGGTCAATTTCCTAATATGGAATGCCGGATCACGTACGACGCGTAGATTTTGCCTTCCGTTGGCTCAACCACCTTCCCGATGTTCAAAAAAAAATAACTTGAGACTCACTATCATGGATATACAGTCCCCACTATTTTCGCTGCCAATATACACCTAGGTTATGATAATTTGGTGCCCAGTGCTAAAGTGGGGGTGATAGACCAGTATAGTACAGGGGTGTAAGGAAGAGCACACCAGAGGTATATTAGATGGCCAGGAAGCTGCTACTACACTGTAAGATAGTCAAACTGCCCGTTGAGCTTGCCCCCAGTGGTATCCTAAGCTGCGGCCCTAAGCGGAGGCGACGGCCCGGCGCTAGGGGTGGGAAACTCCTTCCCTATATGGAAGGAGGGGGGGGGGAGGGGGGGGTCCGCCGAGGGTCGAAAAAAAACTTTTCGACCCTATGTACTTATTTCGAATCCCCGAGTTCCCCTTGGCCGAAACAACTTTCGTGGTGTCGGTGAGAAAGGAAGCTCGTCCGTCTTAGCAGTGAGGTGGCATAGCGCTTGAGATACCTGGCTATTGTCAGCCAATTGAGAATCTGATGACCGCTTGTCGGCGTTTTCATTTCCGTTGGCCATCGTGGCGCTTCTAAGTTCTGGACGCCACAATCTACGGTAGGCGAGACAGTTTTGGTTCGATTTTGACAGCGGTTGTCGTTGCCACTTTCGGCATCTCCAGGCTGTCCTCCCCGCCGTGTAGGTAGGCCTAAACACACCAAATAAAACAAAATTTCAGTCTGGAACTGAAATATGAATTCATTTGGTAAGAATCAATGCACATATCAGCCACATCGGATTTTGGGCCTGTATCTGAGGCGGCTGATTCTCAGATTTATTTTGTAAGAATCAATACACATATCAGCTGCATCAGATATGGGCTGTATCTGATGCGGCTGATTCTCATAAAGAAACTAAAGAATTGAAGTGAGCTTCTGTACCGCTGAAAATCCCTGAGCTATTTATGCTATTGGCCTGCTATTTTTTATCAACGAATAGCAAAATTTGCTCAAGGATTTCAGCTCGGCAGAAACTCACATTGATTCTTTGAGTTTCTTTATGAGAACCAGCTGCATCAGATACGGCCCATATCTGATGTGGCTGATATGTGTATTGATTCTTACAAAATAACTATGAGAATCAGCCGCATTAGACATGGGCCAAATCTGATGTGGCTGATATGTGTATTGATTCTTACTTCGACCAATGGGACCAGCCCCATTGTTTTCTTTCCTCAAAAAATTGATCCTATCTCCCCCGTTTATGCAGAGCAGGGGATTCGTGATTGGCACCACACACCAAATAAGCAAAATTTCAATGCCATGGAAACTCAAATAGATTCCGACGAATTCTATTCGCAATTCAGTGCCACTGAGATCGTGAAACTAAGGCACATAGATTCTCAAAGAGAAATAGTAAGAATCTGCATGAGCATCAGCTGCATTGAAACAAAGGACTCCAGTGGCATTGAAATGCTCTTTGAGAGTCATAAAATCAGCACGCATTTCAGCTGTGCTGAAATCCTGAGGGATTTTTGCCATTGGAGGAAGCCAGCCAATGGCAAAAATGGCTCAGAATTTCAGCGCTGCTGAAATGCGCACTGATTTTAGAAGATTCAAAGACCCTTTCAGTGCAATCAAAATGCTTTGTTTCTTTATAGCTGATTCTGGTATTGAATTTTCCGCTTTCTATTTGAGTTTCCATGCAGCTTGGTTTCACAATCTCAGTAGGACTGATTTTCACATAGATTCTTAGGAAATCTATTTGAGTTTCCATGGGCATTGAAATTTTGCTTTATTTGGTGTGACAGGAGCAAGTGTATGTACAGACGAAATGTGTGTCCCCAGGCTGTTCTGACTCAGTAAAGGGCCTCTGTCTCGGCCCCAGCACCTATGTCCGCTGCGCACAACTTGTGCGCTATGTCGGGCCCCAGCAGCCGCTCACGACCTGCGCAAGGATGGCGGTGTCTCTTCCAGCCCTGTGTTTGCGAGTGAGCACGCCAGGGATGCAGAACAGTTCACAGCTCTCAATTTGGAGACACAGGACCAGTCTGTCTCGTTGAGGTACATCGCACTTGAGCCTATTATTTTCAATGCTTTAACACTGTGCAATAGTACGCAGCTGAAGTGGGACTTTCTCCTAGCACAGGCTGCACCACCCGCCCCTGCTGACTTCGCACCCGGCCCCTCACTTGCACATCGCCCTGTCTCTCGCACTGCTTTGATGGCAGGGAGGTCATAGATGCTTCCACCGACATCAGAGTCGATGATGCCGACACTACCCCCATCCTCCTCCCTAACTAAAAAGAGGTCAGCAAGATTCTCCATCTCGCTGCTCCACCGACCACCAAAGCGGGCACCAAGGAAAAGGCAGAGACTGCCGTCGCCGCTGCTGCCCGTGCCAATGGGAACATCACCCGCCTCAGGGGCAAGATCATCGCCACTGATGCTCGCGTCGACGCGATTGAGCTCAAGATGACCAATGGGCTCCATGCGCTCGAGTTGCACGCCACACCAGCAAATGTGGGCAAGATTGAGTCACGCCTCGACCTCCTCGAGAGCATGACCCGCACTGGCCTCTCTCCCAATGCTCGTATCTCCCTCCACACATCCCAGCTTGCTGAGCTCACCGACATGATGGAGACCCTAAAGTGTGGCCTCGGCCTCATCCAGGATTCCCACCTCTGCAGCAACACGGGTGTACCCCTCCATAACGTGTTTGCAACACTAGGAGACCTCCATGCTCTCTATGTATCGGTGCAGGAGGGATTCAATGGCCTCAACAATGCTATTGCTGAGCAGCTGCACCTGCATGTCACCAAACTCCAGTCTGCCGTGGACCTGCTTGAGAAGCTGGAGGGTAGGTCTGCCGTCACATCGACGGAGCTCCTGACTGTCCGTGAGAACATTGTGCGTGTCCAGCTCAACCTCGGCGCCCTGGCGATGGGCTTGAAGGCCTTTGTCGCAGCTACTGCCCCTGCCCCCCCTGCCCCCACTGCCCCCGCTGTCCCTGTCTCCACCGCTGTGAAAAACTCAGTAGGCACCTTATGCGTTCGCAGTCAGGGGGAAGACCCTCAACAAGTGCAAGCCCAGTATCGAGCTGCTTAATGGGAATGGGAAGCATGGGAAGCCCAACAAGGCCGCCTTGACCCACTTGATGGTGATCAGCCCCGTGAACCCCGACACCAAGGTTGGTGCAGTGGGGCTTGGGAAGAAGCTGCTGGAGGCTGTGGGGATCCACAACAAGGTAGCCCTGTACTATGTTGAGTGCTCAGGCTCCGATGCCGGTGTCCTCAACTTCGTGTTTGCTACCGCCGCTGAGGTGAACACGTTCATTGCCACTTGGTCAAGCACTGTGCTCCCTGCCCCCATTCATGCTACTCGTATTACTGTGTGGCTTGCCCCGGTTGCGGGTTCGTCCTCCACCATTGACTATGCTTTCCTCACTGGAAACTAGGTCGGGCTGGCAGTTGATTGCACACTGATACTGTAATTACTCGAAGTAATGATTTAACAATACTTTCTTGGGATATACAAGGCCTTCTTTGCATTAAGCTGTACAGCCCCGAATTTGAGGATATCTTGAAAGTGAATGATATTGTAATATTACAAGAAACACACCTCTTACCAGACGATGAGGACTGTCTCGCAGTGCCTCATGGATACTTTGCTCTCTCAGTGTGTCGCAAAGTAACTGGGTCATGGGAGCACCATGGTGGAGGGGTAACAGCATTCATCAAAAACAATATACATGCCACAAAGTCTGTACTATCTTTGCCGGATATACTGGTGCTGGATTTGGGAACTTGTTGGCTTGTGGGAGCTTATGTTCTGCCAGACAAATCTCACTGGCAGAAATTTACGGATACATCTCCCAAGGATAAACTTGAGGAGACACTTACCTTACACTTTGCGCAACAGTGGGCAACACAAAACCAATGATTCTGGTACTCAATGCCAATGCTCAGACACAATCAGAAAAGGCGGGAGGGGATCTGGCTTGACTGTCAGTAGATCAGAAAGCCGCTGTCTCCGCCAGAGGGCACAGAATGCTCTCAGCCTGGAAAAGGTCACAACTTGTCATTATAAATGGGACACATTTAGAGGATGTGTCGCCAGGAAGATTCACCTCAATTAAAAAGGCAGGCAAAAAGGAGGCGACAGTGGACTACGCTGTCGTTTCTGATATGCTGGTGCCTATGGTACATTCGCTATCCATAGTGTTACCGGTAGACCCTAAGGAGGCGTGGTCAGATCATGTCAGCCTCACAATTAAAATGGATTGTTCAATACTAGATGAAGCTCCCCGGCCCACACGAAGGCCGGTGCGCGAACCACCAGTTATGCTGCAGGGGAACTCAGAAATGGATGATTTTTTGAGGAGGTAATGCAAAGTGGACAGAACCTGGCAGAAATGCTGCGCTGCTTATATGGCCAGGTCTTTGTCCAAACCAACTTTGTGCAAGTTTACGTTCAGGGTTCGTCCAAGGGGGCAGGGACAAAAAATCCAAAGGGAGTAGCGGCAGTCTTCTGGGGGGAGACATCGACCTCAAACCATGTACTGTCGGTTCCAGGTCCTGAGCCACCGTCCAATAATAGAGCTGCAATTTATGCGGCACTGTTAGCAGTTAAAACGGCAGACCCGGACCAGTCACTGATGATATTCACCTACTCCGAGTATACCATTCACCATGCTTGCTACTGGGCTGGTAAAAATTCGCAAGTTGGGTGGGCATGCTCAAATGGCGATCTTCTCAAGGATCTGTTGGCCAAAAGAAGAGCACCAACCCGTTTCGTCTGAATTGAGCACAGCGCAAAGAATGCGAGAGCCGATGAGGTATGAAAGTTGGCACAGGCCGGATTGGAAGCCTCTGCAGCAGCTGAACAATACAGTCTAATTGAGGAGTGCCCCTGGAGTTATTCTCACAGCTTTTGCGAGCTGATAGATACCCCAAAGATATCAACGGCGCTCCCCGAGAAGGCTGAGGCAAAGCCGGCAAAGTGGAAAAATCACCTAGATGAGGAAGATATCCTCCAGGATGATCCCGATGAAACACTGACTATGGGGCTGGCGGTGAAATAACCACAAACCAAACCTTGTAAATGAATACACAGTTTGATAATGCAACTACAACAACTCAAACACTATAGTCCTCGTGCAAGTTTGGGGTTCCAATCCAGTATAGATTGTGGCAATTTGAACTTTAGTTCCCTTTGGGAAGCAAGACTTTATAGGTCTACAAGTCATATAGATAAACTGCTCGAATCCGTTCTAGGCGCAATCACAGATAGACAGACAAGATTTTATGTTCAACGGTTTTGTATGATGTGGGTCTAGGTTTGGAGATAGTACTCCAATGTGTAGCACAAGTGATTCTTTATGAATCCCGATTCCAATAGTATCCGTGATTGCTAATCCTTGCGAGATTACAACCAATTGTCAAGTCCAATCTGTTTCCTTATATTCTATGTGTCCGTTCCGTTTATCCAATATGTCCACACACCGTTTATAAAGATCCAAATCCAACACAGATAATATTCAAACAGGGAAAACAAACGAAACTTGGTATAGCTTCTGGGTGTCTCCAAATGAATGCCTACTCGACCGGTTAAGCGTGAAGTCTAGTAACTTCGTGTCCAACAGGTGGGGTGAGATTCACCAGCATTCCTTCCATAACCATCCACTTAAATACTTTACAGGATTCTAAATATAAATGAGACAGATACAAACATGCAGTAGGGTTCAGGGTATATGACTAGTGGTATGGCAGCTAGCCGATGAACTCCTGGCAGATATCAAACAATTAGTAAAATTGAGAGAGATTTATAAGAAACATCAACAAGCCGAGCTCAACGATGAGTCAAGATCTACATCGCTTAGAACGATCGTGGTGGGATATTGTTGATGTGTCAACTTTTAGCCGACCTCCTTGTCAGCGCTCCATTACCCTCCTTGGTAACCATCCGACCAATTGGTTCCGCTTTGAACCGTTACAGTGATTTGTCTGAAAACAGTGATAGCTGCTGCTTCCCAGTACCCAAGTATGGTTTCTTAGTCAATTGGTAGATCAACCAAGTCCAGCCTTCTCTTGGCAGTTCTGAAGACATCAGATGATGCCCAACAATGATCCCTCTGGTTCAGAAGGATAATTCCTCATAATACACCCTTAGTCAGAGATGTGCAGTAGCCCCAATCTGTTTCCAGAATGGTAAGGCACTTTCTGTGATTGCTCCATTAGCAACTTCCCATGTCAACCCTTTACCAGGATCGTTGTCCAGCACCTTTCTAATGGTTCGAGACACATTATATCCCTTTTAGCTAACTGCTCAGGCCAGCATTAGCCCTTGTGAGATGATGTTGTAATGTAATGAAGTACATTATAGTATGTTGCAACTCGAGCAGATTTGAATAAATGCCCGGGTGCCCCAATACCAGGTCTATCACTGAAGATCATCGTGGCTGAGAGAAGGTTCGGCAGCTCCAGAAATCACTGAGGGACAAGTTTTTTGAATGCAAGGATGCTGGTGCTTTTTGGCGACTTCTCAGAGGGTAGACTGATTCCTACCCAAAGCCAATCCAGGTGACGCTGGAGGAATTGACAGAGGAGTTCAAAATGCGAATGAATGAACCAGAGGAGGTACCTGCATCATTCAATCGGGAGCAGCTGCGAATTAGCACACAATTATTTGAAGCCATGCCAAGAACAAATGAGGATGTTTCTCTGGGAAAAAGTTTCTCATGGAAACTAACTCTGGAGGATATAAAATGGGGAAGCACCACATTCTAAAGCACCTCTCAACAGCATCGGGAATTGATGACTTCTCGTATGGCAAAATAATGGAGATCCCGAACGACAAGTTACAGGGTCTGCTACAAGCTGTGATTAACAAAAAGGTTTTCCCCTCAAAATGGTTGGCGGCACTGGTGGCAGAAATTCTCAAAGGGAGGAAGGACCCAACAAAATCTGCCAGCTACCGCTTAGTCGTATTGGAGTGCTGTCTCCTGAAATTCTTGATTCTACTCATTGATCGGTGTGTTAAGGAGTACGCCACAGAGGCAACCTAATCCCAGAAACCCAAAATGGATTCAGGGCTACGTACCACACTGATAACAACCCCTTGCTGTTGTACATGATGTCTGATTGGGCCGCTGCAGAGGAGAAGATTATGTATGTTGCAGTGGTTGACCTCAAAAACGTGTTTCCCACAGTGAACCGTAATGTCCTATTTCTGACACTGAACTCCATGGGGGTTGCGGGGAACTTGATTGACTTGATCATGCTGCTGTACAAAAAGTTAGAGTACATGGTCTGGGTCAACAACAAACTATCAGAGAGCTTCTTCTCGTTCCTAGGAGTATTAACTGGGGACTCTGGCTTACCTGAATTTTGGAATCTGCTTCTCACAAGCTTCAAATTGTACCCTTTACCTGGAGACGTGACTCTGAACCGAAAGGCTGTCCCCAAATTAGAGCATGCCGATGACCTGATGATCATGTCCAACTCCGGCCATGGATTCCAGGCCAAGTTAAATGGAACCAGCACTCACATGGGAAATATTGGTTGTGAGATTCAGACAACCAAATGCCTCTGGGGTTCAGTAGGGATTAAACCGAGCACTATACAGGAGTTCTACCTTGATGGGAAGGTCTTGAAGGAGGTGGCAATGTTTCAGTATGTGGGTATCTGGCATGATCTCAATGCAAAGGACATGTATGCAGAGCATCATTGTGTGTACCTGGGAAAAGCCAAGCAGATGGCCAATGCTTGTATAGCTGTAAATCACATGGTTGGCAGGCTGTCAATCTGGGATGCTCGCACCCTTTATATAGCTCGTGTTGATCCATACCTCATATTGGCCGCAGATATATGCCCAGACATTGTGAAAAGCCGGAGGATTGAGCGGGAAGCGGTTCAGCTTCCCTATCTGCAACGTATGTTGAGACTTACCGAACGGAGTGTGACTGCAGTATTATTCTCATAAACTGGGTTGGAGCCTATCTCGTATCGCTGAGCCATCTTGCTGCTGAAGAATCTCAGACACTTGGCCGACCTAGGCGAGGACCGTCTGGTTAAAAACAGGCCACTGGACTCCCTGGAACTGGCATGGCAGTCCAAAATGTCGTGGGTGAATGACATTGTCATAGTGTTGTCACAGCTCCCAATTCCAGTTTATTGGGATGTGAAGGCACACTCTGCAATTTTTTCAAAGACGATAGATGGTTTGTTGGAAGGTGTGAAGCACTCAATGGAATCAATGATATACGCAGAGCTGACTGCATATTCACGGACCCATGGCCTGCTGCCTGATCGGTTGGTGATGTTTGATGGCAAATGGACACACAAAGTAATGGCATTCAGGTCGTATCTGCGTGTTTGGAACCGCAAACACAGAATGGCATTGATACATGCTATACTGTCTGGTCATGCACTGGCAATGGAGTGTATGTGGTGGGCGGAACAGTATAAGGACCCAGTACCAAAAAAGTGGTGCCTCTGCCGATTCTGCAAAGATCATCTTGAGGATGCAATTCATGTGATGTTCATCTGCAAGCATGTCCCGGTCGTGGCAATCAGAACTGTGTTTTTCCAGAAATTGTTTGCTGAACAGCCAGAGCTACGGGCACTCTACGATGACCCCGGCCTGCTCTTCAAGGATCTGTTGGTCAAGGAAAATATTGTTGGACTCCTAGGAAAATTGGTGTACGAGAGTTTCGAAATTTTCTACAGTCAGCCAATGCTAGTCATCAACCCAGCAATATACACCCCCCTATAAGCGTGGAAAAGAGCTTTGGGCTAGCCATTTCACTGCTCTTTTTTCTTCTCTTTTTCTTACTTTATTTCTTCTTTTATAATTACTCTTGCATGTGTGTCCAAAGGGACTGTTGAATTGACAGTTGCTGAGATGATCCTGGTTGCCAGGGAGTTCAACTTGATTCCGAGGGATTGGAACTGGTTTCCCATGAGGTTATTAACCGGCAGCCTGCCTGCTTTTGTCCGAGCCAGGCCGGGGATATTATTGGTAGCTGAGGTTTTCCACCCCCCTTTGGTAGTACATGTGTTCTACGTATTGATGCATAACTCTTAGCCTACAAAAAGCGATGTCATATGTAGTAGACTGACTGTTCCAGTTGTGGGACCACGTCAGTATAATACACCTCCTCCTCCTCCTCCAAATAAATTCACATTTTAGTCTAGACTGAAATTTTGCTTTATTTGGTGTGAAAGGCTGAGGTTGACATTTGACATCGGACGTCAACATGTTGCTTAGCAGTACTGATGACAACAAATGTAAGTAGATACTATTTCTATGCCGCTTGCTCAGCCTTGGCCCATAGTCCATTTGCACACCACTTTTCACTGAACTCGGGCTGGTCCGATACACTACCACCGACTCATTCTTACCTTACGATACCTCGGCTATTTGACCAAACTCCCTGGTACTCACTATGCCTATGCCGCTCTTGAGGACTCTTACCAGCTTTATATGGGCAGGCACCAGGGCTATTGGACAGATTTGGTGTATGCTCCACAGAAACTACCCTTCCTGGTGCACCTTCCCACACTGACAGCTCTGACACCGGATGGTTGCAATGCACTTGTCAAGGAAGTGCACACCTCCGCAATGAAGTTCTTGAACTCCAAAATAATTGTGTTTACTCGGCTGTACATGCTTCATGACAGGCTTGAGCTGCTTGAGAATAAGCCACCCAAGAAAATTACAGTGGTTCCCTTGGGATTAGCCAAAACCGGAAATGACAACTGCTGTTGAAATCAAACCGAAACTGTCTCGCCTACCGTATGATGTTCCAAGTGTTACATTATTCATTTTGGAAGAAAAATCTCTTGAGGCAAAAAAAAACTTGGGCTCAGATCACAGAATGATTCCATATCACATCTATGTATACTAGGTACCTATATCATGCAGGGAATAGGGCTTTAATCAGTAGAGCGAGGGCAAAACAGACCTTCAGATGAATTGGCCGACATCAGCACAGCCCCTGCATCAATTTTCCCTATCACTATTGCTGTGCCCACACCATCTCTGTAAGAATTGACATTCCATATCTACATTGCAAGTCTATGTTAGATCAAAGTGGGAGAGTGCCCTTAAGCCCTGAACCCAAAGCCTTGCCTGCTGTGTCCAGATTGGATAGGCAAGAGAAATACGCATCCTTGTCTTCATGTCAGCAACAGTCTCTGGGTCGGCCTAAACAGCGAGTAACCCGGCAAGAACCCCAACCAGGATAAACCCGATAGACACTAGTAGCTCGTGTGTTCCCTGAGCAGTAGGACCAGTTGTACAGTGTCCTCCCTAGGAGCCCGTATGTTGTAGGTCGGGATGCAAGGCGAAACCTGGAACGAGTTGAAGAGGGTGTGGTATCCACTCAGGTATACAACCTGGGGCGTGGATACAACCCGTAGCTCTTGGCCGGAGATTGGGCACTCCTCAGGATTTTTTGGGGCAGTGTGTTTGCAGCACGTGAGTCTCTTGCTTTTGCAGGTAGTGGTGGGGTGAAGGACTCAGAAAGAGAGCTGCCGGGCATGTGATGGTGGATCAACATAAGTAATCTGCATCGCTTTCTCGCTTAGCAGTGATTGACACCACTTCGATGTCTTTGCTCTTCTTCAACTCTCACTCTCGCACCATCCCGAGGCCTGCCACCCTTTGCCATTCGGACCCCGAGCCAATCCCTCTCTTTCCATGACCTTCAGTGACTACAAGTACCAGTCAGATGTTGTGCACAGGTTTTTGTGGAGCGAATGTGGGGCCTGTGAGAGCTTCAACATTTATGACGTGAGTTTGTGGGCACTGTGGAGCCATGGCTCTGCACGAAAACAAATCCCTCTTCTCTCCCACCACCACCAACCTGCTCAACAACACTCTACTTGACTCTAGCTACCACCAAGAATGGCCCGGCGCAATTGCTCACACACCCCGGGCTCCCCCGAACAGCCTACCACTCCGACTTGTGCTTCTGAGCGATGTGCACCTCTGCGTAAGAACCCTATGACTGGTGGCTCAGTAAGTGCTTCTTTTCTGTGTACCCACCAGCGCTGACATTTTAAGTTTATGGACAGCATGGATGGCGCGCGCAGGCAAGCTCTCTCAGTAAGGAGTGGTCGGACTGCTGGAGGGAAGGTCCTGAATGCCTCGAGCGAAATGCGTGGAGCAGATGTAATGTACTTCTCTGGGAATGATCGCAAACACTGCCGTCCTCGTGAGTCCCCACACACTCTTATTCCTATCTCATTATTTCCAGGCTATATGGTTGCACTCGGCCAATGTTGAACTTGTCCAAATTAGCAAACCAGGCTGAGATCAACTACACCAAACGGTATGAGATCTACCTGGTGCAGATCTGTCATAGGCTGTTGATGATGCGCCTTTTGTGCCATCGGTACGTCATTGTTAACATCCCAATCCCTATTCTCATAATCACCCTCCAGTCCCTGCATCGAGGGTCGCTCTGCCGCTCGTGGATCAATGCCACAGGCTTCGAGCCCAGGCCGACAAACGAGCAGCAGCGGTCTCCAACGCTGCCATCGCCAATTCCACCAGCACCAAACACTAAGCATAACCATAGCGGTGGAGACAAGAGTGGGCATGCATGTCGACAGCGATGATGATACAGGAGTTGAAATTTAACCTGGCTACAGTCTAAGTAGCGTAGCTGCAATATAATTTTTTTTCCGCTCTTATTGTGTGCCCAGCTGTAACGGTTTATGACTCAATATGAGTGGTCATAACTACATATGGCTCTTGTACGGTTACAACTATGAAATGGTATTCAGTGGGTTGTAATCCTCAAATGGTTTAGACATGTCCGTTACAATGTAAGGAATGGAATCTGACCTCATAACAGTTTACAACGGTTTGCATTCCGTTATGTGCAATCCAGTATTTTTCCGACAGAGTGTCATTGTATCCAGTGGTTCAAACCCCGATCGGTTTGCAACCAGTCATGTACTTCGTGTACGCTTCTGTGTTGGTGCGTCCGGAGACTAGGATCTGTCTGTATGGGTTCCTAGTCCCTAACGTCTTCTGTATCCTGTGGCACAGACTCCCCGAGTCTGCAGCTTTAGAATCTGAGGCTGGGTTTCAACCATGAGAAGATCATGTGGTGGCATCATGAGAGTCCCGTGCCGCTAAGACGTGTCTGTATCCATACAGACGCATCGCGCAAAAAAGTAGAACCCGGGTGATTCATGACACTTCATCTGCCTCCCCATGTACAAGATTTCCACATCTGGGTAGCTGTCCTCATCCCATTCCTCTGGCAACATCCCATATCCTGTAGGGATGATGTCTTGTCTGATAAGGTCTGTCAAAAGGGGAAAAAATGTGCTTTCCACAACTGGATGGTCAGAGAAAGGGTTTTTGTGGTCGGGGACTTCAACTGCATCATGTCTGATCTGGGGGTGTTGCTCAGCCTGGATGTGTTCCTCCACATTGGTGTCTTCATCTGGAGGGTTTCGGGTGCCTGCTCCCTCACCTCTCTGGGGCCTGAAAACACCATAATACCTTTCAATTGTTTCTGGGTGCATGTCTTCACAATCATCGTCCTGGTACACTCCGTGCTGTACTTGACCCAGAAGGCGCATATCCTGAGTGACTGTTGTTAGTTCTAATAGCAAACTAGGCCAATCCATACATTTGGGCTTTTACCAAAACTTCCCTGTCCATTCATTGGGTGTGCATTCCAGTTGGACTTGAATTCCACACAGTCTTTGTTTATGGAGTCCAAAAAAAGTGAATGGAGTAGCCACAAATGTTCGGGCTTCATCACATCAAGATAGTGTAGGTGTTCAAGGCGACTGAAAAACCTCGCCATCTGCAAACAAATTGGCTGCCCACTTTGACCCACAAGTGTTCAATGTGGGTGTTCCTGGTGGATCTGGAAGGCTTCTCAGACAACTAGATAGATCTGATATAGATATAATACATACAAGCCCCACATGAAACTTGCACGATTAGGTCCATTACGCATAACTATATAGATGGTGCATGCTATATTTTCCCCCACTGTGATCGCCTTGAAGCCGAGAAGGGAAGCCCTGCTCTAGAGCAGCTGTCAGAAACACATCCAAGACAGTTTCTGAACAGTTATTGCTGCTGGCTCTGATGCCTGTCACCTGGAGATCATGGTAAGAGAGAATATATTGTTGTATATGGACTTACTGTCTGACAGAAGCTGCCAATGAACCCGTGTACAACAATACCCCATCAGATCATTTTGTGGTGACCGTCAAGATGCCATAGGGCATTAGGTCTTCTAACAGCATAAACTCTATGTTTGATTATGGTCCACCAACAAAGACTAAGACCAAGATTGTTTCACTTTTCGCAACAAGAGCATGACACAATGTCTTTGTATGCGCAAACTATGCATGCAGAGGAAGCCCATCAGATATCGAAGGCCAGACTCAGGCTTGTCTCTCTTGAAACCTCTGACTAAGAGATCAAAATCATGGTTCATCAAGGCTGAGTATTCACATAAGAGGCCATTCTTTTCATATGTCAGTATAGAGTCATCCGGTGGCATTTCAAGATATGGGAAAGCTCCTTGAGATTGATCTGGTGTTCAGGTCGGGTCACCTCTGCCACAAAAGCTAGATCTATGGCTTTAGGTGGCCGACCCTCTTTCCGGTGCGAGTGTTGGCCTGGACCTCAACTGGTATTCGGATGTGCACATCCTCTCTGGGATAAAACAAAATCAGAGGCTTTCCTGCTACCAAGCAGGGAATAAACATACTTTCCCTTTGCCAGTTCCCTTACATGTTGGAGCTCAGCCACTGTGTCACCCAGCAACTCTGCAGCACTGATAATCCACATTTCAGGTAGCGGGGTCTTGAGCAAGGCATCAGAGGATGCCAAAGCAACCAATATGAGAATGGTTGTCTGAGGTAAGGGAGTCGACATGAAAAGCGACCTGCAGAGGGTCCAGAACTTCTTGTGAGGCTACATTCTTTGCGTGTCGGTACAGTTCACTAAGTGTTCAATGGC
>JARKIC010003564.1:0-16837 GCA_029378375.1 Mycena olivaceomarginata | reverse complement strand
GCGAGGGACCCAGACAGTTGCACATGGACTGGGATGATGTCGGACAGCCCAAACACTTTGTTGAGGGGATAAATGCCTGTAATTCATGAGCAGTGGTCGAAGGTGAAGAGAAGCTGCACTAACTTGGCATTGTATCGGAGACATGTTGGGATAGCGGGTGTTCATTACGAAAGAAGTCTGGTGCCATTCCTCCGGTATTGTTTTTACTGAAGAAAGGAAGTTCAGAATTGGGGGCATTCCATGGGCTGGGAATGTCTGGGGGTTGTATTCAATAGGCACATAAATTCTGCGCACCAGTTAGATTCCGGTTCGAGGGAGCAATTCATTTGCATACAGTTTGGTTTTAGAGAATCCCAAGCGTCGGCCTTTAGTGATCGAAATGGTTAAGCTGTATGTGCATTTGACAAATAAGGCGGGAAACCCCGGAAATCTGGCAACATATGATGGCGGTAGCGGAAAGTCGCGGGAAGGCAGGAGAGGAATGTCGCGGCCCTGGTGTTGAAACGTAGCCGGAAAGTCGCATGCGATGTCAACTGTTCCTGGGAATACCGAAGAAGAACCCGGCTGAGAAGACCAAAGACAGTATGTTTGTTTGACCACTTTGGTGGCTTGAACGCCGAAGTCTGTTGTGGTTACTTCCAGCCGGCCTTCAAGCTTGACGAATACGGTCAAACCAGCGACAATCCCCACGACAAAAGCGCACCTTCGCCACAACTTCGCGAATTTGGCTCGTGTCTTCCTCAATAATTAGTGAGCCTCGGATTGGCCCATGCTGACAGTACGATGGAACCCGTATATTTGGTTCTTGGTTGAAGAGGATGACTGTGCTGGAGCCACAAGCCTTCGTAAATATACCACTGGGGGGAGAACGTCTTCTGTTTCGGGGAGAAAAGTCTATTCGCGTCTCGTCGTCCGCTGGATCCTGCGAGTAGCATGGAGGTGGAGGGGGTGGCGAATAATATGGGGGCAACGAGACAGTGAAATGGATGGGGAATAAAGAGGGAGAGACGATTCGAGGCTCATGGTTGAGGAGAAAATATGGGGTATATCATTTTATGGGGTGCGCCTGTGGTACCGCCGCAGATTGGCCGCCGCTCGTTCCGCTGGCATGAGATCACTCGGATGCTCTGTCAGCGAACTAGTAAATGACTCGATTTGATTGAAATCATTGCACATATGTGCAACTGGTCATGTTGGCAGACCCTACTGACCATAACATATGGCTTTGCCAGAGCTGAGTGCGCAAGCTGTTGAAGTTGAGCCAAGTTCGAACTTCTCCTGCGCGCACCCGCGGCCACAGGTGCGAGCTGGCTTGTTTGTCTGGCAATGGCGCAATCCAGCTGGAGTTTTCTGGCAAGTATATATACCCGGGATTCTGATATTTCCATTTATTAAATGAATTATTTTAGACTGTGCGTACCTGATGATTGATGATTGATTAGGGAAAAATCGCTACGACCCAGCAATGACACTCGCACCATAACACCGCACGTTACTACACGGCGTGATTTTTCTAAGTGGACTGTTAGGAAAGTACGTACTTCTATACAATTTTGAATTCAGGAACCGCAGCGGCCTGGGGAAATTGGATTTCGCGGATCATATTCGTCGCTGATCAACTGATGTAGCGTGAAGATTGCCGTGATCGGCGATCGAACCATAACGCATACTGCGACATTGGTTCAGATTTTCCAAGTAACCTTACCATACCTCATAGGTGGTAGGTAGTGTGATATTTCTCCAAGGAAGACAACCTGACAAGCGGGGTAAAATAGCAGGGAATAAAGCAGCCTTTTTTTCGAGTGTGCTTTGCTCACTTGTTAGAAGCAACGCACCTGACATCTGAGATCTCATCGCTGCTTAATGAAGCGTGAAATTTAGCAGAAGACTATAGCGCCACCGCGAGATGATACAAGCCGCAGATCCAGCACAGATATAAGCCGCATCATATATCCAGACACCAGTCAGCCAGTCGGCATGTCAGCCTTCCGCGCCCACATAAGCTTTTTTTCGATTTCGAAAAATTAATAGTCTTTGGTAGACACGGAACCAGAGAAGTGGAGAAATCATTGAAAGGGGCAGGCAGCATGATCGGCTCATACATGATGTCTATAACAAGATGACGAGGTTGTAGAATTCGAATCCTTTCAGGTTCATCGGTGGAGCGGCGCAGAAGTTTGGGGCTGAGTGGTCGAGCATTGGAGGGAATTATGCATGTAAATCATTGTCGACTAGGGTGCACGTCGAGAGAGAGTAAGAGCAGAAGCAACTGAAGAGGCCCATTAGACGCAGCATAGCAGTGCCCGGGCCAGAGCTTAGGAATTTGGAGTGAGACCAAATCAGGTGCAAAACAGATCATCAACGCCAAACTGCAGCGCAGGTGTGAATTCTGATTCATGTAGCTGAGCTACTGGAAGTACCTTCAATTTCCACTGCCCAAATCGCCTTGGAGTTGCGACAGCTTGAGCCTTGCCTAAGCCTTACGGTAATAGATACCTTTGAAGCGTAAAGTCCACGATGGCCCGAATTCCGACGCAGACCGATAGACAAGGCCACACGTTACAGCAATGAATGCTTTCTTTTCTTTTTCTGACCGATTGAGGACGACTCGGCGGCAGGATCATGGCGGGGTTGAAGCAGGGTTGAAGGATATCAAATGCATAGGCCGAGGCTGTTACATAAGCTTGTGTAAGGTCTTCTCGCATGCCTCCTACGGTCGACTACCATTGTCCTTGTCTCTCTCAGTCCACCGTTCCGCCTCCGCCTCATCTACCCTCGTCGTTGCATAGTTTCCATCCTCTCCATACGCTTTTTTTCTGCGAGGAATGCGACGCTGTGCGGTGTAACCGATGCGTGTCGGTCGAAGTCAGTGGCTACTACTGCCCCAATTGTCTTTTTGAGGTTCCGAGTGCCAGCTGTACGCGCGAGAAGAACAGGTCGAAATCTCCCTGTTTTGGCGCGTCGGGTTTGCTTATTTTGCGGTAGATGCGCGCGGAATTGCTTTATGTGCCCAAACTGCCGGAATACTCTATCGGTTGTGCCTTCAGATCCTCCGACCCAGGCGATGGCAGAATAGCCATACCAATCAGCACGGTCGGCGAACCGCCATTCTTTCTGTACTGCAATCATTGTCGATGGGACTCGCGGAAGTGGGTATCACGTTCGAAAAGCCCACTGGTCTCGCCGGTTCGTGCATCGTGTACAAAGTTTTCTGGTTTCTGAGAAGCTCCTCAGCACAACTGCAGAAGTTCGAAGACTCTGCCCCGGACTCGCTGGAATTCGAACGGCTGAAGGAGCATTTTGAACCCGTCATACGTGCATCATCGCTCTCCTCCTCTACTACCGCAAACGCTCCTGCTGCCCACCCCCAGCGCAGCGCACTCACATCGTCTTCGCACCAATTCTATCACAGCCGCTGCGTCCGCCGCCCTTGCGCGCGACATCCCCGGGGTGAGCAAGTACAACCCCTTGCGCGGAGTGGAGGGGAGGGGGAGGGGCCGTGGGCAGGGACAAGACGACGAACAAGGACGAGATGCCCGAGTATCGCAGTCGCGTCGACATCGCGTCCGCGAGCGGGCGGGGCACGGGCGGGGGCGAGGCGGATGTCGAGTACATGCGCCATCTCGAGAACGTGAGCGAGGTCGCGAATCTCGAGCAGCGGTGGATCAAGCTGGGCACGTCGTTGCAGACTGCGTGCGTACTGCGTTCTCATCGTTACAAGTTATTATTCATCTTTCAAGTACAGGGACCTGAAGCCTCTCCGAATACCTCTCCATTCAAAGCGCTCCAAACGCTGTCCGGCCTGCGCGCACATCCTCATCAAGCCCGAGCAAAAGGCGCAGTCGGTGCGGTACAAGATCAAGCTCGTCGCCGCGACCTACCTCCCGCCATCACCGCCGCGCTCCCGCACGCGCAGGACGCCGCCAATGCCGATACCGCCGCGAAGCGCACACTGGGCAAGTCGACGTCGGCGGCGGTGGCGGACGACGAGCGCGGCGCGGGCGGGATCCACGCGGGCAAGACGTACCCGTTCCACCTCGCGCTCACGAACCCGCTGTACGACCCCATCCAGGTGCGGCTTACCGTTCAGCGCGTGCACTCCTCCGCCTCCACCGCTGCCGCTGCGTCCGAGAAGGCGCGCCGCCCGCCGTTCGCCGTGTCCCTCCCCTCGAGCTCCTTTGCCATCGCAGCGTACGCGGAGGCGTGGGAGTACGACCTCGACGACGAGGACGATCTGGACGAGATGTTCGGGCTCGATGAACGACTTTGGGGTCGCGGGGCGGGTGCCCGGCGCGAGGGCGCGAAGGACGCGCGGGGGGGCAAGGCGAAGGTCGTGGGGTGCTCGAGAAGAAGGCGAACATGACCGTCGTGGGGGGCGAGGTCGTCATTGGCAAGGACGCGGGGGAACGTCAAGTTCAATATGCTCGTGTCGTACACGTATCGCTCAGACGACCCCGCCGTCGGAGTCCAATGACGCTGCGGAGGGGGCACGCCGGCCAGGGCGGCGGCGGCGGAGCGGGGAAGCCGCCTGAGACGAAGACGTTTGCGTTTTACACCGTGGTGGATCTGGGGCCGATTATTCCGAGGGAGGAGCCCCGCCATGTCGATCCAGATTTCTGATTTGATTTGGGTAGAGTGCATTCAATGTTATTGCGATGATTCTGCATATGCTATGTCTCAACGACCCGTTACTAGACCGAGACCCAGTCTGACCGGTCTCGGCCTTCAAATCCACGAAAGTGAGCCTTCTGAGGACCGGTTCTGTATTGAGAGCAGGCTTTCCTCTTCATTTCCTTCTACCTATCTGCTAATCCATCCGCCGGCGATTCTTTCCAAGGAACGGTTTAGCTGAGCTTACTCTCGTTTTCGTTATTCTGATATTGTTTTCCAGGTTTCACCTCAATCTATCGGGCTACATGACCTCTTTCTCAAACTGACGATATTTCGCCTCCCTCGAAGAGCGGGCATAGCAGGTTTTGGACAGGTGAATCGTTATGTGTATGCGGTTTTTTGAAGCTGACGATATGCCATGAACTCGCCGAAAACCGGGCATAGCAGGTTCTGGTCCACACAGCCACAAAATGCCTCTTCGAGCCCGAGCAGAGAGGCACCGATAACGCTCAGGCCGCCCCATTTCAGTCAGGAATGTACAAATGAATTATTGTCCGCGCCAAGGCACATAATATCTTCGCCACCCGCCGTTTCAGCGGCGCCTGCCTCGGTGTTAATCAAGATAGCCAGTAACTTCAATCTCTCTTGGTGCACATCTTCGGTTTTAGTATCGACCCCAGTGTTCTAGCGATAATTCCTGGCGGTGTTTTATTCCGTCCCGCGCTAGGCTCTGTCTGACTTTAGGTTGATCTCAAAAACTTGTTCTAAGTCTGTCACACTTCGTCAGCACAGTACTCGGTTTATCTTGGCCAAATTGAGGGGACCTCTAGACGGAAAGTAGGAATCGTAATGACGCAGATAGCACCTCTGTGCTTGTGCATTTAAAGCCGCGAGGAATTCCTAGAGCCCGTGGACTTGAAGGATGCTTGCTTTATTTCCTCTCGCCTTGGTTGCCGTCGCCACTGTGCACGCTCTCTCGCCATTTGTCCAGCATGGGAAACGTAACGCACTTCCTCCCGGATGGTCTCGCGTTCGCCGCCATGCACCCGATGCTGTATTGCCATTGCGCTTTGGCTTGACGCAGCCCAACGTCGATATGAACACCTTGCAGAGCCTACTCAATGACGTCTCGCACCCGGACTCGCCAAACTATGGGAACCACTGGAGTCCCGCGCGCGTCGCTCAGCATTTCGCTCCCAGTAATGAAACTATCCAAGCCGTTGTATCCTGGATCGTGAAAAGCGGCGTTCCCCGGGACCGTGTACGCGTCAGCAAGACCAAAGGATGGGTCCAAGTGCTCAACGCCACCGTGGCGGAGGCAGAGACTTTGCTCAAGGCGGAATACCACGTATTCGAGCACGAATCCGATGGCCAGCACGTCGGGTGTTTTCATCTATCCTACCCATGCTGCTGTGATTGACTAGTCTTTCCAGCTTGTGATGCTTACCATCTTCCTGCCCACGTCGTCCCGCATGTCGAGATTGTCACCCCAACTATCGACTTCAACCCTCTTCGAAAACGTGGCGCGACACACATCAACCTGGGACAACCTGGTAACAGCAGTGTCCGCCCAGTCATTGCTGGGAAAGTATCGCCATCCTCAACGAGCTGGAGAACTGCGATGAGCAGATCACCCCCGCATGCCTGCGCGCCCTGTACGGATTCGTGTATACCCCGCAGCCCCAAGCAAAAACTCGTACGGTATCGTCGAGTATACGCCCGGTGCACGTCTACTCTCTCCCGTATCCACTATGCTTCTCATACTGACCTCTTAAGTTAGGCATACCGCGCCGCTGATCTCGATTTGTTCGCAAAGACCTTCTCGACATCGCTGACCGGTAACTTGGTGGGAAAGCGGCCAGTGCTCCAGTCCATTGATGGAGGCAAGTCTCCGCCTTTCGGAAAGACTGTGATAATTGATGAGGGTCTAGGTGTGCTTCAGCACATTGAGGAAATCCCGGACTATAACGGCGAATCGGACCTGGATTTGGAGTATGCCATGAACCTCGTTACATCCCACCAGCCCGTCACTTTGTATCAGGTCGGGGATCTGGTCGTAGGCATGTCAATGCATTATAATCCTGGCCCGACATCTCATCTCTTTACAGGCGCGTCCTTCAACAACTTTTTGGACGCCTTGGACGGTTCCTTCTGTAAGTATAAAGGTGGAGACGACCCGAGCCTGGATGCTCCTTATCCCGACCCTTACCGTGGTGGCTACAAGCGTATGTTTCCCACCGCCCTACTTCGGCCGGTGCTCAGTTCTTTCAGACCATGACTGCGGTACCGTCGAACCTGCATATGTTATCTCGACCTCGTACAGTTACGATGAAGCCGCTCTCTCCTGCATATGCCGCCAGGCAATGCGCAGAGTATGCCAAGGTGGCCATCTTTCTCGTATTCTTATATCCCTTTCTGACCCCGCTTGTGCAGCTTGGCATGATGGGTGTGACGATGCTCTTCGCGTCCGGAGACGACGGCGTCGCTGGTGCGTACACCACCGGGGGTTGTTTTTGCGAAACGCTTAACCCGCGATGACAGGAAACAACGGCTTCTGCCTCAACCCCGACGGCACCCGAACCGCAAAGGGTCGTATCTTCACACCTGCCTTCCCGGCCTCCTGTCCGTTTGTTGTAGCTGTGGGAGCGACGCAGGTCAAGCCTGGTGCCACAGTTACCGACCCCGAAATCGCCTGTGAGACGGGTATCGTCAGCGGGGGCGGGTTCAGCAACTACTTCGCGTTCCAGGTGCTTCTCGCACTTTCTTCCATGCACGCCAAACTCATTCGGTTCTCTTCTCAGACTATCAAAACGATGTTGTTACTGGATACATTAAATCGCACTTGACGCCCTCGCCGTACCCCGGGCGCTACACTCCGTCAGGAACGGTCCGTCGCTCCCTTACCACTCGATAAGCGGATTCTCACTGTGTCTAGCGCGATACCCTGACCTCTCTGCTAACGGGTGCGCCTTGTCTTATTTGCTCGTTTTGATTAATCATCCTTCATACCCAGTGCAAACTACGTCATTGCTGTTCGTACCATTCAAAAGTACAGCTGCATGTCTGCAATTGACCGACTTTGTCTTTTTGTCTAGCTGGAAAACGAATTCTTCCTCGTCGGCGGCACGTCGGCGTCGACCCCCGTCGTCGGGGCCATGCTCGCCATGATCAACGACGCGCGGCTTGCGATTCATAAGAAGCCGATCGGGTTCATTAATCCTGTCGTCCGTTCTCTCATCCATTCAGCATATAATTGTGTCAACTAATGCATATGCAGATCTACTCACCACTCTTCCAAGGCGCCTTCAACGACGTCACCTCGGGGAATAATCCTGGGTGGTATGTGTCCGCTCCTCAGTACTGTTTGATGATCTCACTCCTCACCAGCGGCACGCAAGGATTCTCCGCAGCCAAAGGCTGGGACCCTGTCACTGGGCTCGGAACCCCCAACTTCCCGAAGCTGCTGGCGTTGTGGCTTGCCGCCAAATAGGACTGAAATACCTTCGTTTTTTCTTCTGGGCCTTTACAGTAATGACTTCTCGCTCGTGTATTTTGGTGTTTCCCTACAGCAGCTTTAATCATTCGTCACTCTTTCTCGTTTCCCCGCGCACGAATTTCCATTTCTTTTTATCGCTTGCGACGTCCATGAGATTAAGAATATTAATGACACAAAGGTTAGCGCGTCTTCTGGTGCAAATGCACCAGCAACATGAGATGGGTATACACCCGCGGCGATAAATTATGCAATACATTTACGCTAGGTAACTTGCGCGACTGCGGCGCTGCGGCAGTCCGCCCTCACTCGTGCCTCCATCCGCACATAAAAAAAGAGTGCACATTGTGGCCAGTGTCCTAGCCTAGCTGCTGTATCCGGCATACCCCTGCTGCTGGTGCTGATGCTGTTGCGGCGGCGCCCCGCCCTGCACCTGTAGCGGTAAATACGTCTGGCTCTTCTGCTCAAAATACCCCTTGTTCCGCGCCTGTTTGCTCTTCCTGCGACAGCAGCAGCGCCACACGATCAGACCAATGATGAGCCCTACGCCGACGAGGCACCCGACGAGGATGTATGGCCAGCGGCTGAGGATCATCTCCTCGTACTTCTTCTTCTTCTCCTCGGCAGAGACGGGCGAGTGCTGCTGCTGGTCGGCGGGTAGAAGGGCGTATTGGGCGGAGCCGGTGGTGTCGACGCCACCAACGGACGTTTACGAAGTCGGCGTGGGCGGCGGCGGCGTCGGTGAGCGGGAGGAGCTGGATGTATGGGTCGCCGCGGTCGATGGACGTGTCCTCAACCCAGTCGCCGAAGTTCATCAGCGTGTAGGCGTTGCGAACTGTGCGCCTAGTTAGCGAGACAAAGAACATGGAGTAGACAAGACGCACGGAAGGTCATGCCCATGATCATGTCGAAGTTACCAAACAGACTGAACGCGCTGGTGATGGGCTGGAACGCCCCAATGCAGACGTGGTTCCCATTCTTATCTAGGATCTTGAAGTTGTCGTCGACAACGTCGAGGGGATGGACTGCAAACATGTGTTACTAGTGATCATGAAGATAGAACAAGGGCACTGACTAGGGAACGCCTTGCCGCCAAAGCTGAAGGTCAGGTTGATCATCTGCCCACAAGGGACAGTCCACCACTCGTTCTTGGAGTCGTAGACCGCGCCCTGCACCCGTCCGTAGATCGCGTCCGACATATCACGAGGGACCTGGCTGCACCGCCGTCAGTTTCGACTGTTTTATTCATCAAACGGGCAATGCGCACCTGAACGTGAAGCCCGAGTCGAACACCGCGACCATCTGGCCGTGGGGCCTTGGGCACGATGGAGTCAATGTTAATCACGTTGCCGTCGGGCCCGATGACGGTCTTGTCCTTATCGGTCAGCGCCTGCCAGTGCTGCTCTGCGTGGGGTGTCAGTAAATACTAGCAGTGTACGCGGCGGCGAGCTCACGGTCTTCGAGCAGCTTGTGCACGGTCTCGACGTTGAGCTTCGTCTGGCTGGTGATGTTCTCGAATCCCTTGACAGCCTCACCAATGGTGAACTGGCCGGTAAACGGCTGAGTAGCAGGTGAGCGAGGGAATGATGAATGGAAGGAACGCACAGACCTCGCCCGGATCGTTCTTGCGGTCGAGCAAAAAGGTGATGTAGTTGGCGGTGGTTTTGTTCTGTTGGAAGATGCGGTTCAGCATGGTGTCACCGGCATCGCCGTCAAGCTTCTCCTGGATGGCGGAGCCTTCATTGGGACCCAGACCGATGAGTCCTGAGATGAATGAGGTCAGACAGGCATGCGGACTTGAGCTTGAAACCAAAAAAATAATATTCGGGTTCGCTCAAAAACCATGGCTTGGTGGCCGGCGACGGTCCGTCGCAAAGATAGAGCAAAGGCTCATGGCAATTGAACAACACAGAGTTACGCGCACCATCAAACGCTGTCGCTTGAGAAGGAGCTTGCATCGTTGACTTGCACTGTGGGCCTATTAGAAGGATACGCTGCAAGCTATGAAAGACACGCACAGAACGCCTGATTTTCGACGGTAAAGTTGTCGAATACCAGCTGTGCAGTGTGGATATTGCCTGTCGCTAACATTTAGCATCCCGTCTAAAACAAGACCCAGCAGAAGCAATACCCGACGCAGAGCCGACGGCATAAGATAGGGAGAGCCCTTTCCCCGTGTCTGTAGTTGTCGGAGGAGTGCCCGGAAAGTGCACCCACAAATCAGAACTAATGTCCTCTCAGCGCGAATCGCTGACGATAGACCTAGAAGCCCACCTCCCAGTCAAGAATAACAGATACAGAAGTGCCCGCGAGAGTAAGATTGGCGATATATGCTGCGTTCCCGTTGTTCGATATAGGGACTGCCCGGCGGCCCAGTCTATTCGGAGGAGGGGTAGAGCTGGTACGGACGTAGAAAGGGAGCCCGACGGCACGGGCGACGTCTAGGACGGTAAGAAAAGCAAAGGAGAGTGGGATAAGGGAATGCATTGGGTCCCTGAATACCTCGATGGAGGCTCAAGGGATAGAGGGAGGAGGAAAGGTGTATTGCGGGCTCGGAACTTGCCGGCCATCATTTCGTTCTCTCGGCGACTCCAGGCCTGTCGCAGCTCTTCACATTGCTTGAAACTACGCCTTGGCGTCGACATGACTTCTGGTTTGCTCACAGTAAGGAAGACCAACAAGCCCCTTGCATGGTGCCCCTAGCTGTTCCTGGGTCGATTTTACGGACGACATGACTTTCAGGAACTGAAAACAGGAGCGGGCTCTAGCTCTTATAAGAGAAATCCCGCGCTTGTAGCAAAGTATTTCCTGGCTTTCTCCTTGGGCCTCATTGCATGGATACGCGACTGCGGTTTGTTTTGGCCGCGAACTAACCACGATTTACGGGACTGATTGACGCGACATTTTTGGCACGGAAATTGCAATTAGGTTGGGTTACTTAAGTCAGGTTAAATTTAACCAGCGCGGTGTATAGCCTTCCCGAATTACGAAACTGCTCAGCGGAGAGCGGCACTGCACTGGGCAGAGCGGGGCGCTCAACGTCAACGAGCCGCGGAGTGTCTTGCCGATCACCATCGCGAATTGACGCGGAGATCACTTTTTTTTCCAACAGTTCAAGTTCAACTCTATAGAGCAAGTCAAGGGACCATCTGGACTTTTCGGACCGCCTTTATCTTCATTTTCGTGTGAATAAACGCGGGACGGACAGCAGCGGGTTCCGCGTTGCGACCTGAGACCTGATCATGATCCCCATCACCACGCAGCCTAGGGGCGCGCCGAGAGACAGGCAGTGTGAAGTGGCACTGCCCCCTTATGATATAACTCCCACGCAATTCTCCCTTCCCGTTCCTTCTTTCTCCTCATGTTTTCAAAATTGCCTGCTTCACTCCTTGCTTTCGTCCTACTGGGTGACTTTTCATGTGCTTTACGACTCAACTTCGAAGCCCGCCGAATTCCCGTTGAAAGGCGGGGATTATATCGCCGGGGCAGCCTCTCTGGGTCTTCGCCACTCGATGACTCTGCCGACCTCCAGTATACCACCAACATTACTGTCGGGGGCGCTTCATTCGATGTCATGATCGACACCGGAAGGTAGCCTAAACCTATAACGTCCCATTACTTCATACTTACTCCACCGTAGTTCCGACCTTTGGGTAGCAGGCTCAGTGTCATCTGCCAGTGATACAGGGAAGGCGGCCACCATATCGTACGCCTCTGGCGGTGCCACAGGGCCTGTCAAACTAGGCTCGGTAGATTTCGCAGGATACACCGTCCCCAAACAGGCATTCAGTGAGTCTCTGGTTCTACTGAATTTGCCCTTGTTCTCAAGCCCTTTGCAGTCGAAGTTCCGCCAGACGATGCGCATCCCGCTGGGCAGGGCTTGATTGGGCTGGGGCCCAGCGTAGGATCGGTCATCTACGACGAATTCGACGCTGCGGACGAAGGAAATACTGTCCTCGACAGCATTTTTATTCAGAACACGGCTACACCCAATTTCATCACCTTTGCCTTGGGACGTCTCAATGGTCAGTTGCACAAACCTCGCGTTTCCCCGGGATCTAATTCTTCATTTCTTCGCAGACCCGACGGACTTCTTTACCGGGGATTTCACCGTAGGCGAGATCCTGACCAATTTCACGGACGTCTCGAACCACCAAGCTCCCGTCACTACTGTGTCCCTTTCTAATCAAGGAAACCAGCACTTCCAAGTTCTCCTCGATGCAAATGGTTTTATTGGGCCTGACGGCAACGCCATCCCCGTCACGTCGGAGGTTAGCTCGACGTCAAACCGGAAACAAGCCACTGTCGTCGTGGATACTGGCTTCTCCCTCCCTCAAGTCCCCAGGCAAGTGTGCACCTGTCAGCGCTGATATTGATCTCATCCCATCCGCAGTTCTGTGGCCAAAGCTATTTACGGCTCATTCAAAGACGCTGAGCTTATCAACGACCCTTCCATTGGGCAGATATGGATTCTCCCCTGCACCCAGGAAGTCAACATCACATTGAAATTCGGCGGCAAGGCATACCCAGTGCACCCGCTTGATGCTGCAGTGTGCGTCCTGGCGTCCTCCGTCCGAGTTTCGGCTGATCACGTTCCATCAGCGATCCGTTGACATTCGGCCTCGACGCTCGCCAGACTTCCAGCGGAAAGAAGGCGTGCCTTGGCCTGGTAATTCGCGCAGACTGGTCGTCATCTTCATGCTAACGAATGTATCTTCAGTTCCAGCCCGTCTCGTTTGACACTGGCAAGAATCCTACATACGACATTATTTTTGGAATGGCATTCCGTAAGCGCTTCCCCCATCTGGTCCTGTCGTTCGTTTCTCATCCTGTGTAGTGCGCAACGTCTATACGCTGATCAACTTTGGTGACTTCATCGCGGACTCCACGAACAAGGCGGATCCATACATCCAGTTCCTTTCCATTACTGACCCAGCCGAAGGTAGTGAAACTCTCGTCCTGCGATATGCCTTACTCACGGCCCTTTAGCACACTCTGATTTCGTGAAGGTTAGACTCAACGGAACCGACGACCAGCCGTCCGTCCTATCCCACAACGGGAGCACTGACAACAACAACGACTCATCCTCTTCGCCCAGCAAGAAAACCTACATCATCATCGGTGCCGCCGTCCTTGGCGCCATTGTCCTCCTCCTCATCGGTGCATTTATCTTCAAGCGCAGCCGCTCCAAGCAGCGTGGCGTCTACCGCCCCCTGCACCTGCCGCCCCTGGTGCGGGCCAGCCGCAGATGTACCAGCAGCAGCCGCTCTACGGCGGCGCCAACCCGCCCGTGTACAACGCCGACCGGCCGTACGACCCGCCGCAAGAGCACGTCCCGTACCACAATCCGTGGGAGGGCCGCCGGCACTAAATTTATTTAGTGCTCCCACTCCGCTTTTTTCTCGTTTAGGGGCATTTTCTCTCTCTGCTACCTCCCACTCGTTTTCTGATCTGAGCAAGCATCGCATGGACTTGATTATCTATTGACATTGACTACATCACTCACACGCGGATTACTACTGTCGAGCCATGCTGTTATAGGCAGTGTGTATCTGTCGTATATCTGTGTTAAATCTGTTGGCTACGCCGCCCGCTGAGACGGAGGTCGTAACCGTGTATCCTATTGTCGCAAATAAACTTATGGCTCCAAGTTCTTGACTGCCGAATAAGGCAATGTCGTTGCCAAATTAGGCTTGAGTAGTGTCAATCGCAGGAAAGCCAGCCTGATTCAATCAGGCTTTCGTACATCTGGTCTCGAATTTGGGTCGGTGCATGAGCTCGACGAACTTAAACGGAAGGTCGACAGTGCCTTTTGGATGCTACGGTGCTCGGGCCTACAAGGATCGTAATACGACTTTTAAGACAGCCTTGAGGGTAAAAATGTCCGATTCGGCATAATGTACATAGTCTGCACCCCTCAAACTGTGGCGTGCTATATGTACCGGCCAATCGATGTTAGAGAGTTTGATGGATGACACCAAATCGCTCATCGGGACGACACGCTTTGAAGAGGAATGGACTCTTCTGACCCAGACCATTTTATCGGGTAGGGTGTTGACTTCGGCGAGGGCGTAACAACAACAAACGGCAGCGTCAAGGCGGTCGATCCCTGCCGGCGCCCGACACGAGGTTCGTTCCGACGGCAGGTGAGGTACCGAACCCATGTCAAGTCAACGAACCAGGCAAATAGCCGGGGTAGGAGAAGACAGAGTTGGATCAGGGGCGGGACGGCCACTATCAGAGCCAGGATCTGGAATATTTCAAGTTGAGAGTATGCAAGAAGGAGCAGCGCATGATAACTTGCTTGTCCGTATGTGGCGGCGAAGGTTGAGTCTCGGGATAATAGAGCCATAATTCCAACTTCGACATTTATGAACCAAAAGGCATGGGGGAAGAATACCACTGTGCAAAACTGGATGAACGGGTATGCGTCGACAACCTTCCGCCTTGAAGTCGATGAGCGACCCAAAACGAGAATCTTGTTTGAGGCACGCACCACATGCGCCGTAACGGGAGTTTCTTGTTGTGCTTTTTCCAGATCTCCCGACGCTGCAGGTAGATGGCCGTCCCCCAGGCCACGACGAACATGCCAGAGATGACGCCTGTTTGGACAGGATATACCACAAAAAGACGAGGAAGGGTATAAAGAACGATTATATGGCCTCCGGCAAAACAGTGTGGTCGCAAGCGGTCTGTTGGAAGTGCCAGGCGCCGTCGGGCAGAGTAGAGAATACCAGAACGGCGAACCAGACCGGCACGAGCATGAGGACAGCGAGGCGGTTCACCCATTTCCCTTTGCCGAAAACCGTCTGGAGTCGATTTTGGTTTCCGTAAATGCTTCGGAAAACATATATAATGAGGTAGACGCTGAAGCGGAGAGGCAGCGAGGCCCATTGCAACGATTGTGTGGGGCTTGGTGAGATTCCGGTGGGCAATGGCAATTATGGCCGCGATTATGAGGGAATAAACGTTTAATAATTGTGAAAAGAACTACAGTCATCTCTGTGAGTAGTAATCCTGGAATTACAAGTGACGACCACCTACTGAGGCTTGGGCGTCATCGGGAGAATATAAAACGAGGAGTGCGGAGATAATCGTTGTTATATAAGCTGTCTAGCGTTCAGAACTTCAGGCGAGTAAATCATGAAGAAAACGCACTGGATATGCGAACAGCAGGGGACGCGACATCAGGATTTGCACAGTATCCAAAAGCACAAGAGTCGACAGGAGGGTTCAAGCAGTACGCGTCCAAATAGGCATTAGGGCTCGAGATGTTCAGAAAATCGATCATCTGCAGGGTGGGAACCTGGCATGCGGAGCTCGAGTTAAACAAATCGCCGAAGCATGGGTTACGGTTAGGGAAAGTAGTAGAAAATGAAGGATCGGACATGAGAGGGAGAGGGACGAAAGAGCCTCTCAGGCTGCGCCTATATATGCTACCATCTGCAAACATCCATGAGCGCTTGATGAGCCCTTCGCTTGCGGCGAGGTCGGACGGGATCAGCACCGTTTCATGGCAGCGCTGGTTCAGGATTGTTAAAGCCGACGTCGATGTGAGCTCGGAATGCCGCAAATGAAACCGAATATAGGTAGGTACCGGTGAACTCCGAAGCAAAGAAATCTTGCCAGACCTGCTATGTCCGAGGAGAGAACTCGGTGATCGAAATAACCAAGAAATAACGCCGAAATTGTTAAAATGCGATTCTGCTATCCGAGGGTCGTCTGAATAATAGTACCCTTGTGGCCGACTGACAACTATTAATGGATTGTCGCAACTTCTCGGGCGGTGTCGTGACGATCATCAGACGCGCAAAGCCAGCGTGCCAGTCGCCGAGTTCACCGAAACACATGGAGTGTTGATCCCCACCTCATAATGATAAAACTGCAGAAGATTCGGATATTAAAGAAAGAGTCAGACAGGCGGAGAATGAAATCACATCAAAATAAAATGATGGCCGAATCGTAGGCCATGACGAGAGGATCTCCCTCCTACTCTTGAATGCCACTGCCAAACCACTAGTACTGCCCTTGCAGCCTCATATATATTTCGCATAGCTTCCATCCTCTCCCCAATCACTTTTCGCGAGGAATGCGACACTGTTCGACGTGACGGCTGCGTCTATTATGAAGCCAGTCAAAAGCCAGTGGTCATTATTGCCCAAGTTGTCTCACGAGACCCAGATAAAAACAGGTCTCGAAAAGTCAGTTTTCTACTGACCGATGGAAAATGGAATGCTGAACCGCGGAATTGCTTTGTTCCCACATTGTCAGATCTAGAATGCCTTTCGCTGATGCCAAAGGACTTCAGAGGGCGTGGGGGATGAGTTGCGTATTCCGCACATTCTAGAGGAGAAAGAGAATGCCACCCTTGTCAACCCAGGCGAGGTCGGCATTGGCGTGGAAGCGCGATGTGTACCAAACTTACGCAAGGATGTGTAAGTGAGTCCAATTCGCCCAATGCCCCGAAATAAAATTTAATGAATTGACCGCGGGGGATACAGTCCGACAATTTGTGTCTCGGTTATCGCTCAGGGAATCCCATTTCACAAGTGCTCGCTTTCACGGCCCCGCCCGAAAATAAGACATTTGCTGCTTTTACAGTGGGCCTATGATTCCGAAGCAGGAACCGCGCGCCAATTAATTCGAATCTATGCCTGTCTCAGTGTCTCGACAGAGAACTGTTTGCCTGACTCAGACGATGTGAGTCAAATAGAACCTGAGGCCCATGCCACA
>JARKIC010003563.1:0-16874 GCA_029378375.1 Mycena olivaceomarginata | reverse complement strand
CGAGTCCTGCTTACGAAGCATCGGCCTCACACCAAGTTTAGGACGGCAATTCGAGTCGGGGCCGGAATCCAACGTGGCCGAGAGCCCTGAGCTGGACAGACAGCATAACACCGAAAAAAAAGATAACCAATGAGTGTGGACGAGCTGTTCACCTAGTCTGTTAGTTACCGCGCCTTGATTACCGTTGCTCTACCTTATTATGTAAGCTTTCCGTTTTGGGATCTAATTGATGACGCGCTGATTGATGTGCTCAGACCTATATAAGACACACAAATAACCCCACTTGACTCGAGAGCGGCACAGAAACAGTCCAGAGACTGTTCCAACAACCAACAAATCAAACGGCAATATATGCACGTTTCCAAGATCCCGACGAGTTACAGCCCCTAGTACAGGGCCTTGTAAAGGTTGTAGGGAGAGGTTTCGTATCTCAAAGAGATAATAGAGCAAACTGCGTAGAACGTGTTTCTAGACACAGTGGAAACATTGTTTCCAAACAAGTAGATTTATAGCTTCGCAGCGTGTGTGTGTGTGTCCAAGCGACAGAGAAACAAGTTTAAAGTAGTCCCGTAGACTCAAGTAAGGCCCCTAGTTTATAGGCCAAGAACGTTCACAGAGCTTTCCCTAAAGAGGTACTTTCTGAGCAACGCCAGCAGTCACGTTTCCAAAGTTTTCCCTTGACGGTACTTTCTGAAACCCGCTCCGCAAACAACAACAATAATGTTTCTTTCAACAGAGTCCCAGATCCAACAGATTCTCAGAGTTCAGACAGTTTCCAGGCAAAGCCCAAGTGCGTTTCCAGAATAATATATTCAGAAACAATTAAGATTTCGACTAATAGTGCTACTCTATAAGAGTGCGTTCGCCGAGGATCCCAGATCAACCCAATGCGCAAGTATAGCCTACTAGTTCGGGGGAAGATGCTGTGTCCATCGTAGAAACACCCTCGGATACTTATACAACCGCCAAGACACTGTTACAAAGCCCAAAACACAATCCCAATGAGTCAAAAGTCCGTTTATCCGTCTCTTTAACCGCGTTTCCGTCGGTTGTTCTTCCGAGCGTCGCCTCCCATTGGTTCCCAACTGTGAGCACGCCATGTTCCCTTGCCAATTACGAGGCAGGAACCCGTCAGCAGCACCCCTGTATTATTCAGAGGGTGTGTCGATCACCGATAGATCGGCACTGCATCTCGTTCGACCTGTTTCTGCTTCAACTCAAGTTTCCCCTTGGTTCCAAGTACGGAACTTGATAGTACTCCTTTGTAGGTCTCGGTAGATACCCGTTTCTCTAGGGTTTCCCAGAAAGGGTTCTTGAGAAAGAACCTTAGAACGCCTTTAGAGTTGTGATCCGGATCCACAGAATAGCCGACCACCTGTTTCGGTGTATCCGCATCCGATGGAAACCGGCAACTCTGGCAACCGAAACACTCGTGACCGAACGCGTCTCCCCTAGCGTCTCAACACAACACAACACATTGCCAACTCCCGTTCCTTTGACCCGTTTCCGTTGTTTAAGTGAATGTTGGAAACAAGTCAAAAGAAGTCCCTTGACTTATTATCTGGCTGCACGTTTCCCTTACAGTTTTCAGGGCGAGACTAGCCAATGGACGTTCTAATTCCTTAGAACGTCCACCCGTTTCTCTGTGGTTCGCCCAACAGCTACCAGGAACCAGTACTGTTGCATAGAAACAACAGTTTCAGCAATGGGCACGATCAGAACACACAAAATTACGTGTATCTAACCATGGCCCAATTACTGGCTTATCAGCGCAGACTTCAAAGGATGCATTTTGAACCACGAAGACACGTAAAACTTGGTGCAAAGCACTCTCAGGTACATAAACTTTGTTACTTGAAGAATAACCCTCGATACTCTCTGTCTGTCCAAGTTGGGGCATTAACTCATCAAATAATGCCGAGCATACACATCTTCATGTTGACGGCTCTTATAAAGTATCTCCCTGGTGCGGTGGAATCAATTCAAATCAAACATAATAAAATGGCATAATATGGCCAGAACCTGCAAGAAACGCGTCAAGAACGCGAACAGACACGTCCTGGGCAAAGCACGTGAGTTCCCAAAATGGAATGCTTACATAATAACCCTCATCAACGGTAATCAAGGTGCGGTAACTAACAGACTTCAGAACGAGGTTGCGAGTGGGAAGTCAGTGCAAGAGAGTAGCTGTTCACCCGGAAACACGACAAGACCTTAGGTATGCAAGGGATTTGGCTCAATCGGTGTGGCGGAGCTGGCTGCCCGTGCGGATTCGGATTTGGGTCAGTGGCCGGTTGATTTTAGAGTATGTAGAATAAGATTATGCCCTGGAGAATCAGGTTGTGGGTAGGCTGAATAATCAGTGCGGGAAGAGAGTATCGGTAGGCCGCGGAAGTGGTTGTATGCGTGTGGGAGCGTAAAAACGATGTTTCGAGACAAATAGAATGCTGAAGTGCGTCCTGCGTGGTTTTATAGTTCGGAATTGGCGACGTAGAAGGCACGGTAATTAGGTGGTAGCCCACACTGGCTCACACAGATGAGCGTAAGACGTGGGATTGTGATTCGCTGGCACCCTCGGCACCTATTTACAGCTGACCTACCCCTCCCCCACTACGCCATTCCCATAAAAGGAAATCTCCCCGCCTGCAAGCCATAGCCATACTGGTTCACACCTTTGGAGCTGCTACCCTAGTCTAGCTGTTATGTATGCGTCTCGTTGCGACGATTGCATCATTAGTACTCTGATGCGTCTGTGTTCAATTCTTTTGGGGCGCAATCCTTTTTTTTCTTACTTTCTTCCATTCCTTCCCCGCCCCGACTGCCTATATCTGTTGTGTGTCGCCCGGGATGTAATCAACTGGATATATCAATTGTTTATTCCACTGCAACTCTCAATGGCCAGTACAGTGCACACACAGCTCAGTCCAGCCTGCACAATAATGGCAAGGCCTTGCCCTACCTTAAAGCTGTGATTTCTGTTTTTCCAGCTGAAACTAAATTTTGGGCTACATACTGTTTACTACCTCTGTGCCAGAACATTCAGCTCCCTTCATCTATTCTAGTAATTCTGTTATAAATGCCCTAGAACATGTATTGACAGAGGAAAAACAGACTCAAAACATCAAATAATTTATTTGAGATCCTCCATCCCTCTCAGAGGGTATATACTGATAGGTAGTCCGAGGAGTCCGCAGGGCTCGTCCATTCGTTGTTTGATGGCACCTTCCTTTTTGGGAAGGCGTAGTGGGGGAGGCCAAGGACATTTCCTATTTACCGTACAGACCATTATGTAACTAAGAATGAAAATGATAATAACCAAGAGCCGAACCAGTGTGTGGATGGATTTCCACACGCCGGCCATCCGACCCCCCACATCGGCAGGCCCTGCAGTATCCAGGTGATCAAGCCAAAACTCACGGCCATCGTTGGAGTTCAATGATTCATGTACGCAGGCAAGTGTTATCTCGAGGGCAATTGATTTATTCATGACAGCCTGCACCTATCCAGTTTACTGTGTCCAGTATTACGGGAAATAAGGAAACTATTCTTCCAAAGGAAGCGTCCTGGATATGTTTGTTTCTCGCGGGCGATTCAATTCTACATTACAAGCCGTATAGAAACAGTGATATCTAATAGACAGGTTGCGCAAAGCCGTATGCGGCTTGTTTTGTGCGCAAACTCGTCGCATGGGCTTTTTCGCTTTTCGCTCTGGTGGTCTGGGGAATGTTATTTAGTAATCATAGCGATGCTGGGGAGCAAAAGAGCACAACTCCGCAGGCGGCTTTAAAAGCCGCGTGCGGCTGTGGCGCAACCTGCCTAATATATTGCTAATGGGAAAACTAGTCGTCTAAAGGGATGGTCTAGATGTGCGGAATGTAAGTGCTCCAATTTAGGTCTCCAAGTGCGGAGGGAGGGAGGGATCGCAAGGCCGCGAATGAGAGGGCAATTAGAATGAGGCAGCTAAATGTAGAAAAGGAAGACCCGAAAACACAATGCCCGCGATGTAGTCAATTGTGTTTCCGAGCTTTGTCTTTTTAAAAGGGGTGTCATACATAACGCCGATGAGCAAGGCTGCCAAGGCGGCAAGAAAGAAAACGACAGGAATTGCGGTAATCACAACAGAGCAAGACCGCCACATCCACATGTCTGTGGTGGTGGGGAAAGCAATTGTCCATGCGGCACAGTGGATGGCGCCAAACACGGAACCCGCAAGGGCAGTAATTACCATAGTTCCGATTTGAAGGTTATTGTCCAGGACTGGGGACCAGAATGAGGGTGCTGAGGTGGAAGATAGCGGATTGTACTCCCCACCGCTTTCGGCATCCCCACCAAGGGAATATAGAAATTGATTCCATCGCGACATCGGAATGAATTTTATGGGCTGCGCGTCTAGGGGTTTGGGTGGCCCAATAATGATTGGTCGCTGGACATCAAGCGGCTTATCCCACCAAAGCAGCCAGATGAATATATTCACCACAGCAAATCCCAGGGTGGCCACCTCGAGTTCGGTTATCACAAGGTGTTGATGCACACACGCGAGGCATTGCGTGGTAAACCAGATTCCTTGGGCAAGTGTGACACCTTTGGAGAGAGCGTCACCCTTGCTCTTCCCTGATATCCCCCGCATCAACATTTTGGATGGTTTTCAGAAATTCGGGGCCGAGATCCACATCTTCCAGCTGCTCAACCTTGACAACGGGGTATCCTGCTAATGAGACGAATCCGCCCATGCAGAAAAAAAATCCGTGGGTTCTCGAAAAGTCATACTCTGGAAAGATGTCATGTGATCAATATGAATTTGAGCAACTTAAGTCCGTGGACCCACCCTTCGACAACATTCGGGCCCCAAAAACTGCCTAGCAGCAAAGCCCACCATAATTTCGGGAGCAATAATCCCGATTAACATCATCTTCAGTCTGCGCCAAAACAGGGTGAGCCAGCTCTGGTCGGGAGGAGGCACATTTGGGTGCACAGACATCCAGGATTCCAGGTGCAGGCGAAGATAGTGGCAAGACAGCCCCAGACGATGTCAAAGAGCTTTCGGCAGTTGGGGATGTCGTCGCACCGGGAGTCGGCGGAGGATTGAGAGGCAAGAAGGAGTGCAACTGGGGTGGCGGCGCTGCTTCTAGCGAGTAAATGGACCAGGATGAGAAGGGGGAGCATCGTTGGGCTTGTGTAGATGGAAGTACGGTAGGGAAAGAAGGATAGCAGGCCGCATTCATTCAAAAAGTGTCATGAAATGCCGTGTTGTACGGCACGGGCACTCTCATCAGGAAAAACCGAATCTGCCAATTGTCTATGGAAAGCCGGAGCACCACGCTCTGAAACAAATGATTCGCGTGATTGCCGGGTGATGGCCGGGAATCTGGCACGGTAGGGATTTAGGAGAATTACCCACTCTGACGGATGTTTGTTTATCATATGGTCTCTAGAGACATTTCTCAAGTACCTGCAGTAAGTGTATTCAATGGTAAAATATAGATTTAGACGTCAGAAACCGAGGTTCATGCCCCAGAAAGGGATTTTTATCTGGTTGCAAGGTCAGAGAAGAGTTTGTAGAAAACTTGAAGACAGCTTGGCATTATTTGAACCTCCCATAGCCCGATGAGATGCCCCATGTGTATAATTCCGCCAAGAAGCAGGTTGAATGTTGTGGGAAACAAACTCTCTCGATAATACGGGTCGTAAACGTGTGAATTTGTAATCTTCCATTCACAACATATACCTTAGAAAAATAATGACGAAAGCGTCACGCCGACAGTTTCACGACCCATTTTGCAAGAAAAACCGTCCAACCGGTGTCGTTCAACATGCCGGCAGCATGGTGTTCGGGCTGGGTCAGTGTGATCTTGTCCCTTGTCAACATTCATATTTGGTGTTTTGTAGTTTGCCGCGGATAAAATTGTTTAGCTCATCTTTGGGAGGTTTGGAGCTGTATTGTGCCGAGTTGAACATATCATTAAATCTCGGGCATCTCGGGCATCCTGCCAAACTGATTGGTGGGCAATTTTCAGGATCTTGGGTGTGTTATAAACTATTCGCAATTAAACACTGAATCTCGCGTTAATGGCTCTATGCACCGTTTCCTCGTAGACCCTGGCATCATCAGCAGACAAATTGGAAGAATTTGTGCTCATTGTAGTTTCCCTTGTATTGACAGAGATATGGGAGGACAGATGACATGTCTTCAAGTACCAAGTTCCCCTTGGAATCCATATGACCTGAAGAAATAAGAATTCGTGCCGTTTCAACTTCCTTTCCGATTTAAGGAAGGGACGGCCATCACTCGGCACTTACGCCAATCATTTGTTTCAAAGCGTGGTGCTCCCGCTTTCCATAATTGTCCGCCAAATGTCGTCAATTGTTGATAACACACGGTATTCGTGATAATCTCTCATAATTTCTGCCAAAAAGCCTTCTACGAGTGGAAATAGTAGCAAATACTTCATGAAGCATACATGAAAGCCATACAAATTTCCATAGGTCCGAGTGTTTACAGTCATGAGCAGGCGAAGCCGTTGTCGCTCGGAAATCCCGCATCAAAACCCACGCTTGACAGATCAGGTCAGGTGAGCGCGTAAAATGGACACACGCGCGCAGCTGAAAAACCCCGGGCTAACAAGAATGTCAGAGTTTCGATGACTCTGGTCGATGCCATGCAGTAAGAGCCCAGTACGAAGAATATGAAAGTACTTATCGTGTTTGTGTTGGTACCGGTAGAAACGCGTAAGGGACATGTACAGGACGTACTACTGCGTGACTTTATACTGACTGTCTTACCAGGCGTATATGGGGATTTGTATATCAGATGTCCGCTGATCAGCGGACAGTGCTGATATATCAACCCTCTTAAGTTAGAGGTGAGGCTGATATATCAGCTCACCTTTAGTCGCGCCCGCGCTCGCGCTCCGCCCGATTTGGGCGTCCAGCGTTGGCCCCGCCGCCCCGCCTCAATTGATGGCGCTCCACAGCCACTCCAAACGGGGCGATCATTTCGTTCCCATCACCACTCGTGCCTTGCTTCCCCCCTCCACCGCACGGGCTCCCCTTCCCCTCCGGCCCTCCTCATCCCCCTGTAGCTTTGCTAGCAAGTTCCTCTTCCCTGTTTCCACCACTACCCCGAGTTTCCGGTCTCAATTGGCTCCGATACCGCGCGGTTTGACGCTGCACTGGCACTCCTCCGCCATACCACATTGCGAATAAAAACGGATCCCTGGCTCGGGCTGCCTTGATTCTCCGCCTCAGTCATTCGCCATATCCTTCCTTGAACCTCCACGCTTTTCAGCCCTTCAATTTGCCTGGGGGTCCCGTAATT
Source organism: Mycena olivaceomarginata (assembly GCA_029378375.1). Classification (NCBI taxonomy): domain Eukaryota; kingdom Fungi; phylum Basidiomycota; class Agaricomycetes; order Agaricales; family Mycenaceae; genus Mycena; species Mycena olivaceomarginata. Next base: position 9,559 of record JARKIC010003563.1, on the reverse strand, counting down.
GGCCACTGTAGCTCCCACGCCTCCTAATTGTGTACCGGCCTCTGCAGGCTTCCTTGGGCCTGAATTCGTCGGTTATTAATGGGCTGGCTCAGTATCTGCCTGCCTCAGGCAGCCCTCACGTTACCTCCGCGCTCATTTTGTTCGCCCGCATGCACGCCCACACTGCATACCCATCCCATATGCCCCCCCCGCCCTCGCTTCACCCTTGCGTCCGCGACACCCGACTCCTCCTAGGACACTGCTGCCGCTCACGCGCTTGTTATCACTTCCCGCACCCTCGATACCTTCCCCAGCTCGATTCCCGCCCCCATGCGCGCTCGTTGCTCGCCGCCTCCGCCCCTGCCTGGGCCCCCGATCCCTGCACCATGCACATCCAATAGTCACTGCCTGTGTGCTCGATCTCTCTGCCTGTGCGCCCGTTGCCTGCCGCTCCCGTGCTCCATCTCCGCCTAATGCGCACTTGTTACTCGCTGTCGCTGCCCCACCTGGGCCGTCGCTACCTACACCATGCGCGCCTGATGGTTGCCGCTCGTTCTCTCTCTACCTGCGCTCTTGTTTCCTGTGGTCGATCCTTGCTCCATGCGCGCGCTCGTTGGCCGCTGCCCTTGATCTCTGCTGCGTGCGCGCTCGTTACCCGTCGCTCCCGTGCTTGCTCCCTGCCACATATAGGTTCTCTGTCTGCCTGCTGCCCACACTCTCAATTCCTGCTGGACACGCTCTCGTTGTACACCATCCACGGGCTCTTGTCTTGTCCCCACCTATGCGCGTGCTGAACGCTTGCCTCGGCCGTGTCCGAGGTTCATTTTTTTTCTGTCTTTGCTACTCCTCCCCTTGTTGTATGTCCCCTAAATATATTTCCAGTAGATAGAGGAAAACCCGGGAGAATATGCGCGCCATTGTAATCTCCACCCTTGCGCAGGCTTCGAGTGTCACCACATTTTACTATCATTTTCTATGTTGAACAATGATCCTATACTACCTTTGATATCATCTGTATTTCAGAAAGCCTTTGAACGGAGAGGAAGCGGTGAAATGAGTAAAAATTGGGGTGTTTTGGCTCTTCGGAGTCACGGATCCGACGGGCGCTTAACGGGCGTCTAATGCATGTTGAACGCAAAACCCCTCAGCGAGTGCTTCCCTGGCCATATATTTGTGATCAAATACCATAATGATGTGTAGGATGTTGTAATATTGAGAAAAGAATGTTCGTTGGAAGAGACTGAGGTAATTAAGGAAGTTGCATAAAAGTGACGGTGAAGCTGCCAACATCTTAGTGCAACCTCTACCCCGTCCCATTTGCCGCTCAATATTTTTTTCTTTACTTTCAACCATCGCGATTTTCAACGTTTTCTGGATCGGTTAGATTCACAGACCTTATTTATGCCCTCAGATGTGATATATACCACCAAGTTAGTCGTTTTCAACGTTTTCTTCTTGTGCGCGTGGTAATTTGGCGCTATATGCAACATTTTTGGTGTCATTGTCATGCAGATGGATTAGAAACCCAATCGACTCACCTCTGCGGGTATGGATAATGGTTTGGAAGAGTTCTGCTTCCTCAGAATTGCTCGCAAGTGCGGGGCGCAAATTACCGAAGCCGAACTTTCTGTGAGCGTGCACGTTAAGCGCCCATCAAGCGCCCGTCCGGACGCTTCGGCAGCGTTACCCGACGTGACAAGTGTTACATCTCTTGGCTTCCGCCGCGACCTCCCATCCAGAACTTTTTCTCGACTTCCTCATGCACGGCTGGGCACCAGTTATGTTCGAAATCGTTGTGGGAATCCCGGCTCTTCTTTTCCAGCAGTTTCACTTTACCAATGGCTCACTACACCTCATTTCACCCACCGCACCATCCCTTACCGCCGTCTCCTTGTACTTGTTCTGATATGGCCAAATCTGGCTAGTATATCTGAGGAATCGTCCAAAAACTTTTTTTTACAAGTTTCTCCACCTCTATGGGGACCGTAGCCCTCGGAATATGGTCATTTACATTCAAAATCGTGTTGGCCATGAAATTTTCGGAGAGAGTATGAAGATTGGGTGGTTTGTGATCCTAGGTGCGTCCACAGTACCTAGAATCATTGTTTTATGCTTACCTTCCATGATTTTCCACCCCTTCCCAGCATACTAGCAGCCTTAATCCCTCACCCATTCGCCGTGCTGTGTACCACCTCGTACGCCTGTTCTTCCCCATCCCTAGGACGATCTAACTCCCTGGATGCTTTGTGGCTCCTGCCCCGCGCTGCCGTCAGTCGGTGCCGTGCTAGCGCACCCGGGTCGTCCGGTATTGTTGCGGGTGGGTGGGAGCAGTGCAGTAAGCCTGCGCCACCGCAATACAGCTGCTCATTGCCTGCGGGGAGCGTGATGGATAGCGTAAGTGGGGGCTCATTGCGAATGACCACCATCTCGGAGTGCTGGGCACGCACGGCAAGCGCGGCGCCGCCGGATGGGCTTGGGAAGCAGCGCTGGGGGAGGGGCAGATGCGGAGCGACGCGCAAGCATTGCAATGGTGCCACCACCCTCACCTGCATCCCTACCCTAGCACCGGAGGGGAAGGGAGAGCAACGGGGAAGCACGACAGACGTGCAGCGGCGGCGCAGGTGCAGCAGTGTGGGGCGCGCGATCCGCCGCGTGCCAATGCGGGAGGAGATCCACCCAAGCATGAAGCCTGAGCTACGGCAGCGTGGCGGCACCGGAATCGGGCACGGCGTGTACCAATGCCCGAGGTGGGGCAGCCTGGTGGTGCTGGAATCGGGTGTGACCCGACGGCGCCCGGATGTACGGGTAATACTGTGCTTGCATACAGTCTCACGAACGAGTCCACTATGGCCTGCTCCATCGCTACAGCATATGTTCTGGCATGAATGCATACGAATTCATGTAGCACAACCCCACTTAAAACCGCATTTTACCTCCCGGAGGATCTTTATTGTACCTATTTGCCATCTCACATGTATCTTACTTACACACTCTAGATGCTACATTTTTTTCGAGATTTTTCGGATATTTTGAAGTAAATTTTGTTGTCGTTGTCGCCGGCGACGTCGACGACATTTGATCGCATTTGATCGCGACGCCGAGAAGATCTTTGTCGATGCCATCAAAATGCGGATATTCCTCGTCGTCGTGGAGCACAGTGACAACAGTACAAATTAATTTATTGATAGCCCAAAGCTCAGCGTACATCACCCTCTTATAAAATTAAGCCTCTCTGTCTGTCCGAAGCCGTATCTCCATATGGTTATATTGCGCTGCCCAATCGAAGCACGGGCTGCTCGGCACGACAGCTATTAGCGGCATCCAATCGACATGTAGAATGTCAATTATATTTAGCTCCGCTCATCAGTGTTCTCCCTAAGCCTTAGGGCTTAACTTGGCTTAAGCCTTAATAAGGCCTTAAGTTAAGGCCTTAACCAAGGTCCAGAATGTTGTTAAGCCTTAATTAAGGGCAGTCACATATTGTGATGGGATCAATTCAACAGATTTTACATGGTGGCTTGCAGTTGGTGCACCCAAAGAGACCTGGGGTTACTTTCTGCAAATTTCATAATAAATGGATGGCCAGACAAACTTGAGAAACCGGCAAAAATTCAGGCGATCAAAGACAAAAATTTAAAATGCAGCCCAGATGATGCTGAGAAGTCGGATGGCCATAGCATTGCATGTAATGATCTTACACCCCCATAAGAGTGGAATGTAGGACAGCACTCAAAAAATAGGCTACAGGTTTGAGTCCTCATCCCCCCAAGAGCAAGGGGGAATTTTCTTATTAAGGCCTTAATTTGCCCTTAATAACAACCCCTTAATAAGGCCTAAGGGCTTAATTATAATCCGAACCCTTAATAAGCCCTTAAGGGAGAACACTGCCGCTCATGATCAACATCTTTTGCTATTCTCGGCTTTGCATCACTTCACTTGCCTCTCTTTATCTGTCTCGGTAACCCAGCCGCTCCGGTGGTGATCTCCGTGATTGACAGTCGGAGAATGAAATGTAGTGCAGAGATCACACCGGAACGTCTGGGGCACTTCGTATAGTAACACCTACCATCGAGTCACACTTGTAACAATCAATCACACTTTTCCGTTCCGATCCACCCGAATCCCATCAGCTGTTCTTCGACGCGCCGCCGGGCTGGCACCTTCTGCCCTTTCAGTTTTGACTCTCGTCTGTGAGCAGATCCCTGTCGATTGGCGCAATAACAGGGGACGACATGGGAGGATGAAGAGAAAGGGGCAGATGACATCATGATGTGATTGATAACAGAAAAATGAATTGATAGTACAAAAAAATTCTACACTATAGAAATAGCTACTGGTTCTGGTGACACTTCTGCACTTCTTTTTCAACTCCGACTGTCAATCACGGATCAAGCGGTCCGCTAGTCCGCTGTGTTGTGGAAGTGTCACCGAACGGCTGGGTTACCGAGACAGCTCTTTATGAGATTAAGCCTCTCTGAAGCCATATCTCCATACTCCTTTTTCTTCAGCTTTAAAGGCCGCTTCTTTCTCTGCTCTAAAAACTAACATCAGCAAGTGGGAGCCGGCGCGGAGCGCCGGCGAGCGCTTGTGATATATCAAAATGTTCTCTAACTTGGCGGGTTTGATATATCACGCACGGCCTTCCGACAATTAGAGGTCAGTGATATATCATTCCCCCATACTAAGGTGGTCTTACCCAATATGGAAGTCCTCCGGCAACTCGCAAGCTCGCCCGTCAGAATACTTCTAACAAAGAAGGACCTCTGACAACCCACTAAGAGGCCGGTTCAGTGAAAGCCTCATTCTTACCCGCGAAAAAAAAAAATTCCCAAGGTCTCTTGAACGTTTCGCGTTGTTGCGCACGATTTTCGTGTTTTGACCTCCAAAAAAGTCCCTAGTTTTACCCGTTTTCGGTGAACCCGCCTCTTAGTAGGTTATCAGAGGTCCTGCCTTAGACCAGACCCAGGTGAGAACCTTCGGCTCAGCATGTCCCACACAAAGCTGACAGCAGGGGCCGTCAATTGATTGTCATCGGTTCTATACATCGCGAACTCCAAACGACGTGCGTCTCCTCAACCTCTTGAGATCATGAGTCAGACTCAGAGCCGCTATTTATGTTCACTACGAAAGTTTCCGCTTCGTTTCCGCTTCAAAATTTGAATTTTCCAACTCACCTGATGGCTTTGTGCCGCCACTCCCTTGATGCGTATCGATTTACGTTGGATGCCAAGTTTTCCGGTTTATGTATATAAGGTGGTGCCCGGTGTCATTCTGTCATCCTGCCCAGCATGCTCAAGTCGGCCTCCATGCCAGCACCGATTTCTGCGCTTACAGTCCTTGTTCTCGCTGCCACCCTTCTCACGGTCCAAGCTACCCCATGGCAGCCTACAATCCGTGGTTGCGCGGCACAGATAACATCGAATGGCGATGTGTTAAAGCTCGTTGGCACAGATACATTCAGCCAGTTTATGAAATGCGAGTGCGTACACTCTAATTCTCTGAGGTTTCATTTCGAGCTAAGCTCCGTTCAACCATCTGCATGATAACGGCGATGGTAGCTCAGCCGGGGCATACTGTTTCTATGTGCGCTTCCTATGCCGTGTTTCGTGTTTCTCTTATTAGAGGCTTTGCGGTAGCCACCAGATGAAACTGGTGGCTTTCACCACGGACAAATGCGGGGACGGCTTCTTCTCACCTAGCCACTATTTTATGGTCTCCCTCAGAGCTACAAATAGTGGCTGCCTTGGCCTGACAGAATTGCCCACTGTCCAGGAAAATTAGCCACCAGTCCGATCTGGTGGCTACTGCAAAGCCTCTATTATTTTTCCTGAACTCATCTCTCTCGCAGGACTTCGACAACTACATACTGTATTACTATCCAAATACCCCTCCTAGTCGATAGCAACCCAAAATGCCCAACAACTTGCCCACTAGCGGGTACCTACCTCATCAAGACATCGATGGAACTTCCTGGTCAGTGTGTTACAATGACATCCAACGCCAACGGTGCCCCCGTCCAATCCGGGTCAGTTCTCCATATTACTACTTTTCTCCCTTTCCGTCTGTCCTAAGTTTGCCCTCCTTACTTTAGGATTGTGACTACCGCCACGGCAACCCCGGTCAGAAATGGGCCTTCAACAGCTCCACCATGTTCCAAGGCGACAAATGCATTGACGTCAAAGACGGCGTTAACACCAACGGTGTGCGGCTACAGACCTGGACGTGTGTAGATGGTGCCGCGAACCAGCAGTTTGGCACCGGGGCCGAAGCGTCGTGACGTTGCCCACTGAGTTCATCAGCTGTACCTGCATCCAGGTCTGTGCATCGACCTCACGGACGGAATTAACGTTAGTGGGAATCCGGTATGTCGTTGAATTTTCTCTCGATCGACTCGTACAGACGTTACGATTGTGATACTTATAGGTTCAAATGTGGGCGTGCGATTTTCAGAACCCGAATCAGGTTCGTATACTCAGGATCAAATAATTCGGAGTTCTCCGACGCTCAACGTTGTAGATCTGGCAGTTGGAGCCGGTTATTTGAGCTTGACCCACTTGGGAAAAGCGAAGGAGACACGTATCAACTACATATGCTGTACTGTGTTGAAATGACATTTCGATGAAATACGTTCATCTGCATTATGAGAAATCGAAGGGAGCGGATGTCAAATCCTTCTAATGTGCACCCAGAAGTTGTCGTTCTGAGCACCGATTCTTCCTTCCAGGTGTATTGAAATTTCCAGACACGATCACATTCCAGCTGTGGTTCTGCACCGAGACGCGAAAATTTAATGAGGCGAACGTTTAACCAAGGTTGAACTACGGAATTACCCACTGGCGATATCATTCTCATTAACCGTTCTTTAACGAAATGGCTCCTCGGCTGTGCTATTTCCCCATATATTCTTGCTCTTTCCCTCCTCCTCTGCGCATCCTCTCTATCTAACTCCATTCACACGGCCTTTTGCTGTGTTTTCTTGCCACTGGGGTCCATCTCGTGTTCAACCACTTGCAATTGCTCCATGCAGCATTATCTCCATTTGTTTTCCCTCTCCTCTTCTCCTGCATGTCGTGTTGGCTTTCCCCATTGGTGTGCCATCCCCACTCCGGTCCGACAGGGCAGGCCCTCCCCAGCCGACCATCGGCCAATCAACCCGCAGGCAATCGCAGTTCCTCGCAGCAACCCTCCCACCCCGCGCCGCGGCCATTAACCGTTCATTAACGAAATCCTCGGCGATTCTTTGCATCTGTTTGCACTGTGCTCCATTTATCTCAAACCCTTTCGTCTTTCTCTAGTGCCCGTCTGAGACTACTTACCTGCATTAATTTGTAATTTCCTGCGCTTACCTCAACTCCATATATCCGTTGATCAATTTTGCCGCAGCGTGCACAGCGTAGAATCTACCCAGCTGACCATCCCGCAGTACATGTTTGAATCTTATGACAGGTCGCACAGTTCGTCGCAGCAGATAGCTGTAGAATTCAACCCAAATTCGGATGGTCATGATGAAAAGGCCAGCCTCGTGAGTCTACAGCTCTTGAAAAATTGCCTTATTTGTGCCTGGAACACTCACCTCACGACAGACCGGTTCCTGCTGTGGCCACGGCGCAGTTTTTCATATAAACTGACCAGATTAGCCTCCCCTTCTCGCCCTCATTTCCCCCAGCAACCCCGCTACCACCCATCTTCGACCATTGATTTATTCCCTGAAAATTCCCCCATCAATGTTGGCTTACTCTAGTCTCAACGTTCCGTCAATCTGAACCCAAGTACTGCTTCCACTCGGCGCTGTCACTGCTTCAAGTTTAATCAATATACCCCTCAACAGAGATTTATTGACCTCTCCTCTCGCTTGAACAAAATCTATGGTTTGCGTGGGAACCTCTTTAGGCCAATTCCTTGCAATGTTCTCAGCTCTCATCTCGGCCGGCGCCTCAAATGTTCGTGTTGTCTCCAAGGTAATAGAAAATCAGTCATTCTGCTTTCACTGTGTGCCTTCTCTTATTGTCGGCGCCCCGCTCATAATCTTCGTCTTCGATAGTCCATCTCACGGTACGTTTTTTTCTTCCGGTACACATCGGATCCTTGCATACGCACGAGTGTTCATACCGCAGTTCTTGACCCAAAGTGGTTGCCAAAGTGGTTGACGTTTGGATCAAATCTTTTGATCCAAGTCCTATATATGTCTTTGCTCTGGTGGTGGACGCACAAACGCTCTTTCAAGCCCTGCGCTTGAAGAATTCCAAGAACATCAGCATTCAGACTCAATTTCCTCGGAGAGGTTTCCACAGTCCACGTGTGCCTCGGAACGGTATCGGGCGGGCGGTATTGGAAGCGCAAGTACGTCTTCTTCACTTTCCTTCCTTTGGCACAAGTTCTTGCGGCTGGTTTACTTCCTCATTGACTAGCACATTCTCGCCCGTCTCATGTCTTTGCCACCTGAGCCTCGTACATCGTTCGTCCTCGAATTTAGTACTACTTTGTGTGCCCCGAAAGTCACCGTACCGGACTGCAGACATCCTGATTCTTGCCCTAGTATTCCATTTGCAAAATCACGACTTTCCGTTTGACTACCACTGTAAATTAATCGTTTTCTAACATTGCTGTTGAGAACACATCTGACACGGTCCAACTGTGAACTACTTAAATGGTAATGGTTCACATTATACACGACACACACAATATAGCGAGTTTTGACGGCCGGAGCGAAGCGGAGGGATATCTTGTCATTGATGAAGGCTATGCCTCGAATCTTAGATTCCTTTGCCTTCTCCCTCTATGCCGTTCGAGTTACCCCCCCCGAGTTATGGCTCCATGTCTTCGAATATCTTCCGTGGTCTCAAATTCCCTGCATCCACGAATGCTCATTGTTGTTTTCTGTGCTCTCCTGTGGCCTCCTCTTCAAGGAATTCCACTTCCATCCTGACCCATTTCCCGATAGTGACGAAGCAATGATCGCTTTGGAACTAGAACGACTAGCCTTCTGGTCCTCGGCAAAAATATCTACCCACGTTCGCGCCTGCTATGTAGAACTTGGGCATAATGAAATCGTCCCGGATTCACGATCGCCGCTTGTATCAGCCTGCTTCGAGACTGTCTCGCGGTTTACCAATCTTCACTACCTTGAATGCGGTGTTCCCTGGATGAACCTCGTGGAAATTCCTGCTCTAGAGTTGATACTCTTCCGCATCTGAAGACCCTTCAGATTTATTTGGGACGGCTGGTTCGCCCGTCGGACTCGCTTTCCATCCCGCTCAGGATCGAGGGCTTTGTGTACAGCACAATTCCCATATCAGCCGTGGGGGGTGACCGCAGAACGCCCATCCTCTCTCTCCCATTTGGATCCCATTGCCCTCTGCCACCTCCATCTTCACTCGAACAATTGGATATCGATTCAGCACTTCCTCGAGGACAGAACAACCATGGCTTCATTCCACAATCTTCGTACTCTCGAACTGGGTTTTGCGTGGATCAGTGCCCAGAAGCTGCATGCCTGAATATCCTCATTCCCCTCCATCCGCGAGTCGACCCTTAATGCGCGACTGCCATGCGACACCGAGCTCCTGCTTACGATACTCTC
>JARKIC010003562.1:0-16887 GCA_029378375.1 Mycena olivaceomarginata | reverse complement strand
AGCCACCTTGAGATGATTCTGAACGAGGCATGTCTTCAAAGTGCTGTCCATAATATCTAACCCTGTAATCTATCAAATTATCATGCCACTGAGTTCAGAGGAGCCACACCTTTCCTTTTGCTATGACGAGCAGTTTCTGCTTCTCACCCCCTTGCCCACACTCTTGTGAAATTCCTCAACATGACTCCATTAACACATTTAAACATATATACAGCAAAGTTTCTAGGAACCCTTGACGATGTTCGGGTCCTGTTTGTGAGAAACGGGTGCAACAATTTCAGCAGCATCGGGTTTGCAACTCCAACGTATCCCAATATTGCATACCCACGAGTGCGGACACCTATTCATAAGGGGCCCTTCTGATCATAATCATGGGGAGACTAGTAGTGAATGCACAGTAATGCTTCTTTCCTCATCCATCATTCAAAATCTGGAGTGAATAGTCTGGATCTGTTCATTGGAAGCATGCGATCAAGAAGAAGTGGCATTGGCTCGGATAGAAGGCAAAACAGCTGAGGAGAATTAACTGAATGAGGGAGGTGGGGTAATGGAACAATAAATAGAGCACGCACACAGTGGTTGATGCAGTCGAGTGAAAAAACCGGTGGGAAGCGTGTGGCAGGCAGCGGGCCGGTGAGTAGGCTATGTGTGGATGTTAGGGAATTGTCCGTAGCGCGAGAAATGGGCGCGGCGTGCAGCGGGCCGGTGTGGAATGTGTAGCAGGCGGACGAGGCGGCGGTGCGGCGGTACGGTGAGGCTCCAAGCGTATGCATAAGCACTGTCAATGCGCGGTGAGTGCAGGTAGAAGGAACAATTGCGTATGTGTGAGCGCAAAAGGGCATGTTCTGCGTGGCCGCAGCTCACAAGCACGGCAGGTGGGCGGGGGGCGGGGGCGAGGGAACGCTAGGGGCGGGAAGCGAGCGGGAAAAGGGCGCTGCTGAGGGCGGGTGGGGGTTGAGAGGGTGCAGCTTAGGCCCTCTGCACTGGATAACTGCTGGGGATCCATTTCTGTCCCCCGAATATGTACAGTGCGCGCGGGCGGGCAGCGGGCGTCTGGGGTGAATGACAACCGAAATAATGGTGCCTGGAGCTGTAGGAATGATACACGAACATCCAGAAGCATGGAGCGAGCAGAGGCAACGAAGGGGAAGGAGTCCCGGTGCCGGAATGAATTTTGGGGCGGGACAGGTAAACGGGCAGCAGCGAGCGAGCAGCAGAAATGGAGCAGAGGAGAATCTAGGAGACGGACGGGTTGTATCAACACTTGGTTCGTCCAGAATTTCAGGAGAAGAGGAGGCCGAGAGAGCCCAGTATTACTTAAGCAGTAGCCAACAAAAATGGCGGCGTCGATTGCGAACTCTGCGATGGAATAGAGGAGTCGTTGCAGTGGGGAGTTCCAGAAGGAAGGGTACAAAAGGTCGAGTGCAAATTCCAGAGCAAACGAGCAGCAGCAGCATATTTTATGAGAAATACCGCCCCGGGGGCAGTGTGGGCGCAACAGCAATTATGAGCTACCAAAGAGTATTTGAGGGCGGAGGAGTGGCACATGAGGTGAATAGAACCAAGCAGAGGAATTCTACGGAGATACAAAGCTACGAAGGGTGCTGCGGGCGAAGGGGAGCGGATGTGGCGAGAGAAAGAGAGCATTGATGGTAATGTAACATGCGCGGAAGCGCCCAAAACAGGAAGGGCGGGTCTGCACAGCATGCACTGCCTAAAAGCGCCGATCGCTTCCCAGATGGCTCTAAGCGTGGTGCTTTGCCTAAAAAAGGTATGTCTCTGAGCTGATATATCATGCATATCTCTAAGTTACAGTCCCAGATATATCACGACACATCTCTAATCAGAGTCTTTTGATATATCATATCTACTATATGCACTGCGGTGGCAGTCAGGCTGGACCCGCGGTGCACTTCCTTAATCTTGGGTTTCTCCACGCTAGGGCCACCAATGAGAAATGTTCTCCACTGTGTCACAACTGGCGGCTATATAATGAGATGGTGGTCTCGTTCTTTTCCCTCACTCCCCCAGGATACCCACGTCCTTCAATCCCTTCATATCCGCCATGAGTGCCGCCCATTACGGGATCGCGATCTTTGGGCTCATAGCCTTACTGGTCGCGTATCGCGGCCTCCCTCGTAACAGTGCAATCCTCCAGCTGAATGGTCCTCCGTCCCCATCTTGGCTGTTCGGTCAGTTCCAGTACTTCTATTCTCGAAATTCCACGTGCTCACGAGAATTACGTCTTTAGGCAACATGGCACAGCTGATGCTGCCTCCTTACGGCTGGTATGAGTTTGACTGGCAGAAGATATACGGGCCAGTCTACCGCTTCAAGGGGTGTTTCGGGGTAAGTGATATTTTCCGTTTACGTTCCGAGGAAGATTCCTTAGCTCATGCTTTCACAGCAGGACCGCCTGATGATTTCCGATCCGGCCGCACTGCAGTACATCCTGAATAGCCCGCGATTCAAGCTGGGCCCAGGCCCGGAAAACCTCGTACACTTGCTGTACCCAACGGGGGAGCATTATGTCCGTTAACAGCGGTATGTGGTCCAGCACTCCCAAGAGATTATTTATTGATTCATGGGGGGGGTCTTTAGAAGAGGATCATAAACGGATCCGCGCCGCCTTGGGTGTTGGTTTCACTGCGGCTGCGATCCGGAATTACATGCCTATTTTCGAGAAAGCAGCACAAATGGCAAACAATTCTATGCTCGCCGACGACCCTTCGGACCTAATTTTTTCTCCGCAGATCAGTGAACAGTTGGAGGACTCCTCGGTGGTCCCTACCAACATTGCGCCGATCCTTAGCCATGCTACTCTTGGCACGACGAGCGAAGGTTGTGCCGTGTCTCCTCCTTCAATGCAGGTTCTCACGGTCTTTCCAGCTACGCTAGGATATTCTGTCGACGATCTTGGGAAGAATTTGTATCGAATAATATTGAGATACTGTGCGTCACCTTCCTCAGCGTTTAATTGTTCCTTGTTTCGAGCCAATTGCCTTAGGACCTTGGGATCAGATCAGTCGGCGACGCACATTCTAGGGGAGGCCGTCGGGTCGAGACTGCCCACGTTTTTGTGGAGAGCGGCTGAGTACTTGCCGACAACGACGTGCAAGGCGATTCGAAGGGCAAAATATCTTGCAGATGAACTCGGCATCCGCGTGGTCCAGGGCAAACGGTCTGGGGCGCGACAGGGAATCGAGATCGATACGGATCTCTTTGGCCAGCTCTGTGAGTATACACGTATTCCGTCGCCCGAGTTTCGTTGATGCGGACTTGCAGGGCAACAACACGATTCAACCTCGGCGAAGCATTCAATGACCGAGAAGGAGATCGTTGCACAGACCGGGATGATGATACTTGCGGTAGTCTCTCCGAGATATACGTTATGTATACACTAATGCGTCCCTAGGGCCAGGAAACGACATCCACGACACTTTCATTCGGGCTAATCGAGCTTGCAAAATCTCCAGAATTGCAAGAGAAGCTACGTGCCGAGATCCACGCGACCATGGGGAGTGCTCGCGCCAGCAGCGTCGCGTACGACAGCATGCCTTTGCTGAATGCATTCATCAAGGCATGTTCTCACTGATGATCCCAAGGTCTACATGGCTGAGACTGAGCGCGATGCCTGAACAGGAAGTACTCAGGATGTATCCCGCGGAGGCGATCTCGGAACGCATGGCCGTAGAAGATGCCTTGATTCCGCTAGCCGATGGTATTCGGTCATCCAGGGGAGAACACATCTCGCACCTGCCAGTTCGCAAGGGCCAGATTTTGAACCTCGGGATCGCTTCATATCAGCGGTTCGTTGGTTCTATGGGTGTCTTGTGCACTCAGTTCTCATCCATATTCGCAGACTCGAATCGCGCTGGGGGAAGGATGCGCACGAATTCAAACCCTCTCGTTGGCTCGATGGTGGAGTATTCAAGGGAGAGGCTGTTGGTCCTTATGCGAATCTGTGAGTTCGATTTATTGTTCACTCTCTTCTTCCATACTCTGCGAATGTTCGACTCATCCATCGTTTGCAGACTTAGCTTTCTCGGTGGCCCCCGGACATGCCTCGGGTGAGAGATTTCAAATGAATTCTGAGAAACAATATTCACCCAGTAACGTGATCCAGATGGCGTTTTGCGTCAGTGGTTGCTTCTGGAACTTGGAAGAATGCTGACATCTGCGAATGCAGGATATTAGAGATGCAGGTTTTCCTCTCCGAGTTGGTAGGTAAATTTTCATTTGGATTGCCAGCGGAGGGCGCGCCTTGTACCCGATTCGCTAGCACCTTGCAACCGACCATGCCCAACGGCCAGAAGGGCGCTCTGGTCTTGATTACACGAGTTATGTAAGGGATGTTGATGATTGCGCCATGTACACGGCTATCCCGGCTGTCATTGGAATTTGATAGAATTTGATGCCCATAGAATTCCAATGGTTTTTGGCTTGAATTTCTATGTGCCAATTTTTAAGATCCATTAAATATGCAGATTGGCGGAATTCAACGGGTTCCTCATTGTATTTTAGTGATTCACCCTTTGAGCGGCTGGTTGCCTTGGGAAATCCATTGGCGCTCGCATGTGCTTTGATTACATACCATCAATCACCTTTGACGCGACGACGCGCCTGCCGACGCGTCTTCTCCAGTGCAATTCTTATGGCCGGACACACTCAGATGCGGACTTTCATCCTGCTCTGCTTCCTCCTTGTTTCGCTCTTCCTCCAGCTATCCTCATCAAGTACAGCTTTGCTGCCACGTCGTCAGTTCCCAATGCCGCCGCAACTAGTCAATCCGCAATGTGTGTCCCAGCCTGGGTCCTCCGGTGATGCATTTACACAGTTTAAAGTGTTTATGAAAAACCGCATCAACCTGTATGCTTGTATCATCTGCCCGGACAGCCAGAACCAGTATATGCCTTCATCGAGAGCAGCAACCCACGAAGACCTCAAGTCCCACGTAGACCGCGTTCAAAAGATGGACCGTGAACCAGCGCTTATGTCAAGTCCCTCACATGTAGCCCCTGAGCTCGGGTCTGAAACCGGATCACCCAGTTCTCACTCAAGATTTGCTTCCCCCCACCCCATCTGGAATTCCCGCCTCGAGTCTTCCCACGTCAGACCTGTTCGACCTCTTCGGGGGTAGACCAACTCAGTCTGTTCATGGCCCCACCCTCCCTTCAGATGATCCCAATCAAATATACAATGATTTTGCTGGGGAACTTGCCCAGAACAGGCACTATGTTCTGGGGTTAGCTAGACTCACTTAGTCAAGGTTCGGCAAGGTGAGTCTGGGTCTGGCAAGGTCTGGCTAGCCGACCACACTGGCTCTGTGCAGCCAACTACACACAGCTTTCGCGTAAGTTCAGGTAGCCTATAGCTGGCGGGCTATACTGATGTCATGCAGATCAGTGTAGATCAGTGTAGGTACGTGTAGGTGCGTCTGTCTCAGTTTCGGCACCTAGCTTGACCTTGACCTGGGCTGCACTGACTCTGTATTGTATCCAATGCCAGGTAATGAGCATTCCATGCATCCTCACAGCCAGCCTCAGCCGGCTTACGACGAAGTTTCGACTCGGCTTTATTGCCTCTCCGAGCCGAACCCGGCCACGGCAACGAAGCGGCAATACTATAAGTCATTCTCCGCTGCAAATCAGGTATGTTTACCTCTGGTTAGGTAGCCAGCAACATCTTGACTGACCTACCCTGGGCTGAACTGATCTCCCTTAAGACACAAACAGCTGCATAGACCTGCCCAGACCTAGGCTGACCTACACAGACTGCTTCTAGTCACCTAGACAGACCCCTCTGTGCAGCTGTGGGCAGGTCCCTGGCCTCAGTCTATTTCTAGGGGGGGTCGGAACGTAGTGAGGCCATCTCCAAATGAGTCTTCCAAATTTGACTCAAGTGATGACGAAGATGCTTACAACACTTGGCAAAAACCCGAAAGCGATGACATTATGCCCGAGGAACATCCAGAATCAGATGGGCTTCTTTATCAATACAATGATTAATTTGCGGAAGAACAACGAAGTAAGATTTCGGTGTCGACTCGGATGTATGTATAGTACTTATTGCACACGCAGATTTTGCTCCAGAGCATTCATTGGTGGCCTCAGGGGATGAGGATTGGTGGTGCTGGCATAGCAAAGAGGTAAGTCTGAGTGCTGATAAGAATATCACCCAATCCTTATTGTCATCTGTAGGAATGCCTCCTCGATATCATGTCTGGGTTTCCACGAGCCTGTTTTTCCGAAAAAGAACTCAACGCAATGCGGTGGTACGCGAAGAAAAATGGTGTATCGTCGCAACCTACCATCAAACAAGTTAAAAATCATCGCGAGGATATCTTGAATGTTGCCGGACTTCAAACTAAATTGTTGCATGGCAAATTGGGTAATACTGGAGAGCTTGTGCAAAGCCACCCTGAGTGAGAGTGGCTTGGAAATTGGAGATTCTCAAAAGGCCTCTACATGCTTTCCTTGCTTTGAGTACATGAAATGGGCGCTGGTATGATGCTCCAGGGCACCCAGACCAGACCCACCTCTGGGTTGAATCACAAAGCTCAATTGGAAGCCACCCCAAACTCGGGGTGGCTTTGCACAACCTCTCTACTTTTGCCGTGAATGACTGGTTTAAGATTCTTCAGCATATAAGTCCACAGCGTACTTCCATTTCAACCGACTCAATGTTTTTTTAGGAATTTGTGAACCCCTCATCTGTCCAAAACTTGACTTATATCCAGAGGACAGCAGCCAGAGACTTGAGGAAGTGTACAGTAGGCGGGCTCGCCAAGCTTGATTTCGACATTTGACATTCGGATCTGTGATTCCCGAAATCACTGTGTTCCCACCCCATGTAGACAGAGGGTCCGTCTACCCGCATAGCCAAAGGTAGATGGACCCCTATGTCTACATGATGTAGATGCAGTTAGTCTACATATATTACAGTCTGTCCATATTGGTCTACATTTGTCGGTCGACGTAGCCGCATGTTGGCCGACGTAGCTGCATGTTAGTCGACATAGCTGCATGTAGCTGCTTGTAGGTGATGCAAAGGTTATGTAAAACTTTAAAAAGCATATGCCATTATTGAGCAAACTGAGATTTTACCAAGAGACTTAAGACTTGTCCGAGGAGCGATTTTGATGCTGTTTCATACCAAGACTGGCCGAGTTTGCATTACGGGGTTGAGCAAGGTGTATCTATGCTGTAGATGCAGGCAGACACACATAGCCGACGGGTAGATGCACTGCATCTACCTCACTGCACTGCATCTACCTCACGTAAACGGACATAGCCAGACATCAATCAACCACGGCAAAGGTGCATCTACATTAGAGTGTAGACGCAGATCACTGGACGTAGCCGAACATCACCACATGTCGGCATATGTCAATCAATGTAGACACAGGTGCATCTACAGGGGGTCGGAACACAGTGAATGATCTCGGCACTTCATTTGATCGCAAGTTCAAACAGTGCACGTAGTATTGTAGAATGTAGCTACTTATTTAATCAAAATAAGGCAGCATTTGGCAGTATATGGTCCACCCATCCGTCAATATAAACTTTGGAGCCCCAATGTGATTGTAGATTTCCAAAGCCTTCATGTCAAACTCGTCTGATACCCATCTGTAGCATTCTTCACACGTCTTCGGAATATTCTCCCTCAAAGCCTCCACCAAATCCGTAGAGACAGGTACTCCGAAATGTGTTAGACCAAATCTTTCAGGAAAATCACAGATAAAGCTGGGCGAGAAACCGGGTGGCAGGAGTTTATTGCGCTGTGTCCGGATCTTGTGGTTGTTCCAGTATTCAACAAAATTATCCAGGCTAGCCTGGATGATCTTGGGCCACACCCAGTTAAACAAATCACTAAAAAGAAGTCAGAACAGAGAGAATGCGCTGTACATTCACTGCACTCGCATATGACTTGGGGGGAGGCCGGTGCTGTGCACAGCATAACTTGTACTTTAGTTTTTTTTTTTGTTCTCGGGGATCACTGTTAGCGCGCTTCTTACGTTGTGGCTGTGCTTGTCCTGCGTACGCAAGACTTCGGATAATACCGAGGATTTGATGTTCGGCTTGATCGCCGGTCAACCATTGAATATGAGCCAGAATAAGGCACCCTCTCTTTCTTCTGTCTGCTGTACATCCCAATAACCTGAGAAGGTAGGTCATCATGCTCTACAAAGTTCCACAAGTCTCTGGTATGCTGTCGCAGCCTCTCCATCACCTTCACTTCATCTAACCTATTTTCTGGACTTTATGCGTTGCAACCCTTCAGATTAAAATTCTCGCACTCCCGCGAGGTGGCTGGTGGGTTAGCACGATTGGTGATCCACTTATAATCACTTTTTAGATGTTGCTCAAAATTTTTGAAGGTCCCACGAGCGAGGCACGGTGTCGGGGTGAGCGTCTTTTCCATTTTTTCAAGACCACAGTGACTCTGCTGGTGAGCCCTGAGCAGAGCTATAAACATATACAAGATAAGCCTTCGCTACGCTCCGGCAGGCATGGGTCCTTGGATTTCATCCGGCCATGCAGCCGGGCTGTGGAAGTTTAAGAGCCGATGATTTATTTTTGAGCTCGAGGTTTACATATCTACAATTAATGGCTGTAGCTCCGGCTCCTGCCCGCTCCCACTTCCACATGTACCATCTTCCCTTGTTGAATCGCAGGTGACCCCACGACGTGCACCTGATTTCGCGGGAGACCTGGTTTGCACAACTTCCAACATGCATGCCCGGTGCATCCTGTGGAATTTACGATTAGCAGATCACACTGTCTTTTTTAGATCGCTTACTACTATGTGCAACCCGTTCACCGCGGTGTCGAAGGAAGACCAAGGGGTCTGGCGTGCACCATGTATGAACCAATCAGCGGTACAGCCTAGGAGCGAGCCCGCTCGATTTAACAGTATGAATGAGAACGCGAGAGCAGTGCGCGGCGCACTCATGTGGCCGGCCTCTCAGCAACTATATTTCGAACACATTCAGCAGATACCAGAAATGTATACTCTGCACACCTTGATGGCCACCAAAGAAATCACGGTGTACCTCCAGTGTCAAGAAATTGTTGGAGTGGGATGGTAAAAGATATGGGGCTTCATTGGTGTTGATAAGAGGACGGCGATGGAAGGGGGAGTTTGAAGTTCGGGAATCAGGGAGAGTTTGATGAGGCTTGAGCTTAGTCAACATGTACAGGAATAGAGTCTTCGTTGCCGGAATAGCTGGAAACAGCCATTAGAAGGACATCCAGAACATTTTTGCGCATGGAGAACAGAGGCACTGGAGGGAAGAGCAGGGCAAGGCTGATGGCGCTTTTGAGTTGGCCTCGACCGCCGTCCGTTGTTGCGGATTGATGGCATGTGGGGTGTTCGGAAATGAACGACGGCTCAAAATGTTCGGCCCATTCAGGCGGGCCGAGTGAATTTGCTCTTCAGTCTTGCAGAGACTTGGACAACAGTTGGACCGCGATCGTCGGCAATAAGACGATTAAGGACGGTGCAGACCCGCTCGACATTTGCAGAGCGACTCTTGAAACGGTTGAAGGACATTGGGCTCAGTCGTGGTCAACAGAGGTACAGATACTTCGTCAATTTGGTCGGTTTCCTTGATCGGAACTTGAGGGCGGCAAGCCTATGAGGTACCCGAAGCTTGAGGAAGAATATTGCAGGACTTGAGGATGCGCACCGCAGAGGGGCAACGGGATGACCGCGGCGAGGTGATGGGAGAAGGAAAGCAATGGGCATGGCGAGATTAGACAGCTCTTCCTTTTGAGAGGGCCATTGAGCGCTCGAAGCACGCCAAAGGTTGATCGGTGAAGTTGAGACTCCAGGACTACAGTGCAGAACCCTCGAAATGGTTAGTGGGACTGGATCGATGCGAATAGACGGTATCTTTCAAAATGATTAACGCGTCATAGCGCACAGCCCTCCAAGCAATAGGTTGGGGCGTGGATGGGAAAGAAAGTACAAATACAGAAGGATACACTCTGATTCGAGGGATCTGCCAGTGCTTAATTAAAAATCTGGCTGCGCCGCAGGCAGCAGCAACAATAAAAATTTGGATACATCCCTGCGCATGTTCAACTGAAAGCGGCTGAGTACGGGCCTCTGCCATGATTGATATCAGTGTTGCGCAGTCAATTGAATGTTTACGTCAACCAATGGGAAAAAAAAAAAGGGTTGCAAATGGGGCAGGAGGCACGACTTAAAGGACAGGAGGAGAGGAAAATACAAAGGAGATAAGCCTACATGGGGAATGTGCACAGGTTTCGTAGGATTTCGTTAAAGAACGGTTAATTTCCCTTACACTGTCCAGTAAGCCCTACATCGGTTCCAGACGCATCTCCGATCCTGTTTTCGCATCCCAGGTAGCCAGCAGACACCACAAGGGCGCGTTTCAGGTTGGCCTCCCTATAGTATTACACACGCAGTTCGAAATGCACATATACCCAGATTCGGTGATGCACACTCCCCGCTGCCGCTGGTGATCTCTGACGCGCCTGAGGGCTGCCAACATCTCCAGTGAAGTTTTGGATTTGCAAGGGACGGAATGTGTCTTAGGCGTGTGACCCCCTATTTCGATTCCCCGTGTGGTCGCCCTCAAACTCACATACATGTGGGTTGATAGTGTTGTAGTTTTCACTGTTGTCACGCTCGTATCAGACCGTCCGATACGAGCCCTGGCCACTATTTGTTTGCAGAATATGTTTATTTCTCCTCCATTTGCTCTACTCAATCATCAATGCTTCAGCTACCTAAGATTGCAACTGAAAAAAATGGTAATTCATTGTGTTTGTACTATATCATGCGTGAACAAATCAACTTATTCAATATACTTGCGCTGTACATTGAGTTGTGTTTCCATATATGGCACTTACGCCGGAGCGAAGCGACGGCATATCTTCTAATCGGTTAGCCAGCTCTTTGAGCCAGTTGAATGCCTACCACTCTTTTGGCTTGCGTTCGGAGCTTGGTTCTGGATTTCCAGTTGCCTCGCTCCCTTGCTTTCTTCGAATCAGATTGTATCTGTCAGTATCCTTCCATTTTTTCCGCACTGCTCCGCGATGGCCGTCTACATTTGTCCCACAAGGGCATCCTATTTCCTCTCTCATTTTTCGGGGTTGGTGCTGGGAACCCTGCATCAGATATTAGCTTCGGATCAGCTAACTGCACGGTTTCTTCGCTGTTCTTGACCTCACCGATCTGCCACCTAATGTCCATTGAAAAAGAAGGCCCCTCTTTACGCCCTCTTGCTTTCACACCCCCATCATCTCCTCCCATGTCACAACCTTCGGTTTTCACTCCGATCTGTTCCATTCCCCCACCTGTCTCTGCAACTCGCCCCTCCAGCACCCAGCAGCCGCCATTTAGGGCCTTAAGTGCGACATTTATTACGATTCCTGAAGACATGCGAGATGCTCCACTTTACCACTGGCTCAACTGACTCAACTGTGTTGTATAAACGCACACCCTTCTCAGCTTTGGTAGGTCATTATGGGTTTTTCTTTCACGTCCCGGAAAACTCGACCGTAGGAATCCCAATAGTGTTAGCAATTTCCTTCCAACTCTACTCGTCCTTCGGTGTGTATCTGCATTCATCCCATTACTGTTAGTCAAAGATCGTTCGACAACTTGCATTAACCCTCATAACTTGGAGCTCCTCAATCCCTCGAGCTTTGTATGAGAGTTGTTTTTACCACTGCAGCAGTCCACTCTCTTCAATCATCTCAGGCTGGGATAGACGAGCAGTAAAAGACGGCGTGGGGACGGTGAATCAAAGGTTATGGATTTCACTATCTCCCAATTCTCACCTCTGACCGAGCATTAATGTTTTCTAGGACCCAACTCGATTCGCACTTTCAGCTGCTCGCTCTGCTGCAGGCTTCGACTTAGATTCCTTTTCCTACTTCCTTCTTCAGACAAGTTTCCTATCCAAGTGGTCTTGAGACCCCACGGACTTGGTGGTATTGGGTGGCTGTCGCCTCTGTAACTTCCGACAACCACGGCATCTAGGCTCCAAACGAATGCGATGCGTCTACTGGTATGGTTTTTTCCTCCTGTTGCATCGGGTTTATTACTGACTTTTTATTGTGCTTTGGTCTTCCACCCTTGCCTGAACCGCCGCCGACATTGCATACAGGGCATCCATGTATGATAAAGCCAAGGGGTCTCTGAGAGCAAGTAGTTCGTTCTCGTTGTACATGGCTTTGTCCCTGTTCAATTTCTGACACCGTTCAACTTTCTAACTGTTCATGCAGTCGTTGCGTCGCTATGCTCTCAGCTAATTAATCTATATATTTACTTGTGTATTGAGCTGATGGATTCAGAACCATTGAAAACAAGTTTGGTTGTCTACCGCAGTCTACCTGCAGTGAGCTGAATACATTTTTTCTTCGAAATTTCCAAATGGCTTATGACGACTTCATTCCTGGTGCTGAGTCTGAGTCCTTTTCAATATATGCAGCACTTATGCCTTCGCTACACTCCGGCATATCTTGTTTATATATATACAGGATATCTCAAATGTGGTGCTAGAAGTGGCCCGGTGGAAATTGTACCGCCGTTGAAGCTGACCATCAAATATTCGGGATTATCCGAAGTCTTGCGTACGTGTAGTATGCACCGCCACATGGGCGCAATTTACAAAAAAATGTGCGTTGGGATTGCGTCGCGGTTGAGAGCAGGTGAACAACATGGAATTCCATAACAGCAATCCAAGTCAAGCATAGTTCCAAACCAATCAAGTGAATCCTCTGAATCTCTCAATTACTTTATGAATGTCAGATACCAAGAGCGTGAGTAAAAGAATAAATAAACGCAACACTCACCCTATAAATAGAACAAGAGGCTCAACTCAGAGCTATACGAATGAATACTAAATGGATGTGTGTGTACAATATATACAACTACTGGAAGGTGTGACAAGGCGGAGGTTAGGAAACGAAGAGATCAAAATATAAATAGACTAGCCGGATTCGAACCAGCATCCTCTTGGTGGATGATATAATCACTAAATCTATTAGATTAGGCTCTTAAAAAGACTACAAAAATCTAATGAAAACAGCCACTATTTCATTACATCCTCAGGACGCACTGATAAAAGTATCACGAACTCAAAAACCTGGTTCCGTTGATGAAAAGAACGAGTACATAAAGTACTCGTAAAGTTGAGATCCCGGCATAAAATAATTATTGCTTTTGCTGAGGAGGAGGATTTGCTTGATGTCAAGCCCAATATAATTTGCAAAAAGATGCCATGACAATTCAATTGGAATGTTGTCAGTGCTTTTGAGGGCAACAAAGGGTGGTGCGTCCTCAAATGAGGTACCTGGCATACAATGCTGGCTTTGAAACAATACATGAGACAACCAAGAAATCAAAGGACACAAAGAACTGACAGGAGCGCAACATGGGCTGTATAAAGTTCACCCGTTTCAGATCCTCCATCCACAGTAGCTTGGACAAAGACTAGAGACATTCAGATAAAACCAACGTAAAACACTGCATACTGCCATGTTCTTCAACCAAGTCCAGATAGTAGTGGCCAACTGTAGAGGAGCAGCGAGCATTTGGAACCGCCAAGAACTTGATCATTTTGCTGCTGGAATGAGACCTAGAGCCCATTTTGAGACGAGACATTGTTCGTCACAATCTCTGAATCAGTGTCGTTGCAATATAATCTGGCAGCGGCTTCTTGACAGTAGGAACCTTGAAAGTGCGATTGAGAGTTTTCAAAGTACTGCGGCTGATGTGGCATCCTCAGCTACCTGAATATTCATCATAATATGAGAATACCCACCTAATTTTGTACCCAAAGTCCTTGAGCAGATAATCAAGTCGCTGAGCTAGAGGTAGACTCCGTCTGGAATAGTCATGAAGTGCAGCACTAAGAACATCATCGGGCGGGCCTGCAGACACAAATGGAAGGACAAGATACATAAATGCGAACATCGGTGTGCACTCACGTGTCCCATTAAATATACCGTTGGTGCCAGTTGGATTGACCATCAGGGAGAGGAGTAGTAAAGGTAAAGTTGAGCTGAGACCTGTCAGACTTTATAGCGTTCCCTGCAACCAATAACTTCTGAGGTGAGAACACAAGGTGAACCCATGCAGGTCTACAAAATAGGAACAGGATCCCTGAGAGCAAGTCAGACTCTGCTCAGCTGTTTAATGGATTTAATTCTGTTGGGCAACACAAAAGGCGCAATGATTAAACCGTGAGAACCAGAACATTCTCCACTCCGCTTTTCCCACATCAATTTGTCTCTCGCTCCGACTGAGGCATGTAGCAACTCTTAGACCACTTGAGTTTCCTCCTCAAACGTAAGCACCCGATTTGGGAAGTTTTTTCGGCAGGTCGGCATCTTGGCCTTTCTGCCGACAGCGTGCCGAACACAAGCTCCAGAAAACAGATTACCTGCTCGCTCTCCCGCCTTCACCACCTGCGTGTACCACGTGTCAGATGCGCCCGCCTAGGCGGAATTTCCTCCCAAATGGCTGCATTACTTGGACGCTTTCGTGTTAGCCGACCCAAACCCATAACTACCGCCCCAGCTCCGGACCCAACCAGCACCCAGTTCGTCTTCCACGCGTTCGAGGTCGAGACAAAGGTGCTTCTGCCGACCAACCATCTTCAAGATCGAGGCACTGGACTTGGATGGCTTGTGAGCCGTGCTGGATAATGTGCTACGAACGACGGACAATGGCTCCCTCTTCCATCAGCCCAATCCTTGGCACCTGTTAACATGTTGTCAAGCCCCCGACAGCTCGTCAAACAATGCTGCCGAACGCCAAGACACGACGAGTGCACGCTGGCGACCCATCGTATGGAGCTGGTGCCACGAGCGGCAGTCTTGCTAAGCCAGATGCCCGAGGGCAGAGGGGCACAAAGAAGGTGAGGACATCGGTGCTGGTGCCATTACCCACCATCCCCCCTGCCCCCATCTTCTCGACCGCCATGCTACCGCCGACAACAAGCGTGCCAACGCCGCCAGCGGGAAACGTGCAGGCTCCACACCCTTACCACTGCTACTATCTGACAGTGCCTATGCCCATGTCTGGCTACCCATTCCCTTCTTCCTACTACCCTTCACCTAACCGTCCTGCTTGATGCACTTAGCTGCACCCTCACCCATTTGCTCCTTTATCTTTATCTATCAAGCAATATATTGTTTTATATCACAACAACTAATTTTATTGTTTTGTATCTGCTCCTACCTCTTCCTACGTGTGCTGCTTGCTCTGCGACTTCGGCGACGCGACTTGGAGACGAAGAGCTAGAGTGAGTAATGTGGATGACGCACATCGGCAAAAAATAGAGGTGCCGACCTGCTGAAAGAACTTCCCAAATCGGGTGCTTACGTTTGAGGAGGAAAGTAAATAAGTAACTCTTAGCAGGACAGGGTCATCCCCATCCTTTTGATTTTTATTGTTCTTGTCCATTGCTCAAATGCCAAGCCAATTGGTTCGAGCTCTGGTATTAAAGTAATTGTTCGTTATTGTTCATCAAGTCAAATACTTACCACATCAATTTGTCTCTCGCTCCGACCCAGTCATGTAGCAACTCTCGGCAGGACAGGGTCATCCCCATGCTTTTGATTTTATTGTTCTTGTTCATTGCTCAAATGCCAAGCCAATTGATTCAAGCTCCGGTATTAAAGTAGTTGTTGGTCATTGTTCATCAAGTCAAGTACTTATTCCATTTCATGCAGTGGGCAGCGATTTCTGAAGTATATAAATCTGCTTCAGCTCCCTAGGCACTTCAGAAAAATTGGCCATGGCTGACAACATTGAACCGGACCCGACTCTTTGCATTAATCTCGAATGTCCTTGGGAGTCGTGTGGCGGTAGCTTCGATTACAAGTCCTCCCCGGGGCTTTGCGCAATGTGCTACATTGCCGCACAAGATGCTGCACGAGGGGAGACCATGAAGGTGTTTTTTTTTTTTCGGGACTATTGCTGTGACTCCAATTCATGTACCATCCAGGACTGGCCCCAATGCAGTGGCTGTAGTGCTCAGCTCAGGATGCTCAAGGGCAATTGATGTGGAGGTTGCATGAAAAAAGGTAAGAATGTTAACTCTTGTGTATTGTGCATTGAATGCAGCCTGAATGTCACAACCTTCAGGTCAGGAAAAGGCCGCAGGGGCCATGCCTCCTCACCCCACATTGGGTACTCACCAATCTGGGACAGATGCGACCTGGACTGTGCAAGAATTCCAAGCTGATGCTCGCCGGAATGCGATGCTATAAATCCAGCCCAGGTTGGATCAATCCAACACATTTCTCAACGTGAAGTTGGATTAATCCCCATTAAGCAGATTAAGCAAAATAGGCAGTTTAATAGTGCATTGAATACCATACATAGCTATCTACCAACTCCTCTAAGCGGATTAAGCCGTCCACTGAGATGATAAGCGGATTAAGCCTTTGGGGCGGATTCAGCTGTTTGCTGCGATGTGAAGCTGAATAAGCCGATTAAGCCGTTCGAAGTGTATTGAGCGGATTAAGCTGTGTAGCGCATTAAGCAGATTAATCGGAGTGAGTACATTAATCAGACCGGCAGAAATAAGCCAACACACCGGATTCGACCCAATTGAGCACTACGCTAAATGCCTGATTAAGAAGGAGCACACATGGTACTACCTCCTTTGGGCTTCCACCAGGTCAATGTGACAGACAAGTCAGGACTGATGCACTGTCAGACAGAGGGCCCCAGTCTCCGACTATAACGACTGCCACCGCAGTCATCGCCACCACTCGCAGTTACTAGGGCCTGTGTCACATTTTAAGCCGCAGGTGACTCCTGTGAGGGTTAGATGTGGAGGGAAACAATGGACTTGCAATTGAACTTGTTAGCTCAAGAAATGCAATGGCAACG
>JARKIC010003561.1:0-16916 GCA_029378375.1 Mycena olivaceomarginata | reverse complement strand
GATACCCTCGAGCATATCCTGAACATGCACAAGGACTTTGAAGAGGTCAGAGAATGGCTGCGGACCTCCTCGAATTCATTCACAACAGTATATGCGGCAGTAAAAATTCGTTGGCCTTTCAAACCACCCATGTGTTTGAGGAACTGTTACAGATTCAGGTTAGTTGGTGCTGCAGAACAAAAATAAGACTCACGTCCAAGGTATGATCTGCCTTGGCCACCGTCAACAGTAATGTCGCAATATCGTGCTCAATGTAGATACAAATGGCCGAAATGAAATCCATAAATAAAGCTTTCAAATATGGAATGGACGGTGGAATCCCGGTGTATTCCTGGGGATCATCGAACTTGGAGTACGGCTTACATCCACACTGAGCATAGAAGTTCACAGCACCGAGGTACATGAGTTCCCCGTCAGCATGATGTCTGTGCTGGATCTCGGAAACCATCTCGGAAAATGGAGCAGGTCCAAATCTTGATGCAAAGGTGTTGCACATTTGCCACATCATTGTTTTCGAAATCGCGCCCCGAGCAGAAATATAAGCTGGAAAGGTGAGTATTGCTCATACAATAATAACAGAAACATACCAGGAAATGCGGGTTGCACAAATGACGGGAGCTGCGCAATGACATGTGGGTCCGTGCCTTGATAACTTGTACCACAACTGGGGGTCATTCCGCCGAGGATTGCAATGAAAGCGATTGGTCAAGAGGAAAAAGTCAGTAGGGATTGAGCGCACTCAACGTGCAATTGGATCATCATTGAAGCCTGCAAAAAATCAATAGGCTGGGGAGCAGAATGAGAATTGAAGCATTTACAGTATAGTAACCGTCAATGGATCACTACTTTGATGTTTCGCTTATAACACATGTAATCTTTCAGGATAAAATTTCAAATTAATTAGGAGGGTATTAGAGTGTGTATGGAGTGGGTCTACCGCAAAATAGGAGTATGTATGACATTAAAATGTGTTTAGAAAGGAGGAACGAGCACAATGTCCAAAGTGTCACAAATTCCGTTCAATGGATCAGACCTGTCACACGTTGCTGTCATCCATCACCTCGTCTTCCAAGTCATCGTCCTTGTCGTCCACGACCAGAACGGTCGGTTTCTTGCCCAGCTTTGGCTTGGGAGGCAAGTCCTTCTTCTTCACTCCTCTGCCACTAATTTGGAGCACTCCACTGACCAGATTTCGACTTCCGCAGCGTGGCGCTCTTTCATCCCTGCCCACTCTCTCCAGCTGCTCTTTCAGCTCCTTTTGTCGCTCCCTGGCCGCTTTTTTTTGCCTCTTTACCAGCTTCTTTCGCCACCCGACCCTCCTCCATCTCCAAGACTTGCTGATAGAACTCGTCCGAGGAGAGGCATTGTGCCTTCCCTTTGAAGAGCTTTGCTCGGTCAGTTGTCGCCTTTTCCTCCTGCTGATGAAGGGCCTCATTCATTTTGTTCAGGCCCATGTTCTGAAGCACCATCGTCGCATTCGCCTCCTCCAACATGTGGTCCCGTACCGACACATTCTGGTGCGCTAATGAAAGCTGCCATCGAAGCTCTTTGACTTCAGCCTCAAGCCGACCACGAGTTTTATAGGACCCTTCCGGCTCTTCAGGCGTCGATAGCGCCCATTTCGGAGTCTCGAGAGAGCGCGCGGGACGTGTTGGATAACCGGAGGGAGGATGGCAGTGTTGTAGGATTTTAGTTTGGGGGTGCTGAGAAGGAGGGATCCGGTCGAGGTTTGACCAAGGTGCGTGTACAGTGTCCGCATCTTCTTTCGTGGTGACCATAGGTCAGGATCAATGTTTTCCAGATCTTCGTCTTCGTGGCAGTGTCGACACGATGGAGTCGATGGGCTGCTTGGCAGCGGTGTCACCAAATTCGACGGGGACAAGTCCATTCGCATTGGGGGCTGCACGCACATTGCATTGGTGATCGCGCGGACCGGGCTGGGCTGCGGGAGCGGAAACTCGCCGCGAGTGGATGTCGCCTGACTCGGCTTCATCTTCTCAGCACTGACGAAGTTGGGATTGAAAGGTACCACTCCCGTTACTTCGAATGCAGCCTTGACCGTCGACTCATCGAAGGCTTCCTTGTATGCAGGGGCCCACACGGACATGAAATCTGCCTTGGCCACGTCGCGCATCTTTGCCGCCTCCCATGCTACGATCCTCGCTTGCCAGCACAACTTCATCTTCGCAAAGCACACAACATCGAGGCCCTGCAATGCGTGGGTACAGTGCGGCGGATATCCCAGAAGGATGATGTTGTTCGCATGTGCGAAGTTGAGGAATTTCTGGGAGTAATGGGAGATGTGTCCATCGAGAAGGAGAGCACGGGGCAGCCTGTTGGCGGCTTCTTTGGTGGCCGGGTCAAAGTCTTTTGTGAGTCACAGGTACCCAAGCTCGCCGTTGGTCCACCCGTTTGTAGATTTTGCAATTCTGTGCACGCAGGTGAGTTATTCAGCCTCTACAGCACTTTTGGTGAACTCACAACGCATTGACAGTGTTGCCTGTGTTCCACGCTGACTGGAAATTGATACCCGGGAAGATAATCATCGGCGGCACCACCATCTTGCCGTCACCGCAGATCGTCACCAACACAGTGATGGTTTGACGGCTCGCACCACCCTGTTTGTGCTGGGTCTTCGTCCCACGCGCACCGACAACCCGCTCCTTCCCCATGTACCCCGTGGGGAACCCGCTTTCGTCCATTCCGTATATCCTGTCAGGTGAGACCCCCATGTCGACAATGTATTTTTGCACCAACTCAACCCAGGACTTGACAGCCTCAGGATTCAAGCTTCGTGCGCACTGGGTGTCGAGGGCCTTGCTCCAAAAGGTACGAAGGGCGTCGTGATGCCTATCGAGGAATCTGAAAACCCATTTCTTTCCTACAGGCTCACAGTCGGTCCCGAGCGCCGTTTGCCGAAGGGCATTGGCAGCATCAATGATTTGGGCATGCGTGAGAGGGAAACCTCGGTCCGCAGATTCGAGAATGAACTGGACAACGGACCATTCTTGGACAGGTGATACACTCTGTTTATCTTGATTGGATTCCCTCTTCCTGTGTCCACCGTGTATATGTCGGTTTAGAGTACTGTATGAGATCTTGTGGGCATCTGCATATCACGAATGCTTTTTGGTTTCCCGAGATGCACAGGCTTGCATTGCTCATGTTTGTACTCGTGCACAGCGGCACAAATGTTCAGTTCCGTGCGCTGGCTGTTGGTATGCGCCTTGACGCAATCTGATTTGGCGCGGTTCACCATGTGAATAAGTGGTCGAAGAAGGCGGGTCAACAGATCAATTGTCACGCTCTTCACGTGTCTTGAGTTGTATAGTTTCTAGCAGACGCGTCTTTGGTCCGATTTTTTTGCTCCGCTGGAGAGAAATGTTGCTTTTATGGCCATGTATTGGTCTCAATTTTTTTTGGGACGATTATATGATGCATTGAGGCAAAGTGCACGAAAAGGAAAGTTGATTGATGCGGAATCAGATCTTGATTGCACTGAAATCGTGTCTAGCTGTAGTCTCAATAGCTCTGAACACTCAATTTTTTTTCAGGGGATGTAAATAAAGTATGCAATGCTACATATAACAGGAATTCTGTCTCAAGGTAGTCTGTATGTTGGAATAAATGTTTGATCCATTGAGAGGGCATGATCCATTGATGGCTACTATACTGTACCATTCCGGCTGAGAGGTTTGCTGCAAGTGCACTTGAATCTGTCTGGGGCACCGGGAAGCAGATTTGGGATCCAGATAAAGATGTCTCATGCGTAGAGTTCGGAGGGATAAAGACCGTGATTGCTACCCATGCTGCGATGAAGCGCAAAGACCGTGTGCATAGGCCAATCATAGAAGTCACCTCGTCTATAGCACAATGGGCTCCCGTACTTTTTTATCTCCTTAGATAATCTGTCCTTCAGAATCGCAAACTGCTTTTGCAGTACTGAGTCTATCCCTGCCTCCGATGCACCTGTTTCTGCCTCTGCAGTTGCAGAGTTAGTCTCGGTGGTTTCTAAAACCGCGTCTACGAGACTGTTGTTGATAATTCGATCACTGGACGCGATGTCGGCATGCTCATCATTCTCGTTGACATAATTGAGCTCTTGATTAACCTGAGCAAATTCCACGGGCGAGATGTGTGAGCGAGTCGCTAATATTTACAATGATCAGTCTGAATGGTTAAAAATGTGTATGATACGTACCCGTGTCTGCAGTAAATCCTTGACTTATGTTTTCACCAGTTATGGGTCGAGGCGGTCCAAGATCAGACCAGAAAGAGGCTCTCCCAGTTTGTGTGGAGTTGGAAGGCACAGGTTGATTTGTGGTATAGGGATTGAAAAAGGCAGCAGGGGTTTGGGGAGTACTGGCCAAAGGAGCAGTGTGTAGAGTGGCCCTCTGAGTACAAGTCAGGAGAGCATGTCTCGGATTTGCAGGAGTCTGCACAGAATTCCCGAGGGTTTCCTTCTTCTTTTTGCGTCCAGACCCGGCACGTTTACCACCGTGAGGACCCTTGGGCGTCGGAACAGCGGCAGCATCCATAGAAGCAGCAGTCAGAATAAGTGCGCGGGAAGGGAAGTGCACGGGAGAATCAAAGGATGTCAGGCGGTGCCTGGGCAATGCAAGGATCATACGGAACTGTGATGGGATAAACCATCAGCATGGGTGCAGACCTAACGTGCAGGGATCATACAGAACTGTGATGGGATCAACCATCAGCACAGGTGCAGACCTATCGACATAGGTAACCACAGTAATAGTACATGAGCCTGTCAAGGGGCAGCCGGGATCCGAATTCCGGATATGGGGAGGGGGGGTCCCGACCAGGTCCTTAAAAAAGTTTTTATAGTAGGTCTTGAAATAGGTTCAAATAGCTCAGAAACCCCCTCAGAACTGCTCCTGAGGATGCTGCAACCATTCTGCATCATTTCTGTTCCATTGAAACCATCCGGCTTAAGCCCGAACAGTGCCGAACCGATTTGGACCGATCACATGCACAAGTGCACGAGAAAACTATTTTCGCTTCCTCCGCTGTGAGGTCTCCGAGCGTGCTGTGCATCGCTCGTCGCCTCATGGCCCCTGCGAACCATCTGCACGAGTAACGGGACGAGCTCGGACGTACGCGACGGATCTTCCTAAACGGGATTCCATGTTACCGGAAGCAGCTTCCGAGTGAGACCAACGTTCTCCCCACCATCCGCATCGTCTTCCCTGCCATTCGACCTCGCTCCTGTACTATCATCACCTGGATACGACTGTTCCCCACGACCCGGGACTCTCGACGCCTTCCCACAGACACGACATCTCCAACAACCTGTTCCCATACCACACAGACTGTGTTCGTTGTTACTCGGCGTCCACCAACAGGATGCGACCACTCCCCTGTCATCCACGTTTCCGTTCGCGGATGCTCTCTCGCACCGGACGGACCTACCGCGTGCCTGATACCGACCCATCGGACGAGGCAGAGGATATCCCGACACAGCCCGTCCCCCACTTCACACGACGCATCAACTAGCCGAGGGGAGACAACCCGTCTCTCCCCCTTCCTGAGCACTCGAGGACCCGCCAACGCTACCACCAGGCCGTGCCTGGAGCTCTAGACGTATTCCAAGGCTGTTTGGCCTCACTGTGCCTCATGCGCACCCAGAGACAATCGGTCTCCTCAGTAGAGGCGCCCGTTCTCCTGCCGTATATGCACCCCGAAATGCCTCATGACGTCCCCTGCCCCCTGGAAACACCTGCGTCCCGCATGGCACCTCTGGAAACGTGGGAAGTCGTTGAGGAGGTATAAAAGGGAGCGCATTTAGTAGGAGTAGTCAGTACCTCCCGGCCTGCAGAAGTAGCTTTTGGGGTGTTTTCCCCACTTTCTGTACCGTTCTCGGCTCAATCTAAGGGGTACTCCCAGCCTTCCCCGACCTCGTACCTCTCGTGCACCCTCCTCCTCGCCCACTGCCAGAGGCAGGCCACACATCTTACATTCGCTCGTTCATCGGCATCTCACCTCTCACACCTCCATCAGCAGGGTCCCTCCTCACCGGACCTGGTGTCACCATCCCAGGCTTCCTCGATTAGGATCACCGTTCTCGCGAGCCTCACTCTGTAGAAAACAGGCCCGGAGAGAAGCCATCACACACAAATCGCCGTCCATAGCCAACGAGATCAACTGTCTCGCCGTCGACTGAACAACGTCGGTGTCATCGTCTGTGCGACACACATCGCATCTCCAGCGTTGGTTCTAAGGGGAAGAGCGCACAAAGGAAAGCAGGCAGGGCAACACATTTAGGACTGTCACGTGCCGTGACTTCACATCCTTTTCGGACGCCATCGGACTCCGACTATCCCCGATCCCGATTATATCCGACACTTCTTTTCTGTATTCGCCTTCATTCTATTGGTTCGTACTACATATGATTCCCTCTGACTCCTAGGTTACGCCTTATGCTTCTCCATCACGGAGCCACCGGAGTCCCGATGATATTCGAGTCAGCCTGACTTCACTTGACTCATAACGACTCAGTCCATCACGGACCCACTCGGAACTCCGAAGCTCCGGTACTTACATTATATCCCCACTAATACTTTACTCTCGTATAAATACAAGCCATGTCGGTAGTTAGACTTCAGTTTGAATATCGACTTAGTCTGCCCTATACTCTTCCTCTCGGACTCTGTCCTCTTCCGAGTCTTCCTCCGAAATCGGGCACCAGGCGTAGAGAAGGGCGCAGCGCACGAGCTGAAGCCAAGCCCCTTCCCTTCCAGTATACGGGTTCGGTATTCCGTTCGGACTCCGATACTTTCCCTCTATATCTCGACCCCTTCATCTTGCTTATACGCACTTCATCTCTCAGGCGTATCTCGGTCTTCCGTCGGATCCCGATCGGGAACCGGTACTTGACAGTATATTCAAACTCACTCTTCTTACGCCTTTCCTCGTTTATGTCACTTCCGCTCTCTGCTGAAGAACAAATCAGACTACGAAACGAACGATCCCTTCAGCGTCTTGCACGCTTCACCACAACCATCACTCCTCCCGAGATTGCCGAGCAGAACCGACTTCGTGATCAACAAGTTCGGTCTCAGCTCCTCAACCGCCAAAACTACAGCGCGGCTCTTCGGAATTCCGCTAGTAACGACATACAATCAGCATACCGCACCCGTCAAGGAGTGCACATTGTTGGCGTTATGTCCACCGCAACCCAAACCGCAACCGAAACGGCCCACACCCAGTCAGGTGTGGCCCCTCATGAATCCATCTCGCAGTCCGGCGGACGCCGAATGCGTCAAGGTAGCCTGATCAATATCGACGAGCCGGTCCCCGACGAAGAACCGGCCACCGAGGAAGTTCCGATTCCCGGAGAAACTCCAGGTTCACAAGGATCTGGTGGTGGTTCTCGTTCACCGAACCAGCACCGAGGTCGATCTGCCAGCTACAATCCCTTCCTTAATGATCAAGGGGTACCCGTGGATAATCCGCGCGCTGGAGGAGGTGGAGGCGGTGGCGGCGGTGGCAATGGAGGTGGAGGTGGAGGTGGAGGTGGAGGTTCGGGCCCCCCTCGGAGTCCGCGACCTCCCAATGAATGGTCCTCTTCGGACTTCATGCGCGCAATGTCCCAGGTCATTGGGCAAGGTATCGGAGACGCGCTTAAAAACCGAGATTCTCCCTCCTCGGAAAAGTCTCGGGCCCGAGTCCGGGACCCCGACACCTTCGATGGGAAGGATCCCGAAAAGCTCCGCACCTTCCTTTTCCAGGGCATCCTCAATTTCAAGGATCGCCCCTCGGCATTCGTCCGGGATCACCAGAAGGTCAATTACATGATCTCCTATCTGACTGGTGACGCCCTTGGTTGGTTTGAACCTTCCATTGTCGACCCGGACCCCGAGAATGTCCCGATCTGGCTCGACAACTACGATGCTTTCGTTTCCGAGCTTCAGCTCAACTTCGGCACCTACGATCCCCGACAGGAGGCCGAGAACGAGATTGTCGCTCTCCGGATGGGCGAGAAACAACACATCCAGAAGTATCTGGTCCGTTTCAATAAGCTTTCCCAGCTTACGGGCTGGAACTCCATCGCTCTCCGGAAGGTCTTTTACGATGGGCTTCCTGAACGCATTCAGATCAAGATGCGCGATCTTCCCGGCGGTAAACCGAGTTCGCTCGACATCTTGAAGGTTTCGGCTCAATCCATCAATGCCTCCCATTGGGAATGGCAACGTGAGCAGGAACTCCGTCGGGCCCGGAATCCCCAATCTTCAGCAAAATCCTCGGGCAACGACAAGTCCAATGATTCTACCATGGCGCAAGCCAGTGATTCCAAGAAGAAGAAGAAAAAGGGTGGCGGGGGGAACGGAGGGAACTCCGGTGGATCCTCCGCTCAAACTTCGTCTCCTTCGACTTCGGAAAAACCGTACGCCAAGGTCCTTGGTTTGGACGGCAAATTGCTTCCCGCCGAGAAAGCCCGTCGGATCGCCGAAAACCTCTGCTTGCTTTGCGGAGGTAAGGGACATCGCAGCAATGAATGTCCTAAGAAGAAACCCGTGGCTGGACGCGCCGCCACTACCGATTCGGCCGCGTCGGCTCCGGCTCCCGCTGCACAGTCGGGAAACTGAGTAGCGACTCTCGGAACTCCGTGCGACCCGAGGGTCGTGAAAATGGTCTCGATCGCGCGGAATCCTTCTTACGACTTAATGCCTCTGCCCTTTCCGATCCGAAATCTTTATGCCCCATCTTACGATCTCCGCAGATTCAGTCGGACTTCCGAGCCCTTGTCAACTCTGGTTCGTCCGATTGTTTCATAGACCCTGTCCTCTGTACCACCAATAATCTCACTTGTGTTCCGATTCCTCCGCTCGGTCTCCGTCTCTTCGATGGATCTCCGGGAACAATGATTTCCGAGAAAGTCCTAATGGACGTTTCTTTCCCCTCTGGTGACTCGACTCCGGTTGAATTATATGTCACACCTCTGGATTCCGCTTGCTCTGTTGTGCTTGGATACAATTGGCTGACCCGACACAATCTGTTGATTGACTGGGCATCTGGCCAAATCTTTTTCCGCTCGCCTGGCTCTGCTATTCCTCCTTCGGCTCCGGCCGAACTCCGTCCATCGGATTCCGCCGACACCATTCCTCCCATTGCGGAGCCATCTGTCGCTCCTCCGGTCGATGCTAAACCCCCGTCGATCTCCTTCATAGGAGCAGCTGCCTTTGCTAGTGCGCTTCGCGCTAAAGGCAGTCAACTTTATCGCCTAGGCCTCTCTGAGGTATTAGGAAAGTCTTCGGATACCACGTCCGCACCGGACTTATCCGGCATTCCGACGGAGTATCAGGACTTCGCTGACGTTTTCTCGGCTTCCGAGTCAGAAAAGTTAGCTCCCCATCGGCCATATGATCTCAAGATCGAACTTGAGGACGGGCAATCTCCACCGCCCGGCCCCATTTATTCCCTCTCCCAGCTTGAGCTGGCGGCTCTTCGAGAATTTCTGGACAAGAACCTCAACAATGGGTTCATTCGACAGTCCTCGTTGCCCCACGGAGCTCCGATTCTCTTTGTCAAGAAGAAATCGGGCGAACTTCGGCTTTGCGTGGATTTCCGGGCGTTGAATCGCATCTCCCGGAAGGACCGATATCCACTTCCCCTCATTTCCGATCTTCTGGACGCCGGTCGGAGTGCGAAGGTCTTCACCAAAATTGACCTAAAGCACGCCTATCACCTCGTTCGGATTGCCGACGGCGATGAGTGGAAAACCACGTTCCGAACTCGCTACGGCTCTTTCGAGTGGCTAGTTATGCCTGAGGGCCTGACCAACGCTCCTGCTGCTTTCCAGCGATTCATGAATGACCTTTTTTCGGACCTCCTCGACGTCAATGTCGTTGTATATCTGGACGACATCCTCATTTACTCCGAAAATCCATCGGAACACCGACAACATGTACGCGAAGTGCTTCGGCGCCTTCGGAAAGCCGGGCTTTTTGCCTCGCTCAAGAAATGTGCGTTCAGCGTCGAAACGGTGGAATTCCTGGGCTACATTCTCTCGCCCAACGGACTTTCTATGGATGACTCCAAGGTCAAGGTTATTCGGGATTGGCCGGAACCCCGAAAAGTCAAGGACGTCCAGTCATTCCTTGGCTTTGCCAATTTCTATCGGCGCTTCATTGCCCATTACTCGGACATCGTGGTGCCGCTCACGCGGCTTACGCGGAAATCCGAACGTTGGGTGTGGTCCCCAGAGTGCCAAAAAGCGTTTGATACGCTTAAACTTGCTTTTACTTCGGCTCCGATTCTGACCCATTGGATCCCAGGCGCCCAGTTAATTCTGGAATCCGACGCCTCCGACTACGCCATTGCGGCCATCCTCTCAATTGTTTCGCCCGACGGAGAAATTCGTCCGATGGCCTTCCACTCTCGGACCCTCTCGGCCGCCGAGCTGAACTACGACACCCACGACAAGGAACTGCTTGCTATCTTTGAAGCGTTCCGCGTCTGGCGTCGGTACCTCGAGGGTGCGGTTCCCGTGATTGACGTGGTCACGGATCACAAAAATTTGGAATATTTTGCTACGACCAAGCTCTTGACTCGCCTGGCAAGCTCGGTGGTCCGAGCTTCTTTCTGCCTTCAATTTCGTCCTTCGGTTCCGGCCGGGACGGCTCGGTGGCAAGCCCGATGCTCTCACTAGACGGTGGGACGTCTACCCTAAAGAGGGGGATAGTGGCTACGCCAGTGCGAATCCGCATAATTTTCGTCCAGTCTTCACTCAAGATCAACTTAACGCGTCACTCCGAGCTACGTTTTTATACGAGCCGGTTCTCCGAGCGGCGCATGTTATGGACATTAATCAACTCCACGCAGATATCCGAGCTGCACTCCCCGCGGATCCCGTCGCTTCCCGACACCTTAACGATACCTCCAACCCCCTGGTGGGTTATTCGCGATGGCCTTCTCTATCAAGATGGACGCATCTATGTTCCGGAGTCCGACGAACTCCGACTTAGAGTGTTACTCGAACAAACATGATCACAAACTCGCTGGTCATTGGGGACAGAACAAGACACTTGCCATGGTGCGACAAGAATATGTATGGCCCGGACTCCGAACCTTTGTCAAGGATTACGTCCGAGCTTGTGTTACGTGCAAACGTGGCAAATTCATCCACCATAAGCCATACGGCTTCCTTCGGCAACTCCCGGTCCCCGATCGGCCCTGGCATTCCATTTCTATGGACTTCATCGAGCAATTACCGCTCTCCGAAGGCTGTACCAGCATCCTTGTTATTGTCGACCGCCTTTCCAAGATGGGACTCTTCATTCCCTGTCACGGAAAACTCACGGCGTCCGAGTTGGCTCATTTATTCATCCTTCACGTCTTCTCCAAGCACGGAGTTCCGAGTCATGTCACTTCCGATCGGGGCTCCGAGTTTGTTAACCATTTCTCCCGATCCTTGGCTGAAGCGCTTGATATGCGTTTCCACTTCACCGCCGGCTACCATCCTTCCGCCGACGGACAGACCGAGCGTGTCAACCAGACTCTGGAACAATACATTCGGATGTACTGCAACTACATGCAGGACAACTGGTGTCCGCTCCTTCCCCTCGGAGAATTCGCTTACAACAACACCCCGAACGACACTACAGGCGTTACCCCCTTCTTCGCCAACAAAGGCTATCACCCTTCGGTCACCGTCCACCCCGAGCGGGATCTTACCTCCGCTCGGGCCCGAGATTTCGTCACGGACCTCGACTCCCTTCACCAGGAACTCCGAGACCAGATGGCTGCTGCTCAGAAGCGCTATCAAGGTCCTGCGGATAAATGAAGAGTCGTTGATCCCAAAATCTCTATTGGGGACGAAGTCTACATCAATGCCAAAGGATTCCGATCGGCCCGGCCGACGAAGAAGTTCTCCGAGCAATTCTACGGTCCTTATGAAGTTATCGGCCAAGCCGGTCCCGCTTCCTTCACCGTTAAACTTCCCCGAGACATGCGTCGAATTCACCCTGTCTTTCACATTTCCCAACTCGAGCTCGGACATCCGAACACTATCCCGGGACACATCCAACCTCCGCCGCCTCCGATTGAGGTCGAGGGTGAGTTGGAGTACGAGATTGCAGAGATCCTTGATAGCAAACTCGATCGGCGCCGCCGGCCTCCGCTCTTGTACTTGGTTCGCTGGGACGGCTATGCCGGAACTCCGGATGAGACTCAGTGGCTCAAAGCTGAGGAGCTTGAGCACGCATCCGAGCTTGTGGAAGAATATCACGCCAAATACCCAGACCGTCCTGGTCCCTAGCTTTGGGCCCCGCCGGCCCCGAGCAGGTTGTCTCACAAGGTTTTTTACGCAATGAAGGTCTACTGAGCGTTTTCCTTAAAATCATTTTTTCCTTCCATTTCACTCAACAATAACACGAAGAAAATCATTATACATTTCGGGCCCGATTCGGCCCCCGATTCCTTTCCACCTATGCTACATCCAAGAAATTATGTACAAGTACTTTTCGGGCCCCCTCGGCCCCGTCCTCCTTCGGCTTCCGACTCAATCCTTCTTCGAACTCCCTTCACCCTTGTCCGCTGCTGCCCATTCCGCTCTCCTTTTCTTGCGGGCCTCGAGGAGTCGGGACGCCTCGGCTTTTCCGGTGTCCCCGAACTGCAGACGGAGCCGAGCGGCCTCGAACTGAATGAGGTCGTGGAGGGACCCCTTTATCTCGCGCTGCGAGCGGAAGTTGTCCTCGAAATTGCCGTCGACAATCTCGGTGAGCTCCTGGATGGCTTCGTAGACACGGTTTCCGCCGGCTTCCTCGGATTCCCGGATGCAACGGACTTTTGCGTTGCGACACCCCTCGCAGGCCTTTCCACGGCCATGCGACGGACCCGGGTCGGCGCAAGGGACCTTGAGCCTTGCGCATCGTTGGCACTATGAAGCAGTCACGGTCAGCACTACTGGAGCCGACGGATTACCGACTTACCGGATCCCGCTTCGCTTTCTTCTCCGCCGGCGTCTCATCCACATCCTCTTCCTCCTCGTCCTCATCTTCATTCATATCCGACGCTTTCCCCGTCGCCTTCGCTTTCCCCGTCGCTTTCCCACCGGATCCCGAAGCCACCGAGGCCTGCGACACCGGTTTCGCCGCTGCTGCCTTCGCCGCTTTCGCCGCCTTCTCCTCCTTCTTTTTCCTCTTCTCCTCCTCCTTCGCCTTCCGAGCGGCCCTCCTCCTCCTTCGCTTTCCGCTCGGCCTCCTCCTTCGCTTTCCGCTCGGCCTCCTCCTTCGCTTTCTGCTTGGCCTCCTCCTTCGCTTTCCGCTCGGCCTCCTCCTTCGCTTTCCGCTCGGCCTCCTCCCTCTTCTTCTCCTCGTCCCGTCGCCGTTTCTTCTCCTGGAGGCGACGCACCCCCTCGTCGATTTCCAAGGCTTCTGTGTCATCAGCGGACATCGCACAGAGGCGGTCGAGGTATTCCGCTTCGGATTCGTTGGGGAGTTGGGGCATGGCGGAGATGCGAGTGGCGCGGGGTGGTGGTGTGTGGATGAGAGTGAAAATTTTCGCTTTCACATCACGTGACCAGCTATATAGCTGACCGCGATTGCCGACGGATCGGCAACCTCGGATCAAATGTTCCCTTCGGCATTAAAGCGCCTCTAGGGTTCGGCGCTAAGAGGGGGATACTGTCACGTGCCGTGACTTCACATCCTTTTCGGACGTCATCGGACTCCGACTATCCCCGATCCCGATTATATCCGACACTTCTTTTCTGTATTCGCCTTCATTCTATTGGTTCGTACTACATATGATTCCCTCTGACTCCTAGGTTATGCCTTATGCTTCTCCATCACGGAGCCACCGGAGTCCCGATGATATTCGAGTCAGCCTGACTTCACTTGACTCATAACGACTCAGTCCATCACGGACCCACTCGGAACTCCGAAGCTCCGGTACTTACATTATATCCCCACTAATACTTTACTCTCGTATAAATACAAGCCATGTCGGTAGTTAGACTTCAGTTTTGAATATCGACTTAGTCTGCCCTATACTCTTCCTCTCGGACTCCGTCCTCTTCCGAGTCTTCCTCCGAAATCGGGCACCAGGCGTAGAGAAGGGCGCAGCGCACGAGCTGAAGCCAAGCCCCTTCCCTTCCAGTATACGGGTTCGGTATTCCGTTCGGACTCCGATACTTTCCCTCTATATCTCGACCCCTTCATCTTGCTTATATGCACTTCATCTCTCAGGTGTATCTCGGTCTTCCGTCGGATCCCGATCGGGAACCGGTACTTGACAGTTCCAGTACTCTCGTATGGGGAACCAGGTTTAGGCATTCACACCTTCTTTACCGTTTTCACTAACAACAGGTCCGCCGCACACGTCCACACCTAGGAGACGAACGGTCTCCACGATCCCCCGTTCACACACACACACACACACACACATCACTCATACAAGGCCGATTCGCGCACCGACCTTCCGCTCTATCATTCGACTATACCTTCCCCTCTAGAGGACGAACATAGTCGAATTCAAATCACATATCTTTCAATACCGACACCGCGGTCCTTATCACACCGCGTATCAGCCAAATTGCGCTGGGGCTCCCAAGTGTTACAACCATGCGATGCAACACCGTTCTCCAACTGCCGTGTGCGGAGAAACCGAAGGTTGCGGAAATAGAGCAGAACATTGATGCTTGCTTCGATGCCTGTCCCAATGCCTGTCCCAAGCCGACAGACAACAAACCTCGCATTGTTCACATGGTTCTGATGCTGAATGTTGGTGGTTGCGATGGTTGTGGAAAACTGATCACGGAAGCGGAAAAGGGTGACACGTCAAAAGTCGCTGAGTGTTCGAAAAAAGGGTGTGAGACACGCTGGGTTTGTTCAATCAACTCTTATAAATTTAACCTTCACCTGACAAACGAATTGCAGTTTCACAGAGAGTGCACCAACAGTCTCGAAGAGAAGCTGCCAAAAAAAAACTGGGCCTGCAACTTGTGTTGTACTGCAAAATGGCATTGAGCTTGATTGCAACTACATCTTGTGCTGCATATGAAGAAAAAGAAAAATAGAAGATGGCTTGAGTGGTCGAGTAAATGTTTATTGAAAGCTGCAGAGCACTGGATAGCGAGAGGAGCGCTGAAATAGCGGGCCAGAAGAGGCTGGAACGGTTTCGCGGAGGAGTTTGGTGAGAACACGTGATCCATGAGAAACTCCTTCCCGATTTGGGGGAGAGGGGGGGGTCAGGTCCAGGCCCTTAAATCACTTTTCGACGTCATATACAAATTTCGAATCCCAACTGCCCCTTGTGGCATGTATAAGCATACTGCACAAAAAACCGGGGTCAGAATGGAGGTGGCACAGGACCCAGAGATAATTCTTGGATGATTTTAAGGTGTTGGGTGGAGTTTGAATTCCTGGAAAAAGTTGTCTAGTCAAAGATAAACAGTTGACAATTCTGAGTTGAATAAGACCAACTTGTTTCGGATTTTGTCCAAAAATAAGTAGTGCTCCATCAATTCAAAATGAAAAATGAACTTTCTCTATATAACTTGGGCCTTGAGCTCCTTCGTTCTGAAAGTACGGGAGAGCAGGGGAAGGGCTGAAATTCCCCAAGTCCGAAATCATGATTGGCACCATCTGCCAAAATCATGACATGATATTCACAAACAGGATTTATCCTGTATGTGCCTATTTGGGGGGTTTCAAAGGGGGGAGGACCGAGAATGTCCGTTTTCGTCACATGACTTGCATTTATTACCATTTGGAGCTATGGACCCAAATAAGATACAGCAAAGTAACACTGCTTCAGCTCCAACCATGGTTCGGCTGCTTGAAGCTTCATATCCACACCCTCTAAAATCAGGAAAATAATATAGGGGATGTAAGAAAGAATACGGAAGCTTTCTATGTAGTCAGAATTTTTTTAAAAAGCTTTGTGCTTCTCAGGCCTCAGCAATGACAGATACATGGCATGGCACATAAAGTTTGTACGCCAATGTTATCTCCCATTCACCACCAAGTCGGTGTCATTGAGCTCATCTACAGTGCTCCAGCCCCTCACCTTCTGGGTTTGGATTCC
This sequence comes from Mycena olivaceomarginata, assembly GCA_029378375.1. Taxonomy (NCBI): domain Eukaryota; kingdom Fungi; phylum Basidiomycota; class Agaricomycetes; order Agaricales; family Mycenaceae; genus Mycena; species Mycena olivaceomarginata. The sequence continues at coordinate 869 of JARKIC010003561.1, read as the reverse complement.
TGGAGTACTCAAGGCATCTCTCCCTCTCTTCTTTTGTGCTTTCGGCCTAATAGTACTTTTTATAGGCATGAGGAGCTGGACCCTACTATATGGGGCACAAAAATATTTTACCAAGCTGCTTTGAACCATTCTGGTAATTGATTTTTTAGAATTGTCCATTTCCTTCCCTCACAAATGTACTATAAGCTATAATATTACTTGTGGCTCAAATATTATTATTGGCCTAGACTGTAGGGTTTCAGTTGAGAATCCAGCTGAATTCAGTGCTCCCTAGACTTGAGGGATTAATCATCTGTAGGGGCCCTAGTACTTAGGCAATTATTGACTGCAGATTGTGCTTTTCAGTCATGGAATTCAGGGGAAACTACGCTGAAATAACCAGCAGACCGATTGGGAACCCTCAGCCCAAAATCACTGTGGGCAGACCAAAATTGGGCTCAAACATGCACTGTCAACTACCTTCTTTGGATTCCATTGCTATCTATGCAAAACTGCCCATTCTCACCAGATAGCAATTTCTCCGCTTTTTTCTCTGGTTCTTGACTCAACCGCTAGCAGTGGGGATGTGCAACTGTGTGAGCTGGAGGCAAGGCTGGAAATATTGCTTGGTTTGCTACATGCATGTGTCATCTTTTATGTGACTCAGGTAGCTAACTTGGCCATATTTGTCATCTTCCTTTGGACAATCTCTCTGTAACTTGTGTCAACAGGCCCTGGAAACTGAACATTAATATCCATAGCAGTGGGTCTAATGTCAATGGCCAGTGCAAAAGCACCATACACACAGCAATCCCGTTTTCTATGAGTATACTGTACATCAACACACAGGCAACATGACATGACCTCAGATTTGGGCCGCTTGCCTCAAC
>JARKIC010003560.1:0-16927 GCA_029378375.1 Mycena olivaceomarginata | reverse complement strand
AAAATGCGCGGAAGGCGCAATAACCTCAGTCTCCCGCTATGTGGGATCAAAGACTATATATTAAATACCTGAAAATGCGCGGAAGGCGCAATAACTACAAAATGAGTAAATAGAAGTATATAAATAAGTATTGGACTCACCCTCAGTCTCCCGCTATGTGGGATCAAAGACTGAGGATGAAGAACAAGCATGTGTGCTTATATGCTACAATTGTACCATGTGACAATGAACTAACATTGGAATGATTGTTATCAAGGGCCGAAGGTCCGGGGCGGACCATAGATTATATCAATCATTCTGACACCCCCACTCGACCCAGGCCGTAGTCCCATTGATAGACAAAATTTGGAGTGCTTGTCATGAGGCAGTGCCTTTGTAAAAATGTCTGCCACCATATCCTCTGTCGGATACCAGAGTACAACACATTCGCCTTTTCGAACCAGGTCATCTCGCACAAAGTGATATTTGCGCTGTATATGTTGAGTTCTAGCACGATATTGTGGATCTTGAGACAAGATGATTGCAGCACGGTTATCGCAGCGCAACTCGGTTGGATTCTTTTGTTGCTGTCCAAGTTCTTCAAAGAAGGATCGCAACCATGCTAAGTGCTGTCCAGCATTTGCAAGTCCAATGTACTCGCTTTCCGTTGATGACAGAGCAACCATGGATTGTCTGCGACTTGACCAGCCAATAGCTCCACGACTCACAATGAAGACATAACCTGAAGTTGAGCGAGATGTATCTCTGTCCCCATTCCAGTCTGCATCACTGTAACCATAGAAGTTCATGTCAATGCTTAGATCAGCTCCATCATAGTGCAGTGCCCAGTCTCGTGTGCCTTTGAGGTAACGAAGGAGTCGCTTTGCAGCAGCCCAGTGGCTACTCTTTGGGTTTGCACTGAAGCGACCAAGCATTCCCACAGCATAGGCAAGATCTGGTCGAGTTCCCAGCATTGCATACATGGCAGATCCAATAACACTTTGGTATGGAACAATTGGTCCTCCTTCAGCAATGGCCATATGGTGAATGGTCTCATTGTTATCAGGATCATCAACTGCAAGGTGAATGCCTGTGGCCATTGGAGTGAATACTGGTTTTGCAGTCAGTCATACCATAGCGATCAAGGACTTTGGTTGTTATTGATTTGTCCAAGTTTGGACGTTGACATGCAATTGTCCGCTTTTTTGTTGCGATTGCGAATGATTTCAATTCCAAGTAGATATTTAGCTGGGCCCAGGTCTCGCATTTGAAGCTGGAGGAAAGCAGGTCTTTGACTTTGTGAGAGAACTCCTTTGAAGTGGCGGCAATGAGAAGATCATCAACATAAACGACCACAAAACATGTCTGTTTCCCATCTTTGTAGACATAGAGACAGGTCTCTGAGTTTAGTCGATGGAAGCCAAGCTTCAGAAGTTTTTGAATCCAAGTTCGGTTCCAAGTTCTCCCTGCCTGCTTAAGACCATATAATGATCGCTTCAATCGCCAGCAATGGCTATCTGGAATATCTACACAGGATGGAGGTGTCATATAGATTTCTCCTGAAGTTCTCCATTGAGATAAGCTGTGGAGACATCCATTTGGTGAGCTCTAGGTTTGTTTTGCAGCAGAGCACAAATGATGCGAACAGACTCCAAATTTGCAGTGGGAGCAAAAACCTCCTTGTAGTCAATGCCCTCTTTCTGTGTATCGCCTCTGGCAACAATGCGGACTTTGAATCGTGCTGGCTGCAGGGCATTTGCTGCCACAACAGTGTATTCGAAAATATTTGCAACTGTGGTCGGGCAGATGGTGGGCATCGTGAACGGGTTAAAGTGTTGTGATGTTTCACCTGTGCGCCGGTGGTATATATCCGGGCAGGATATTTTAGATGCAGTGTTGATCTCAAATTGAACTGTTGTAAGAGGATAGACCAAATGATTCTGATGATACCAAGTAGCGAGAATAGAACAGCTGAGCCGCATAATAGTTTATTGTTCACTTCCGATTTCGTGCAGCAAATATGTTGCCATATTTTCCACACCTTACATGATACTCGGACTGCGAAGCTAGGGAGTCGACGGCAGCCAAAATTGCGCTCTTCGTTCAATTGGCACGGGAAGATTCACAACTAACTTGGGGCGAGGTTCCATCAGAATGTCGGAGCATCAGAATGGAAAGACGATCTTGATCCTGTGAACACCCTCGCTATGTACCAACTGGGCAATGTGTTTCGGGACATAATCTTCGCAATCTGATTGTCCCTGGAACTATTATAACCCACTACTACGGGCGCCGGCAATCCACACATTCCATTCGATCCAATTTTACATGCAACTGCGCAGGCAAATCGAAACGAGAGCAACTTACTTCGAGGTGATCTGTCGGGTTCTGCGCCGACCGGGTGGGTGAAAGGTCGGTACAGGGGGGAGTGGTCGAATCGGGACAGAGTAGGAGAGGGAATGGGAGCTCTATTTGAGACCAAACTCTCGGAAGAAAATACAGTTTCCAGCCAACGCGAGGCGTGCCGGCTGCAGATTGAGAGCCAGGACCGAGAGAATGATCAGTGCGGGATGGAGAATGAAAGCAAAGCCAACGGCCCGGGCGAACACCGATGAACGGCGGGGGAAAGACGAAGGTAGGAAATAGAAGAAGCTCTTCGCACGCGAGCGGGGTCGCCGTGGCCCATAACACGATGCAGATTGTTCGAGAAGATGCCCATAAATAATCTTCTGCGTTGCCGCTATTGAGACCCGGCGAGTGATATCGAGCGAGCAGAAAGGACGAAGGGGTCGCTGTTGAGCTGCTCAAGCCAAGATTCGACACTTGGTTCGATGTATCAGTATTTCCACAACGTTGGGTATATCACAGTGGAAACTCACCATTCACCTCCCAGGGGCGATGATGTAATTAGCGTGTACACATCGGGATACCATGTGAAAACCGGCGTTCCGAGCGGGACCGTGCCGTGTAATACTACCTACCTACCTACACGGCTATCCCGGAAGTCTTCGGAATTCGATGAGTTTGATGACCGTCGGAGTCCAATGGGCCGCTAGCGGTACCAATGATTTGGCGAATCGTCGGATTCCAATGGGCAAGGTTCCATTGGATTTCGATGGGCTTTTGACGATCAGTTCGGCTGTTGTCGCGCTAAAACAAAGAGAATCAGAACAAAATGAAATGCGAATTGCAAGACTCGAACTAGGGATCGCGTGAAAAACTGAGAACAAAGACCGAATACCAACTGAGCCATCACGCCGACAAAGAGTGATAAAATGATTTGAACATCCCGTATTGCTCGCTCTCACCCACCTAACATCCACTGCGTGCGTCATTCATTATCCATCACCTACTTCAACCGTAGATATGTTGGAGATTGACAATCCAGCACAAGCCCGAGAGATGGCCGAGGTGCTGACTAAAAGCTGACTGATATGGAACTGGAGGGAACGCGCCGGAACATACGGGAAGAATAGTATTTTAGTATAAATACAGTACCTACAGTAGAGCTCCTCATGAGCTTGTAACCAAAGGCCTAACAGCCAGGAGTGATATCTCAATTGGTTCACGAGATAAAACCAACACAAGCTCATATTTATCACTCACAGCCACACTCGTCCTCCACATCACATCACACGCCACAGAGAGAAGGCCAGGGAGGGAGACGAAGAGGTGAAGAGATTGACGAAGAAGAGACCGTTAAGTACGGGGCACACCTCTGACCGACTGGGGGCAAGTACAGGCCAGTACCGCTGAACGAGTCAAAACAGGCTATGACCGAGATATTAATTTATGCTCGAGAGTCTGTGGAGCGCCCGAAGCACTGTCTGACGTGTTAATGCCACGGAAGCAGTCTAGGACCCCAAGAAGAGAAGAGCGGAGCAGAATTCGCACGATGAAGAAGACTTTGATGGGATCACGGTTGAAGCCGTAGTTGCCGAAGAAGCCGACTTGGAGAACTTGATGGTTCTCGAGGATCATGACGATCCATACGAATGAAGGATTCAGGGAGAGATAATAATCTCTTTGTGCAGGATTGAGGGGAGTGTTGGAGATTGACAATCCAGCACAAGCCCGAGAGATGGCCGAGGTGCTGACTAAAAGCTGACTGATATGGAACTGGAGGGAACGCGCCGGAACATACGGGAAATAGTATTTTAGTATAAATACAGTACCTACAGTAGAGCTCCTCATGAGCTTGTAACCAAAGGCCTAACAGCCAGGAGTGATATCTCAATTGGTTCACGAGATAAAACCAACAAGATAAGGGTCACTTGTTTGGCGTCTGGGATGGCCAGCCATTAAAGGAGCTTTATTCACCCAAACTGCTACTCAAGTACCTTCGCTATTAATATCTTCAAGTCGGCAGAAAAGGCATACAGGCGGACGGACTTCATCCGGAATGAGATCTCGCGAGGTGCGCATCGGATCATTGACATGCGCGGCAGGCGGGCAAACGGCGAATGCCGTGGAAGACTTGTGTGGTGAGATGATGGAGTCACATGCCATGCCTACTGAATTCCAAGAGGTGTGCGTAAGTCCGGTGGGTAGATCACCGGAATTTGATGAGCAAACCTACGCGTTCCATTCCATATTCGTTCCATCTTTGAGGGTTGTTGGTGGGCAAGGTAGGCACTTATTTATGATTTATGAAGCGGTGTTGGACGGGCGTGGCGGTCATCTTTGTCAAGAGTATCAAAATCGGGAAGAGTCGAGTTTGCGGTGCAGCTGCGCAGACAGGGGCGGAGGAAACAAGGTCGTCAGTGCTTTATCAAGCGAGGTACGAGCTACAAACAATAAAGTGTCTGTCTAGAGAAACTACTTCAACGCGGAAGAGACACCAGAATAGAAGGGAAGGTCGCACGAAAGTATCGAGCACGGTACTGATCACCGCGGCTACGGACGTATTCGATTCGGTGGCAGAAATCAACAAAAATAGGCATGGTGTGGAGTATCTTCGGCGTACCGCTTCTGGCTGCCCGTCCGCCAGAATTGTGAAGCAAGGCTTAGAAGAAGGAAAAACCTGTAAATGTTGGAAAATAAGCGATTGAAAAGAGTCGAAGGATTGACCTAGTGACTTACGAGCAGGAACCACTAGTACACAACGGGGGATTACTTGTGGTTTTACGCACACTCCACCACGCCACAACGTCGTCGACGTTTTGCAACGCAGAATCGAGGTAGGCCTTGAGCTCATCGCGTAAATTGACGGCCGTAAAATCCTTGTTCTTGCGATCTTAGACCTTGGAATGGATCCACGAATGCCCATATTGAACAAGCGCAGTCGTTGGCGCTACTGGAAGTCAGAATAGAAGATTATGTCCGCCGCCATTTCAACCTCGACTTCCGCAGTGGGGGCAATGTAATAATCATTCAAACTAAGAATAAATAGTCAGACGCCACCGGTCAAGAATTAATCTCGAAAACTACGTCGGTGAAGAACCATTGGAGACATGAGTTAATCTGCCGATTCAACACGAGAAGAACCAATGAATAAGTAAAGCCCTTGATGAGCTGGTACGGTGGACACGGCGGTGGAATACAGGTGCGCTTTCAATTAGTGCTACCGGGAGTTGGGGTGGAGGCACCTCGAGCTGATAGGCCATCAATCTAGGGGCAGCTCGAGGCGCCACCAACTCAGCTCGATTACCTCCGAGGTGAGTCCCAAAATGGGAAACTAGGTGTCCCACGGACGCACAACCTGTTCAACGAGTGGAATGGTTGGGTTTTATGAGCCTGAAATGCACTCGAAAATTAGGGGAAGTCAAAGTTGCAGCAGATGGGCCGATTCTGGCTCCGATTCACGACCGATTCTGTTTCCAGAATCAATCAAGAATCGGCCTCAGCTTTTGACCAACCCGATTCTCACCGTTTCGCGGCATTGTGATTTTCCGTGCGATTGTAGTTTGATTTGCGGAGATATCTAGGGTTAGGGCGATTATGGACCGATTCTGATGCAGTTCCTGCTCGGGGAGTCGCAACACCGATTCTGAGCGATTCTCGATTTGCACCGATTCTCGTCTCAGAATCGGCCTCAGAATCGATGTCTGAATCGGACTCAGAATCGGCCTTAGAATTCAACTTTGACTTCCCCTATTGTTCAGATTACGTTCAAGTGCCTGCCTGATTTTTTCCGGGCTCAAAAATACGAAATTGCGGTCGCAGAATCCCGAATGGAGGTAAATGGAAAACACTGTGCAGGTGCCCGAAGTTGGGCAGATTTCGTCGCAGAACATGTTGAAGTAGGATTTCTATTACAGCCAATGTCGGAACCGAAGGCGCGACAGAAAATTTCCCGATTCAGACAGATTTTGAATTCCACGACCGAATCCCATTTATTTCACTCATTTCTAGTCGGATTCACATGGTTTATAGCTCATTCTGTCAGAATAATTCCGCCGCAATTAGTGATAGAGCCATATTTTCGAAATAATATTTTCTTCTGCCACCTCACAGCAGGTCCTAGTTCGAGTTCAATGTGTTCTAGCATGGCAGGTTGTTGTCCAATGCTGCTGAATTTTTGGGACGAGCGATTGTAAGTTGTCTCGAAAGAGGTGATAGAGCCAGAACCATCAAACCTATCCACAGGAACGCCCTATTGCATCCAGAGCGATCCTGGATCATCATGGTTCAAATCAAGTTTTCTCAGTCAGTTTTTGAGTCAAACGAGCTACTGCAGAGGATTCCAGCAACGTCTCAGAGGCTAAAATGAGGTCAATTTTGCAAGAGGTGAGCCGTGCCACATTTGACACAGGTACGATATGTACTCAGATGGTGGATCTGACAGTTGGAGAGCCTCTTGAAGCTTGGAAACGGCCTGGGCTTTCTCTGCAGCCTTAGCCCTGTCTGCTGTAACCCGAGCTCTGGCAAGCAACTTCTTGGTTGCCATCAAAGAAAAGTGTGACTGTAGGCGCAAGTGATGTGTGACAAGATTGACAGCCATGACACATGCAGACATGAAGGACTGCAATAATAATGTTTCTGGGACGCGGTTTTTAGTCGAATAAACTGCATAACCTCATTTTAGCCTCTGAGACGTTGCTGGAATTCCCTGTAGTAGCTCGTTTGATTCTAAACTGACTGAGAAACTTGATTTGAACCATGATGATCCAAAATCACTCTGGATGCAATAGGATGTTCCTATAGATAAATTTGATGATTCTGGCTCTATCACCTCTTTTGAATAGCTTACAGTCGCTCTTCCAAAAATTCAGCAGCATTGGACAACAACCTGCCATGCTAGAACACATTGAACTCGAAACTAGGACCTGCTGTGAGGTGGCAGAAGAAAATATTATTTCGAAAAATATGGCTCTATCACTAATTGCGGCGGAATTATTCTGACAGAATGAGCTATAAACCATGTGAATCTGACTAGAAATGAGTGAGATAAATGGGATTCGGTCGTGGGGAATTCAAAATCTGTCTGAATCGGGAAATTTTTCTGTCGCGCCTTCGGTTCCGACATTGGCTGTAAGTTGAACTTGTAGTGTAAAATAATTCTTCCATGAAATCTCCGTTTTCTCGGCCACACTATTCATGTTGATTGACGCTTGGTACACGGGACCCAAACAGCCACGACGGATGCTAGATCTTTTTTTTTTGTGTTCAGCACCAGTTCTAGCTCATATCACCGCTATGACCAGAAAAACAATTATTGGGGGGATTTCGTAGGCACAGCATTTTTGAAGTTACAGGGAGGTGTGCCTGAGCATCAATGGTTGCAGCAGCTGTGATTAAGTTTTGCCACGAAATAGACGACAAACAAACATCTAATCTGCCTACAGCTAAAGGAAGAAAGAAGCATCACATCATTGTAATGACTGGGTCTTGAGGGAATTGAACCGTTCCGGGCACATCAACCGCATTAAGCACATATATTGTCGTGCTTGGCAACCCATAGACCCACTCCCGAATTGTTTCGTGGGCCAGGTTGACGTTGAATCACATTCTTGACAAGCGACGAGAAACGAATAATCCTTGACTACCAAGTTGGTACATTCGGGTCAGATTTTATATGCCATTCACATATAGTTGTCCCAACGGAACTGCCAGCCAGCACGGGTCAGGCAAGGGAAAATATTGATTAACATACTGTAAGATTTCAATTCGTCGGGCACGGGTCATGCACGCTGTTGTCGGGACGAGGTTTGAAGTCAGTTACGGGTCACGGTAGCAGGTGTCGAATCAGTGAATGGTTCAAAAAAAGCCGAAAATTCCAAAAGAAATTGTCCCTACGTAATCTCTGCTTGCCCATATTGCTAAATACCACCGAAGGCCCGCTATTCAACACAATTCCTCCCAAAACTACCTGTTTTCTACTAGGAAAATAACTTCTGGGCCAAAATTGAACATGTAATCTGTGGTGTAAAAAGTCAGTTCTTGACCTTGCAGTGTTTTTCCAAAACTTACCAACAGTCTCCCCGGCAGCAACTTGGCGAGTGTCGAAATTTTCATTGGTTGTCACAGTCCCGCGGCGCGTCTGTCGCAGCGTTGAAATGGACTTTTGGGTCACGCGTACGTATCACACCCTGTCGAATTGAACGAAATTCCGCGGTATGAAAAAATATGAAATAAGCTGGACATGATGTTGGAATTAGTGACTTGCACGGATCCATAGTAGGGAGAAATATATTGATAGCCGAACCCTGCGTATAGATACAGGACGGCGAGGGGAGATATCCTACCTTCTCCTCACGTTTGTCCCAGGTATGTAGCTAGAGAGCAATGATATCCTACCTTCTCCTCACGTCGTCCCAGGATTTCTTAGAGTGCTGATACCGGCTGTGTTGCCCCGCCGCCCCGTTTTCAACAGGTTATGGGCCTTGCGCTATAAATCGCCTCAGAATTTTTTCATCAGACTTCCTTAAAGAAAACCTCCCGCCCTGCCATCCATCCAACATGTCGGACAACCATACCACTCGGCCAGTCCTCAACCGCGAGAACTTCGCCTCGTGGTACAAAGATTTTGAGCCTATGCAGGCACCAAAGGCCTATGGCGCACATGCACCAGAGCCGAACTCTATCCCACTCCCATCGACGCAGACGCCCTCACGAGGGGAAGAGCACACGGACATTGAGGCGTACGAGACCCGGAAAAGCAAAGCTAGTGGCGAGATATGGTTGGGAGTGGAGGAATCGCTGCGAGATGACATACGGGATGTCAAGGGCGACCCCAGAGCGATGCTAGCGGCACTTGAAGCCAAGCACAACCAAAAGGTGCCCGGGGTGCGTTTCAAAGCCTACAACGACTTCCTCAACATCACTCTTCGGACCGACGTTGAGCCCAAAGTTGTCCTCTCCACTCTCATCACCGACATCACCAGCTCGCTCTCATTCATTCGTCGCCAGCGTCCTGAAGGTTTTGATATTGGCAAGCTTGACGCCGAACTAGCCACCATGGTCACCCTTCGAGCCTTGCGGAACTCCCGAAAATGTAGAGCATCGGTCCTTCGCTACACAGTTCCTGGTGAAGGAGGACTTGAGCTTCAGCGATGTTGAAAATACCATCGCACGAGACTTCCAGTCAAAACCCGGCGGTATCAGTGGAATCAAACAAGAGGAGGTGTCGCTGGCCATGGTGGTGCTGGCCCTAGGCCCGTGCTACCTCTGCGACGGGCCACACTTTGTCCGTGACTGTGGCAAGCTTCAACAAGCCCAACAAAGCTTGAAGTCAAACCGTGGTGGCCGAGGACGAGGACGATGGTCGCGGCGAGGCTGCAAACACTGCCGACCCCAAGCCAAGCGCTGGACCCACGGTCATGGGCTCTGCTAATTGCGCAACTGAATTCGCCGGAAAGGCGAGTGCCTTTGCCTCCCTATCCCATCAGTCTCACTGGCTGCAATCTCGAGCTGCATCTAACTGGAACACGGACACAGGTGCATCTTCACACATGACACCGCACCGGTCATGGTTCATCTCCTACATCCCCCATCGCATCCCAATCAGACTCGCCGACGACAGCATCATTTACTCGGAGGGAATCGGTTCGGTGGAGTTTCGTCCGGAAGGTTTCTGGCGTCCGGTCGTCTTCCATGACACGCTTCATGTACCAGACCTTGCGTCGAATCTATTGTCCCTTTTTCATCTTACACGTGTGAAGGGATATGAGATACGTGCAATTGGGAACAAAGTCCACTTCATCTTTGCGGGAGCCACTGTATTCACGGCAACAGTTCGACGAAACAAACACCGGTTACCTGGGACGGTTCTGTGGTCGTTCCTGAAACCGTTGCAAACCGCAAATGGTGTGACGACTGTCCCGTTAACCCTTGATACGTGGCATGGGCGATGCGGACACCGAAACCGTGATGACGTCCAACAAGCCTATGACAACAAGCTTGTTGTGGGCATGAAGATGGAAGCCAGTAACGTCCCCGGAAGTCCCATATGCGCACCATGCATCTTTGGCAAGCAACGGCGGCATAACATTCCTCGCGGACCGGCCCAACGGGCGACGAAACGGCTCCAAGTGGTACACACAGGACCTGAAGGGACCCATGGATGTGGCGACATCTGAGGGCTACCGTTACTGGATGCCTTTTGTAGACAAACTATTCTCGTTTTCGTGCTGTCGCATACCTGAAGCACAAGAGCAAGGCTTTTGTGGCGATCCGTACTTTCAAAGCATGGGCAGAAGCGGTGACCGGGGAACGATGGCTTGTCATGCGGTGTGATCCAGGTGGCGAGTTTGTCTCAACAGAGTTCAAGACTGGGCGAAAGAAAATGGATTGGAAATCAAATACTCCGAACCAGGGGAGCCACACCAGAACAGTGTTGCAGAACGCACTAATCTAGACTGGTCGAACGGAATAACCACCCTTCTCGCCCAATCTGGACTGCCCCAATCCTTCTGGCGGCTCGCATTAAATGTCTACGTCCACGTTACGAACCGACTACCCACCTCCGCCCTGCCCGCGACGACAACTCCACATGCCGAATGGAAACCCGGGAAGCGACCAAATATATCGTACTTCCGCACGTTCGGCTGCTTGGTGTATGTTCTCATCCCAAAGAAGAAGCGCAAAGCCTTGCAGCCCCATTTGCGCAAGTGCATATTCGTCGGATATTCCCAGGGTACCAAAGCGTGGTTATTCTGGGACCCCGAATTGCAAAAACTCTATACGAGCAGTCACGCAGTCTTTGATGAACGGTTCTTCCCCGGAAACTCACCTACACAGATCGCACTCTTGCCAAGTTCCTCCCCAGTCGAATTGGAGGATGATGGGGGTGACGACGATGATCCGCCTCCAATATCTTGCACCTCACACCCCGCCTGTATCACCCCTCCCGCCGCCGCCACCGCCGCTGCCACCACCGCCGCTGCCAGACGAACCACACCAGCTAAGAGAACGCTGAGGTGGTACCCTAAATGTCAATCAGCTCCTACGCCAGCAGATGAATTGGTCAAGCTCTACTGCTGACCCACCTCGCCAGCCGAATCCGCACCCCATTGACGACGATGAGCCATTAACACCACTCCATTCCGACGATGAGCCAGAAGACGATGAGAGCGCCCACACTGCAGCCCAGGCATGTTGCGCTGGTCTGGACTATGTCTACTCGGACATACAACAGCTACCTCACGCAAGAGGAAGCTCTCGCATATGCATACGACTCATGCGAGCATGTGTCGAAGGCATCCTCCTCCAGCACAGAGCCCCGCTCATATGCCGAAGCCATGCGCATCGCGCCGGAGGAGCGCATGCACTGGCACAATGCCGCCGTCGATGAAATCAAAGCCCTCGTGGAAAACGGGACCTTCGAGCTAGTAGAACTGCCCCCGGGGCGTCGTGCGATAGGCTCAAGATGGGTTTTCAAAGTTAAACGGAATGCAGGACGGGTCGACTCGAACGCTACAAGGCACACCTGGTTGCGCAAGGTTTCAGTCAGCGGCCGGGTTTCGAGTACAACAATACTTTCGCACCTACACCCAAATGGGCTTCCCTCCGCTCAATCCTCGCGCTTGCAGCCATGGAGGACCTCGTCCTATACAGCGTCGATATATCCAACGCATTTTTGAATGGCAAGCTCGATGAGGAAATTTATATGAAGCAACCGGAGGGTTTCGTCCAGAAGAGTCCGGAGTGGGTTCTGCGGCTCGAGAAGTCCTTGTACGGATTAAAGCAAACCGGCCGGGTGTGGTTGCAGACGCTCCACAGGGCACTCGAAGGCATGGGCTTCGCGCGAGTGACCTGTGAGCACAGCGTGTGGGTGTATGGACGCGGAGACGACCGTGTGATTGTTCCTGTCTATGTCGATGACATGACGATCGCGGCCAAATCCAGAGACAAGATTGACGCTATCATCGCCGAGCCTCAAGAAACACTTCAAGCTTCGAGAGCTGGGCCCGACATCTTGGCTCCTTGGTGTCGAGATCAAGCAAGATCTTAACCGTGGAACAGTCACACTCTCCCAACGCCAATACTGTCTTGACATCCTCGAACGTTTCGGCATGTCAGACTGCGACTCAGTTGCAACACCGCTCGACCCCAGCATCAAACTGTCCAAAGTGCAATCCCCGAAGGACGTCTATGAAGCCGCGGCGATGCGAAACATTCCGTACATCAACGCAGTTGGTGCACTCGCATACCTTGCCATCGCGACACGTCCTGACTTAGCGTACCCGATCAGTGTTCTGGCCCGCTTCTCCGTCAACCCTGGTCTTGCGCACTGGACTGCAGTTAAGCGAGTTATGCGCTATATCAAAGGAACTCTCGACTATAAAATCACATACACCCGCCCGGACAAGCCATATCATCCCCTTCGGAGCTCTTCCAGACTTACTCGGATGCCGACCATGCCGGGAACTCGGACAATATGCGCTCCACCGGCGGTTTTGTGGTGCTCATGGCCGGTGGTGCAACAAGCTGGTCCAGCCGCCTACAAGGACTAGTCGCCCTGTCCACGACAGAAGCCGAATTTGTGTCCGCTGTCTCAGCGGGCCAAGAGATTCTGTGGCTTCGAAACTTCTTCACTCAGCTTGGCCTACAAATTCACAGGCGCGTCGACTCTCCATATCGACAACCAGTCGGCCTTGTCCGTCGCGAAGGATCCGGAACACCATGGACGTATGAAGCACCTCGATCTGAGGTACTATTGGCTCAGAGACGAGGTCTACGGCGGCCGTATATCTGTCGTACACCTCCGTACAGATCAGATGCCTGCAGACATACTTACCAAGGCAATGGGGCGCGCCAAAATCGACACCATGGTTCGTCTACTCGGCCTTCGTCCGTGAGCGGGCTTCGTCATGGGGGTGTGTTGGAATTAGTGACTTGCACGGATCCGTAGTAGGGAGAAATATATGATAGCCGAACCCTGCGTATAGATACAGGACGGCGAGGGAGATATCCTACCTTCTCCTCACGTCGTCCCAGGTATGTAGCTAGAGAGCAATGATATCCTACCTTCTCCTCACGTCGTCCCAGGATTTCTTAGAGTGCTGATACCGGCTGTGTTGCCCCGCCGCCCCGTTTTCAACACATGAAACTTGCACCTCCGAAAAAGGATACATTAAAAAACCCAGAGATTTTAAAAGCGTTTGATTTGATTTGATGTGGCCTGCACATGTGACACATGTGCAGATCTCTTTGGGGACAAGAAGCTGTTGATCATGAATGCTTTCTTCCTCTACTCTCACCACCGATAGGCCCACTGCATAAACTTCGAGTGTTCCCAATATATCCAGGCAAGTCATCCTTACGCCGGACTCGGTGTCAAGGTGTGTTGCTTGTCGGACTTCTTCTCAACACTGCTATGTTAATCGACTCCACTCTTTACGCCAGAATGAGCATGTTCAGCGGCTGCAACAATTTCACTATCCACAGCGGAATCTTTAATTTAACGCACGGTGATGCAAAGAAACACAACGCAGGTGTGGCTCGCCCTTAAGTATCTGGTTTATGAATGTAATTTCGCCAGACTTTCGCTCCATCCGCGTCGGGGACCTCAATCTCATAGAGTGCATTGTGACTGACGAGGGAGTGGAGTTTCAAGTCCTTCAGCGTCGCAAATCTTCAGCGCCTGTCCGACGGCTGCGCATTGGCGCTGGAAATAGAAGAGTATATCATGCACGTGTTGTCGGCTGTCAAGATACTATCTTCACCGCTGTTGTCTACGACGGCCCACATTTTGCTCGGGTATGTCCCATTCAGATCTTCTCGCCGTTGACTCTTGACCAGACGCGTTGTCCTAGTGGATGGCGGAGGCTATAGATCGGCAATTCTTCCGGTAATCATTTTACTCTGCACTGTTCAACGAAATTCATGCAATTGGTGATCCCAGACACCCAAATGTTCCACAGCTCTTCGGGGTTACCGAGTCCCAACTAATTGAAGGCACTCATCTATCATGACGGTCCGTCTGTTTTCGCTACTAGATGATTCTGGGTTGAGGGTCACCACCTTAGCGCTTGTCCCTGCGTGTCAGGTTCTTGCACGATGCAAATCTGACTTGAGTAGGGCATATACCCCTATATCACATAGTAAACAATCACTCTCTTAGCAGCCGCCTCAGTACACTGATTTTGCCAATGAAGAATCGGGACATGTTGGTACGCTGTTGTTCGGCCAGACACAAGCCTGGACTGACCCTGTGACCAGCAATTTCAGAGGTCTTGGCGTCCAAAGATAAAACAGTGGTTTTGTGTTCCGGACCAGGTGTATACGGAATGGGTGTGAACGTCTCCACAGGACATCTCTGCATGAGTTGGACCACGAATCTCAGATGAAACTCCTTGCCGACCCACGCTGGTGGCCAACCAATCCAAACCCCCTGCCCACCTCCGCACCTCTCCTCCATTATATCGAAAATGAGGCCCTGCTGACTTCATTCCGGATCGAAGATCTACTGCTCATGTTGTGCAACCAGCGAGGACTCGCTAAGGACATATCACTGCATCATGGATCCGTCCCTCTAGGAACCGTGTATTCTGCGCAAGACTTCAGCGACCATTGCAGTCAAATGTCAGAGATATTGCATTTCCCGACCTTTGTTCACGAGCTCAGTGCCTGGGAATATCTCGATACCAATGGAATCCCAATCTACGATCTGGGTACTGGAGAAATGATATTTGATGATTGGACTAGGTATGTGCCCAACTTCTCTGCTCGCTATGTCGATAAGAACCGACAGCTCCGTTTCCAGGATTACCTTGCAGGACTTTGAACAATATGAAGGAGATGCCTGCCGAATCCACCATTTTGCGTGCAAAATAGAATTGAAATTCCTCGAGGACATTCAAAAGTGGTGGTTGGCGCAGGCTACCCAGGTTTTGGGAGAGCAGTCTGGTACGTAAATCTCTACCATCTCATTCGTTGATTTCACCTGCAACATTCCTTAGCATCTGAATATTGCGAGAAGTTCCTTTCCCCAGGTCGATTCGTGTGGCTGACTCGCAACATAGTTCTCGCCACTGGAGTGGTATTCTATGTCCTCTATATGGTTCCCGCCCGACAGATGAGTTCTCGCTCCGCGGAACGTTTATGGCCGATGCTCCACCGAAAGAGCTCTACCTGTTCCTCTTGAACCCCCGTGCTGATATCCAGTACGACCGCAGTTCCGTCGAGATTCCAGCAGCATGCGATAGCTACTACTGGTCTTTCGAGTCAGATGGATCTCATCGTGTGTTGGATGAAGTGCTGGAGGAAATTGTACCTCCACGGGTGCTCTTTCACCCGAGAATCCTTGGACACCGATGGCTCCAGTCGGACTACCGGCTTGTCACGGAATTCCAACTTGCAGAAGCTTGCGATCCGGGAACCACGGGCCTGGCCAAAAGCTCGGATATCCTCTGGCGATTCCACACGATAAACCAACGCAGGCTGATTTGTACCGTAAGTGGTCTACGCATGCCCTCGATCATCGCGCCATTTCACTGTGTAGCCGACGAATACCGGTCGAGACTGGGGGACTTGCCGGAGCGTTCGTGTTACTGCTACGGATGGTAAGGCTTGATTGATCTCGTGCACACATATTAATGTTTCTCACTGTATCGCAGCGAGCAAATCGAAGATTCGGCCCATGTTAATTGCATCCCACTGCCTTGTAGACGCCTTAGTCTGGGGAAATATCATCCGAGCCGGACTGTCGTGGTGTGTGGGGGCGGCCTCGGTGTACCGTCGCAGAGGGGGTTTTCAAGCTTTCAATTTATTATTTTGTACTGCACGACGAGTCGTCGATTCGCGGCGCGCACTGCAGGTCGCGAATGTGAACGAACAACGCCACTCGAAAAAGAAAATCGTACAAAGCCTGAGACGAACGTCAGGAATCAATGTACCACACAGCGGAGTAGTGGGGAGACTTACCCGGTCTGGGCCGCGAGGCACGAACAACGCAGCGCAAGCCAGAAAAGAGTTCATCGGGTCAATGGCAGTAAATTAGAGTGGGGGCGCAACTAATAATACAGTTCGTATCATATCGCCGATCTCGGTTAGTCGTTTTAATCCGCTTCCCTGCTTCCCCTTCCCTTCCTGCTCCGCTTTCCGCCCGCAAGCTCTCCCGCGCCGCCTCACCACAGTCTCAACCTCGAAGCCTCCTGTGTGGCCCCGGCGCCTGGCCTCAAGTCCGGCCCCCTCCTCACGCATCTCACGCCTTAACGAACCCCTCCACGCCGTGCAGCCACTCGAGGTATTCCTGCGCATAGCAATTAGCATCGAATAAACGTCCCACCCGACCCTCCTCTCGAAAACAAAACGGAACAAAAGGAGGTCCGAAGATGCTTCGAACGAAGTCTTCGTCGCGCGCTCGCACAACACCATCGCACCAAATCAACGCGCCGCTTCCTTCCCCGCTCTCCAAGCCATTCTGCCATTCACCCTTCTCCTTCTCGCTCGCTTTCCAAAGAAACACAAACAGCACTCACCCGCTGTTCCTTCCACAGTGCATACCGCGGCACGAAAACCCGCCAGCGCGCGTCAATGCCGCGCTCGCACAGGTACGCCTCGA
>JARKIC010000356.1:0-301458 GCA_029378375.1 Mycena olivaceomarginata | reverse complement strand
CATCCATTAGGCTGGATTATCGCATTTGGCAAAAAAAGTCCTAGCTCATGTGCGGCTTGCAAACGATCCTGGTAAACGAAGACGTTGAAGCGCCGATAAGTGAGAACATGATGGAGGTATTTGGTGTGCCCCGTGGAACCGGTTCTTGGGAGACGATCCAACGATACATTTGGGTCGGGATCCAAAAGCAGTGACCTTCGAGTCCAAAGGTAACACGCATAACAAACTGGACAGGGCGCCCTCTCAGAGCAGAATCGTAGGAGTTGAAACCGATAGCACTCACATTCATCCCAGTGTGCCTATTGCAGATCGCAATGACCAGTTCTTTTCCACGTGCCTTCGCTGATATTCTGCCCGCAATCTTCAGGGTATTAACGAACTCAGCAGTAGGAATGTTGAGGGGGTCTGTTTCGCCCTGAAACATCACAAAGAAAGGTGGGGTCAGGTGCAAAAGTCTCAACGCAAACAGTGAGGTGTACCTCTTTATCGCGTGGTCTCTTGGCATCAGCATCGATATCAGTCGACTGGTATTTTGTAATAGCTGAGGGCTGGCACTGTTCGTTTTCCTGGCCATTGGGATGAGGTATAATTACCGAAAACAGATCAAAAAGGCATGCCTTGTGCGAATTACTTTCACCCGAGCTGTGACATGGGGCACAATAAAATGCAGACTTCTTGGGCTGCGGCTTTTTTCCTGTCTTTGGTGCAGACAGGCTCAATGGGCAGAGGTGGCAGACGAGGAAGTGGCATAAATTTGCTGTCATCTGGTGAAGACACATGGACAGTAAACGTCTGCCGGGTCCCATCCGCCCGAGCACAGCACACAGGATGGGCAACAAACTCCCCTAGGACGCCAAAGGATTAGCAAAAACCAACAGAAAAACCAAGAACAACAGAAAAATCGGCACCTATGAAGGAAGTATCATCTATTATCCACTGTCGACGGAATCCTGCGCTCCTCCCAGCCAACCTCACGTTCAAAGAGTTTTAAAACAGTTTTCTCAGGCATATAGAATATGTGAAAGTGAACTAGGTCACTGTTGTGTTCTGACTGTGATGGAGTGCGATAAAGAAGTGAGCGAGGTGACGAACTGGTTGTTCATCACGTGGGCGTGATCTCACTTCTGTCACTGTGAGTCATACAGCTCCGCACCGTGCCGTACTCCAGCGGAACCCCGCGGACCATTCCGGAACGGTAACCAAATCATGATGCCGTGTTATTCCCGCTCACACAGCACCTCGGGGCGAGAAACGGCAATGCGTATCAAAAGCGGGAGCCCTATGTGTGACACACTAACAGTGACACAATGTACCCCCCGGTAAGCTTCACCGAAGCGTCTCAAAGCGCTGAAGAACATGTGCTCGCTTGTCATATCTTTCCTCTTCAGGTCCACCCATGGCGAGACCTTTGTCCCCCAAATTCTGGTGGTGGCAAGGTGGTGTACATAGTGGCTCGGACTGTAGATTAAATTCCCCTTAATGATTGGAAAATTTGTGTATAACTCAAACTCAGAAAATTGCGTGAAATATTAATTTGCAACCCATTTAGTGGGCTTTGCTGTGGAGCTATTGATGTTATTGCCCTCACCCAGTGTTTTGGAAGATTTCCACTTTCAAGACCCGACTCAAGTCGACTTGAGTGACTTGAAGTCGATTTCCATCGACTTCGAAGTCGCGTCAAGTCTTGGGTCCGACTTGACTTGACTCGGCTCAAGTCGCTCCCATTAAGTCGACTTGAAGCCGTTCAAGCCCAAGTCGCGGCAACACTACTTCTTTCAATTGCAAGGTCTTCTGAAGTTCGAAGAAGCAGCATTTGAACCTCCCAAACACAATGGATCTTCTGCTGTTTCTTTGTGTTGGAAAACTCTACCTTATGTGTTTTGCCCGATAATACACAACCTTATCTCCTCAAGTTGAAATTACATCCAAGTCCCTTATACAATAAATATACTCATTTATTCCAAACCAAACCACGGGGACACATACTAGCAAATCAGAACAATGTGGAAAATCACCAACAAAATGGACAATTCCTGGAAGCTTCAGGACACAATCGGACCAGGCTCCTTCACATGTCAGATGGATCATCCTCCACTTCCTCCACAGTCCCAGCTGGTGATTGAGCTCTGCCAGATGAGCCAAGTTATTTCTGTGCTGCTTCAGCACATCTTCACTGATTTTGGCAACCCTTTCATCAATACACTGAACCTGTTTGGCCTGCAAGGAACGTTCAAACAGGGGTCTTGCTGCTTCCCAGTACTCCACTGCTTTCAGCAGGTCACCGTAACCATTGGAAATGTCCAAGCTGGAGCATGCATTCAGCTCTGCTGCGATGGACATCCATCTGGGTAAATCCCTCTAGAGCAATTGTGAACAAGCTGATGGCTGTATGCTCGTCATTCTGCGAAAGGAAGACATCTCCAAGGAATTGAAAAGCTTTGTAGATTCCAAGCTTCTCTTTTCTTTAAAGTGAATCGCAAGATAAATGGCTGTCCAGCTGGACATCCTATCCAAATCATCCCAGTGGCTGGTATTGCCAAGCCGCTCTAGACAATAAGTTTCGAATTGGGAGAATTTCAAAGCTGCTTTGAGACACCTTTTAATAATAGTATTGGCTGCCGATGAATTTCCCTCCCTCAGGCAGAGATCTGCAAGAATAATATCACAGAATATCACTCCTGCAACATCACCCAAGGTGTCTAACATTTTTCTGGCTCTGTCACAATTCCTCTGCACATCATCCTTTGGTACACCACACCCGTGACACTGAGCCGGAGTCTCCGGTCCTGGCCCTAGCCATGGAAAATGGACACTAAAGTCACGACACTAGCCGTGTACCTCTACTGTCATGGGTCTGAGTCTATTTTCCCACCCCTTTTGGAAATGAGGCGATGCACGGGGTTGCCCCCCTCTTGTCTCTGTTGGAATGTGTCCCCATCCGGCAAGGCAGACGAAAAAGCCTCTATAGCCGATGTTTGTCTGTATATTTTTCGTTTATTTATCTCTTGATTATGGACAGGGCGCGTCAAATCAATGCTCGGCTATTCGGATTTTCGGACCTTTCCGAACAATGTCCAAGCGCCGAGGCGCCTATCTCGTTGTGTTTGTTTACATCTCACTTCCCTTTCGCCATCACATTATTTATCTCTTGATTATGGGGCGCGTCAAACCAACCTCGGCTATTTGGATTTTCGGACCTTTCCGAACAATGCCCAAGCGCCCAGGCGCCTATCTCGTTATGTTTGTTTACACCTCACTTCCCTTTTGCCATCACATCACTATGTCCTCGTCGTCTTCGTGCCCCTGTCATCTTGATCATGAACGGTTACTGGCGGTGTATGTTCCTCTTATCTTCCTAATTTCTTCCCCCCTCACCTCTTCTGCGTCCAGCGCAAAACAGCATTTGGAGCAAAACAAGAAGGCCCGACTTCGGATGGCTCAGTGCGTCGCCTTTTCGTATATCCGACTACGGGTGCCCATTGCTCATATAGGAAACGTGCTGATCTCAAGCTACGTTCACCTGAGGAGCAAGAGCGGGCTGCCCAGCGCTCTCGAGTGTATCGAGCCAGGTATCGGCAAAAGTACGTGGTTTGGTTCTGCATAATTTGATCATGCTGACAACCAACGAGGAATCATCAAGCAGTGCTTCGTGGAGAATCCGAACGCCGGCGCAAGATTTACATCGAACGGTACGGGAGAGCGCCTACAAAGATTATGTCGAACGCCGCGAGGGCAAGCGGATGGGACAGGAGTCGTAGGAAGACTAGGTGCGGGCTGCCGTGCGTCGCATTGTATTTTCTTGATCCTGGTGGTCTATACATTCTACAATTACGTTGCTTTAATCGTCTCGTTCCACCGGCTTTCAAGTCTCCGGGGAAAGCCAATAGATTTCCTCAAAAGCTACACACAACGTAGTTAGAGACTACAAGTGATCCCCCTCGCCCCCATACCGCGAACCAGCTGCCAGCGCACCACAATGACGGCAATGAGTAAGTATCTCGGCAGAGAACAGCGGGACATGCGGCATGAATGATTGGCGCGAGAGGGCACAGCCATCTTTCGTATCTTGTCACTGGTGTGAAACGCCGTGGTAGCGACCGCCTTCCTGACCGCCATCGCGGCGTCATGGCCAGCTCTATGCCACTCGCATGGTAGCGACCGCCTCCCTGATTGCTGTCGTGACACCCTGGCCACCCACCCGTTTGCGCCACGAGTCACAAAACGGCACAAGGCTCCGCCAGGTGAGTTGCGCCAAGGGTGGTGGTAGTCACGCTCACTTTGGCGTGTAAATAGTGTCGTTACCTGCATCCGATTCCGTAATTCAGGGTATCCGATTCTTTAATTTTCCGGTTCGTTTTTACAGCCTCTGGTGTGAGATGAAATTTTGTCCAGCCAAAGAGATTAATAATTAAGTATGTCTGCATTTGAGGATGTCAACGCCCACCCACCAATCCACTGTCGTTCAAAGGGCAAATGGTCGGGCAAATGGACCGATATCCACCTGTCAACGCCCAGCCATCTGTCAATCTCCAAGGCAGTGCACCGAATGCTGAATTCTCTCTCACAGTCGTTCTGGCGCCACACCTCCTGGTCATCTTGTACAGTGAGTGTATAGTGGCAGATCACAGAATGAATTTGAAGCTATCTAAGTATACACCTCCACAATCCTCCTAAAAATCTTCCGGGTGTTCAGCATACGACGTCCTCGTCTCGCTTCCCAGTCGGCAAGCCTAGCCGCGGCGTCGTCAGACTCTGTCGCCTCCCGTTCACACGAACTGTCCGAGTACCCGCCCTTCTCTATCCAACGCAGTATTGAGGAGTGGAAGTATTGTCGAAAGATGAATTGCTTTTCGTTGGCGGTTACTGGGACAAACGAACGGGATTTCGCGCCGCTGGGGATGAGAACAGTCGTACCCGGCGGCAAGTCATAGATGCTACCATCATCCCATGAGATCAGGTGCCCGCGCCGTTTGTCATTGTATCGCCCAAGGACGGTCAGGACCTCAATGGTATCAAAGCGCACGTCCCAGCATTTTCTGGGGGACATGGACCTGGGTAAGTGGATCTCGGTAGTCGACAATACCGAGCCGCTGAATTCTGCCGACGCAATCTTTCTACTTTCAAGCTCGGCCATGGACTGCGCGAGCATCGCATATCCCTGTGGGAAGAACTGCTCGTAAAGTTCTGCCGTGCGTTAGCCATTTGACCACAAATCTATAGAGAAACTCACGATTTTGGTATGCCGAGATAGCCTGCAGGTCAGGGTCGTCGCCAATGCGTCCAATGACCTTCTCAACATTCCGCATCCTCTCAATGTTGACGGGGATCTGATCAGAAAGTCAGTACCATTTGTATGAGCCAATGGCGCGCGAATTACTTACTTGGCCTTTCGCAGTTTGTCTATACTCTATACCAAAACGCAGGTCGCATTCGTTCCCATCGTCGTCAAGAAAGCAACCGTTGTTGTACACCGACATCAGCTTCGTGGTGGCGCGCTGGCATATAGCGGTCCATAGATCCTGCGAGCTCAGGGGCCCTTTTGACACCACACCCATGACAATTTGCCTATCATCCGTCAAGGGAGCGGGGCCACTGCTAGAAAGATTGGTAAGTTCACTCCCACGGATCGAGTCGCCACTCACTTTCGTAGAGAATGGGCAACTAACCCATGTCTCAGGCGCATTTTCCATGCAGTGTCGTCTTTCCCGGACCCCTGTGTTTGCTGGCGCGTCAAGCGACCCGATGAACGAACTGCTGCAGCCCAGGTGCGCTCAATACCCTCGCCGTTGGTCTGGCCCACCTCCGGATTGAAGGTATGGCAGTTCCTGGTATGAGCTGCGGCGTGCCATCCCGGCAGGCCAAACTGCACCTCTGTCGTCCCAGCAGCTTGATGCATGAAGGCGTCTAGACCGCGCAAGGGTGCGCTGGCACTAGCTTCCTCCGGCTGGCGACGACCACCGTGCGCATGGCGATGTCTTTTGGCATATGTCACCAGCCGCCCCATTCGATCTGGCGAGCGAGTCCAATCGGTGACCGTCGGGCTCATCGTGACAGCTGGGGAGTCAGGGCCGCTGGTGTCTTCGAGTTCCGTCCCAGGCGAGCTGGGGCCAAGCGCACCACTCTCTTCTACGGTAAACAGGATCTCCTCCTCGCGCGACGCGCTCAGCGGTGAGTATCCCGGAGGAACTATCACCTATGTTTAATTGTCAAACCCAGGGATTTAGGAAGAGAATAATGCGGACATCACCACGGTAGACTGGGTCTTTTTCCTCCAAATGAGGTGATGGTATTCTGACGCTCCAGCAGGTCGAGGAAGTTGTAGGGATGTTTGCTTCTGACTTGAAGACCAGGAGCATCTCGCGGAAATAAAATATGATTGCGAGAACTCTCTCGAGTAATACGGCGCCTTGTGTGAGCAGGGTATTCTGCGTTGAAGCACATCGGTGAGTTTGTTTATGGAAATGATTCTGATTCTTTTTCTGAGTAAAATGCGCTAGCACTTATGAGACACCCAACGGGGACCATTTTGAATGGGGTTATTTGCGCTTAGGTGGTCCCGTCTTCACGGGTGTCGCCTAACCTTGATTTTCAGATCTAGGAAGATCTTCCGCCGATCTGAGATTGCGGGTAATTCTCAAAATTCGGAAACTTGGTAATGCACAATGCTACATTTTTACATTATACCAATGCAGCAATGGATCCGATACCGCTCAATCGTATCGTCACATATGAAAGACCTCCAGCCTTCAGCTAACACATACACGTCCACCTTCAATGGCAGATGAGTCTCCCGCATCTCTGCCTCTCAAACAGGCTCACAAAAAAGGCCTTGGGTTATTTCAGACTCCCCCACTAGGTCTTCGGATTCCCGCCCGACTAGGCCTGTGTTGGAGTCCCATCGTTCGTCTGTTCAAAATATCTTGCTATTCTCGTCTGACCAACCTGCAGCGCCGAGACTAGGCTCACAAGCCCTTCCGATCAATGTCGAAGACACTTCTCGTTAGCCTGCTCCACTCCTCTGTGATCATACAAATATTAACCGTATACCCAGCACGCCCCAAAAAAAAACTCAAGGCCAAAGATCTCGATGCAATGCAGAATCGGATTCGTGAGCTGGAGGCGACAACTTTTCCTACTCCAGGCCCCTCCCGTGCCACCTCATCCCATGCTGCCGGCAGTTCTCGTGGCGCCTTTGTCACTTTGCATGCCAACCCAGCGGGCCGTGCGACACTTCTCATCACCGACGAGCCACTTCGGTCCAAAATCAATATTCGGCCCCGCCCAGGTCCGATTGGCCATCACGACGGGTGGCGAAGGTCCAATGCTCGTGGCGTCCCTGAGTCGCAACTGCTGCATTCTGGTCCCAGGCCACCCAGTCTCACCGCCAAGGAGCCTCACCACCAGTGCACTATATGTCACTGTGTGAAAACTCATCCGGTCTCGTAAGTTGCGCGCACATTAACAATTATTTCTTTATATTTACCATAATGACATCTAGATATAAGTGCGGCCATACCCACTGTTTTATTTGTATTCGGGTCTGGCTCCAGATCAGCTGGAAATGTCCCGACTGCAATCAGGTCATGCATGGCCCCCCATCGCGCAATTATGACCTCGAAGATTGGCTTTCTAGTGCGTATCCAAAGATTGCAGCAGATGGGAGTCGTGTTACATACAGTTGGTCGGGCCTTGTGTTCCCTTCCGCACCTATCTAGCTCGTGTTACTCAAAAATTCAATATCGCATTTTACACTGTTTAGTTAGATTAAAGACTACCGTTCGCTCAAAATGTTTAATTTTCCAATAGAAGTGAAGTTAAAAGACTACCTTTATTAGAAATTGCGTGGATCCACACAGCGCGCGACGACCTGGAACAATTTAGGGTGAAATTTTGTGTCGGCCTATACGATCAAACCAGTATCTTTTTTAATAGTTTCGCTCCATAGGTGTTGTTGACATACATATATAACACGATAAAACCGTTGAAACGGGGTCAGTGTCTCTGGCTGAGGCTATATAAATACGGGTGCTCAGCTTTAATTCGATCGTAAAGTTGAGCACAGGCACTGGGGCAGTGCAGATCATGTGCCAATCTCAAACGCTCCAAAAAAATATTACGGTATTTGGATTTTGCTCTTTTCAATTGAGAACCTTGAATGGCATCTACCTCTCACCGGGGGCCGCCCAACACGCAATGTGGACGTTGACGATGGCCGTCAAACTTTTGGGAAAACTTTGGTTGCCAATCGGGGCATTTACATCCGGGATGATGTCGATGGTCTCACCAGGATGGACGGCCTCACAAACATCACATTCAAGAAGCCACGGGTGGAACCAGTAGATCTGCAAGATCCCCTCGCACACTGGGTGCCAGTCCCAGAGGGAGATTTTGACGCCGCAGATGCTACTGAGGCCGCCTCGCAGGCTGAAGCAACAGGTCAAAAGCGCAAGACATATATTAGCTCGGTACGTGTAATTTGTGAGTAATGACATGTTGAGCTCACGAAGATCGTTTAGACCAATCCCATGCTCCAGTGGAGGCCTTTGAAAGGTCTCTTCCTTGACGAGCTGTTGCGCCAAGATGGTCTCGGCAATGATTTAGACCACCCATGCTGCGCCCACTGCGATGCGCACCTTTCAACTACACGAATGTTCCGGTGCTCAGATTGCGGTCAGTTTCTGCAGTGCATGAACTGCTGCCTCTCGCATCACCGTCATTTGCCCTTGCATTCCATCGAGGTAATTTTTTTCTATTGCCTTCTTCTCTTTCTTTCGTTTGATGACGAAGACAGGAGTGGAACGGGAAATTCTGGGTCTCAGAAACACTCGAAAACCTGGGTCTCATCTACCAGGTTGGCCATGGTGGGTTTCCCTGCGCGTTACCTGATCCTGCCATACGCAAGATGGTCATCATCGAAGCCCCTTTCATTCACTATCAAATTGCGTTACTGTAACTGCGGGCAATCTGACGACACCGACTCTGCGGATGCCGACTCTGAGCACCTGAAGCAACTCTTGCGAAATGGGTGGTATCCTGCGACCGTGGTGGAGCCAGCAACTTGTGCCACATTCCGTACACTCCAGGCCTTCCGCCTGTACAATGTCGTTGGCAACATGAATGTCAACGACTTTATTACGGCTATGGAGCGCATGACAAATACCACTGCCTGCAGTGGGCTAGGTTCGGTCCCAGTGAGCAGATTTTTCTATTTATCTAAGTGATTTCCACCCTTATTTCTATTCTCTAGGATCGCAGTCGACCATTCCAGCGTATGACCCGCCAGTGGGCTTTCTTGATGCGCTTGAAACGTTCTGGTCGAGGACATGACCCAGCGGGTGTGGATGCGACTGGTCTTGGGCAGTGTGCCGTGAACTGCTGGGCCTGTCCACATGATGGCAGAAACCTACCTCCAGACTGGCGTACAGTCAACCCAAAATTCCAGTACGTGCCTTGGTGTCTTGCTATATTTGGCAATCCTGACGTTATTATGGCAGATTTCTCTACATGCTCCTTCTTGTCATCGACGCCAATTTCCGCCTCAAAAATCGAATCCGAGCAAACGAGATTGCAGACCCCCCCCTGGGACCTGGTTGGGGCAGTTGGGTTGAGCCCAAGGGATATCAGGAGCATGTGCGGAAATATGTATCTGAAACCGATGTGAGTCTTGAAACCTTATGATTTTTCCATCGAGATTTTCCTGAATCTCCGACCCTCAGATAAGTACATGTATCGCATTTGCCGCCCTTTTGCAAAAAGATACTCGGATGACGACAGGTCTTCGCGTTTCTGGGGTTGGAGGCTGTGTCTGTGCCCGACACGGATGCGTGCGACCTAATGGGCTGGGAAATCTCCAGAAGGGCGAACGGTCCGTGTTTATCTTATCTAAACCAGCAAATAATGACCAAACAGCTGTACAGTTATTCCAATATGGACTGGATCGTCTTTTCTGCCCTAATGGCTGTCTAATGCTTTGGCTGACACTCTCTTACGATATTGCGTGCCAATGGAAGATTCATGTGGCCGAGCGGATGACTCGCCTGCCGGCCCACATGCAGCTTGATCTCAGCCGGGTCAAGGTCCAGTATGGCCTGCCTGTATGGCATGCTGCATCTCATACAGGCGACTGCCAGGAAGACAACAGTCTTAGCTTCAAGCCGGGGGTGGGCAAGACCGACGGCGAAGGGATAGAGCGCACCTGGGCCGTTCTCAATCCCGCGGCGCTCGCAACGAAGGAGATGTCACTCGGTAACCGTGCCGACACCCTTGATGACAGGATCGACAACCACAACTTTCTCAAGAATCTGACACACAGTGAGTCGTTTTAGTGTACTGTGCAGCTGCGATTCACATGCCCCCAAGGTCAGACGCTGAAGCGGAAGCTTGTTGTTGCCCTTGCAGAGCGCGCACCCACAAGTACCGCCGCACCACCGGACTTGACCCCGCCCAAGACCCTTTCGCCCGTCTCCTCGGCAAATTGTCTGGGTTGACAGCGCCACCCAAAGCACGACAGGCCTACCAGCAATTCATGCATGAATCCTACAAGGAGAAATGCGAGGCGATCGTCAACAACAAATTGGCTGAGTTCCTCAGCAAGAACCCCGGTGCGACGAAGAGCCGCAAAGTCGCATTCTCTGCACGCGTGTCGAAGGAAATCTTCATGGCGCTCTCTGCGGTGGAACGTGAGCAGATTGCAAATCGAGCGAAGACGGAGGCAGATACTGCCAAAGCCACGTACAAGGGCTCGGCTTCAGCAAGCACCAGCGACTACGCCTCAGGCGCGCCACAGTAAGTACGCGGGTTTCAGAATCACTTATCTGGCTAACCATTTATTCGAAGGGCACTTGACCGGCCTTACCGATTTCATGGCGCCAATCCCTTGCGAGATCTTCAATACCACAGGCTGCCATGCAACGCTCATAGTTGGTGTCCAATCCCGGAGTACGGAGGGGAAATTAGCACTCGGCAGTGAGTTCCAGATTTGTTTCCAAAACACGGCTGACCTCAATAACCAGCATCATCCTTGGTCGCAACCTCACTGCCACTGCCGATCACTGGGGGGCAGTGGGGACGAGGCGCGCTTTTCAAACAGGTTGTCGAGCTTCTTTGTCGAGTATCTGCAAACAGCGTACAGTGAGTACATACCATGTTATCTCGCTGGATGTAGGCTTACCTACTACCTACAGCCGCAACTGATTGCGCAAATGCGGCACTCCCCGGAACCCAGGGAGGGAGCACCACAGAGCCGCACACCAGTACTAAAGGCTGTATACTCACGCACGAGTGGAACCACTGGAGCGGTTGGGACTGGGGAGCACTCGGACTCGGATTCGAGCGAGTCGGAATCCTCAGATTCCGATTCCGACTCCGAACGCTCTCAGACTCGGATTTGGGCTCGAGCAACAAGCGGCGTAAGAAACAGCGGGTTGCATCAGCCATAACCATAACACAATCCTCCCTGCCACCACTGGCACTCTCCACTCAGTCCCATTTGCCACCCACAACATCGTCTCAGTCGGCGTCTGCACCGCTTGAGCCAACTATACCCAACGATGGCTTGTGGAACTTCTCTGGTGACTTGGTTGGCTGGCAGGCAACCGTCTTTTCTGCCGCTGTCAAGCGACAGCTCCACTCCCCCCGGCGATCTTGTTAGCCAAGGCTCGGCTGTCCCCATATTCCCACCACCACTACTGCCGCTTCATCATCTCCCAGCAGCTTTGAGGCTCCGAGCGGGATGTTTCCATGCATTCAATCCAATTCCCTGCAACCCAGAGAATGAGTGCCCCCTTGTTCACGTCGTTCACCCCCCAAAATCCTATCCCAGGTGGATTAATCCGAGCTCTTGGCATCGGATTTCGACTCAATTGACTTGGGGTGTCTTCCCGCCCCACAATCAGCACTGCCTCGATTCCTGATGCCCCCAGTTCCCCCGTGAGCGTGTCAGTATCACAGACCCACCAACTCGTCACCCCGAACGTGCTCCCAACAGCTATTGACGCTCCTAACCTCACATGCATCACATCCTCCGTCGACGCCCCCAACGAATGCCCTCACAGCCGAGAGCACTGCGACCAACACTGCTCCCAGCGGTGGCACGACCCTGCACCACACCTGAGGCATCATCACCAAAACGACAAAGACGCCAATCGCGCCGATCCGCTGGGGACACAACTCCGGTGACCACTACCACCCATCCGCGAGCCCCGGTCCCGGAAGTCAAGAGCGGCGGATGGGACTGAGTGCCCGCCCAAACGCCGCGGACTGGTTTGTCACGGCACACAAGCGGCTCACAGGGGTAAAACTCGGTTCGCACTACGACGCTGTGGTGGCGGCATGGGTTCGGATTGAGAAGGCGTCACGCTTTGAGGAAGGGGACAATCGGCTCCCTGCCACCAACTGCCCAGGTCCCATCTCGACATGGATGCGATCAAAGAAGGCGACACCGAAGATCCCGAACATCGAAGCATTTGTTGTCACGTGGCAGGGCTGGTGGGACTCCCTTCAGCCGTCGTGGCGTACCAAGCAGGGCGATGGAAAGTGGAAGCTTGGGGGGAAATACGGTGGAAAGGGGGCGGATTGGGGGAGCCTGTACACCTGGGGTCCACATGGCGTTGTCAGCATTGTCGCCAGTCTGTACATGTGGGGCCTGCATGACTCAGGAGGACACGAGCTTGCATCCTGCATGGGAGGCTGCGGTCTGCGATGTCGGCTGGATACTCGAGGGCATGGCAATTTATTATGAGCGGTTTAAATGGTGAGTTTCCGGTGCCCCCTTGCGTCCATGTTTTTCCCCGAACTTTGCGTATGTCTGTCCTTTGTCCAAGTGTTGTCTCTGCATGTGCATTTTCTGTATTATTTTTTGATATAATACATCCCGTTTTCTTCCAAAGAAATGAATACTATTTATTGGTTTTTTGTAACTTTGGGGCGTGAGCATGAGGACTTAGAAAAAAAAAATGCATAGGTTCGTAGCAATACTCCCGCGGCACGGAGACTAAATCCGACAAGGCACTGATGTCACATCGCACTTTGCCCGCTCATATCTGCCTCCCGCACGCTGAGGGGTTAGTTGAGGTTGCGCCATCGAGCGGTGAGGATTTGCCGTCTGCCCAAGAAAATCTAGAAGTGTGCATGACGTAGATGGACTCAGGACTTTGCCACTGCCTTGAGTCGACCTCCGTCATTCTGTGGGATAAACCGACCGAGAAGCCCCAGTGTGAGACATTCTGTCTTACCGGGCGTGATTTACCTCATTAGGAGGTTGGAGGAAGCTTTTGTGGAGGCACGCGGTGACAAGCGGCTCGTAGCGGCACCAGTTTGTTGGCATCAATGCATTATGGTGCCGAGATCAAACTACTCGAGCCGCAACTGCGATTTGGGTCGGCTGGCCCAGCATTGGTCGGCGGATTGGATGCGACCTTCCCATGGATCTGATGATCTGGAAATTCACAGCCACAAATTACTTGATTCAGAATTCGGCGGTGTGAAGAAAGTAACGCACTTATTGGATATCAAAAGTTAGGATTGCACGGCACCATGATCTCATGCCAGCCAACGGCATGACACAAGCAGTCATTACAACATGATCAACGTATTCTTTTGATTTCACACGTTAGGTCTGCTACCCACGCACCGCCAAACCCCAAGTGCAGTTATCCCAGCCCTCATCCCTCAACTGGGCCTACCAATCCCGCTCTCTGAATCCCAGCTCAAAGCCCAGTACCGCGCCATCTTGATGGCAAATAATCCTGATCAAACAATCCTGGCACGCTGCCCCCGCACAAATTTCATTAGTTCGGCTATAGATCCCCATGGAGCCCCGCCCCACGCGCACCCACCACCAGCCTACCACCCCCGCTCCCCAACCAGGCAGCCTCGTTCCCATGTGCGCAAAAGGGTAGGCTCGGCGTATAACACGTAGCGCGAGGTGGATTAGGACAGTGTACGGATCCCTGTAATCTGCACACGCCAGGGCCCGCTATCAAGCTCCCCTAGCGATCTCCATGTAGCAAAGCCCGCCGCCCCGCGCCCAACCAGGCAGCCGCCAGTCATTCTTACATGCCAGAAATGAGGGGTAAGCATACACTCTAATACTAGGTAAGTTAGGACGGTGCTGCACCTAGCTGCAGGCCTGGATGAGGGAAGCCAGCCTACCATCCAACGGCACCAGCCCGCATTGAGCAGGCGGGCGGGCGGCAGCAGTGGCAGGGGGAACGCGGGCACGGGGCCGGGGAAAGCGGCGGTGGGCGGCGCACGGCTGTAGCCGAGGCGACCAGAGCTGGCGGGATTGATGGACCGCGGCGGGAAAGCTCGCCTAGCGATCCCCATGTAGCAAAGCCCGCCGCCCCGCGCCCAACCAGGTAGCCACCCTCATTTGGTAAGAAGATACTCTAATGCTAGGTAAGTTAGGACGGTGTTTCACCTAGCTGCAGGCCTAGATGAGGGAAGCCAGCCTACCATACAACGCATTGAGCAGGCGGGCGGGCGGCAGCAGTGGCAGGGGGAACAGCGGGCGCGGGGCCAGGGAAAGCGGCGGTGGGCTGCGCCCGGCTGTAGCCGAGGCGACCAGAGCTGGCGGGATTGATGGCCAGCGGCGGGATGGCTACCGACGCGCGCCGATAACCCCATTCCATCGCAACAGTACACCATCAATATATTTATTGCTGAAAAAACATTTAGAGTATCTATTTGCATCAAAAAACCTACCCGCCCCCCAGGCCACGTCCCAAAATGGGAGGTGTATAGCCGAGCACAGCTGAGAGATGCTAGCCCGGCGCATGGCTGCAGCCATGGCTGTACACTACAATTCGCATGGCTACTGCCATGTGTTTGAGTCTCAGATGTAGTGTTACAGCTCTACACCAATCATCACATTGATTTCAGCAATATTGATTAAAGCATAACCGTAATTGTGGGGATCCTGTATAGAGGTTGTCTCAAGAATGCTAGTATGGATACTGCGAGCCTCAATGTATTCTGATTTGGCCTTCTGGGTTTCTGCCTGAATGTTCATGATGTTAAGGGCTAAATCTCCATGGGCCATACCACAAAGATCTAAGAGTTCTCTTGCCCTAATGCAGAGAGACATAGCTTTTGTGTAGTTCCCCAATGTATAGCAGCAGGTAGCTTGAATACGGAGTGCCTCCGCTTCTCTGGATAAATCTGCAGAAATTATGGCCAGTCTCTGGGCCTCAATTGCATGCACTTGGGCTGCAGAGTAATCACCGAGTAACCATTGAACCCATGCAAGGTTGCACAAGCCGTGACAATGTCTTTTGGTGTTCTCAGTAGAAAGTGCTAAAGATATGGCAGCTTGACAAAATTTCATGGCAGAGGACATATTACCTGTTAACTGATAATAGTATGCCAAGGAGTTATAGAATCTGCCTGTGTGAATTCATATGAGTGCCAACAAACCAGTAATAATTAGAGAGCATACATTTAAGATCTGAGTCATCAAACTCCTTGAAGTCTTCCATGACATCGGTGAGTGTCTCCAGATTGGAAATTGAATACATCAATGAGTTGAAACACTCAATAACAAAGTATGTCTCAAGGCGATGGTTATGTGGGCGTGGAAGGATATGCTGAACCTGTTGAATCAAAGAAATAGGTCCTTGCCCTATTCGTTGACTAAAGTTGTTCAGATAGCATGTGCAATAAATGCTATTCACTAGGTCTGGATGACCCGGTTTCAATCCATTCTGAAGGACATTCTGTATGTTTGAGTAGTTTGATGATACTCGAACAACTGTACTGGAGTTTGATTGATTTCCCTGATAATCCATGTAAAATTCAAATAATTCCTGGAAATGTTTGAGAAGAGGTCGAATGAGGTGATCTACAGGTGGATGGATCTTCTGCATATACTCTCTGATAGGGACCAATGCTTTTAGTCGCTTGTGTTCATCACTATATGCCAAGCTGGTACAAATCAATGCTGCTTTGCAGCCCAGGATACTATCAAGTGGAAGTTTGCTCTGCACAAGCTCAACATCCGAAAGACCGTCAGGGAGCATTGACAGGAGGCTCAGGAGGTCTTTTGAATGTGGAAAAGGGTTGAGTCTCGGACTTGACAGTGACAGTGAAATTGACAAATCCAAGTTGGATGTTCTGTCATATCCATTTGAGATCAAGGATGTTTTCTCCTCCTCCCAGTGGGATAATACATGAGAGCAGCCCTCAGAATCCACCAAATGAGCTATGAGACTGATTGCGAGGGGCATATTGTCTGTCAGTGAGAGGACCTTATCAACCTCATTTGGATCATGTGTGTTGTCTGCAATATCCATAAATATTTGTTGTGCTGCCGCTTGTTCCAAGGGCTTCAACACTGGTAGAAATGGATGAGTCCATGCCACTTTGGTAGGTCTTTCTGCTCCTCGCATTGTGATCTAATTGGTATAAGTTGAAGGTATGGGTGAAAAGATTCTTGGAGACCTACCAACAAAGCCAGATGATCTACACCAGTGAGCAATGATAGGAACTCTTCAATATTGCCTCGGGACTCGGCAGGCTCCCACAATGTCTCAAGATTATCCAGTATCAGGAGACTGTCTGAGTTGCTGGAGAAGTATTGAACTACTGGGTGTGTAAGGTCTTTTCCTGGCTTCAATCCAACATGTGCTCCTATGAGAGCAGCAAGTTCCACTTGGGTTGCTGCAGAATCACAAGCAACGAAGAATCGATGCTGATTGTATCTCTTAGTAATTTCTGCATGATGGAGGACAGCTCTTGCAAGACTGGTCTTTCCCATTCCACCTGCACCCAAGACTGCAATCTTAGGTGCTCCTTGATTGAAAAGTTGAAGAATGTCTGAAAGCTCCGAGTCTCGTCCATGGAATATCTTGGGTTCTGGTGGTAGCATGGAGATTAAATTGTAGCTTGAATATATGTCAGATACAAGAGCTATCATCGAGAGCTGAGTAGAAACTGACCTGCTACAAGAGCCCGAATAAAGCCTGCTGATCTGTGCAACATTCATTACTTGATTGTCTCAGAGAAGTGGAATTCATATACAGTGGATACTCTATCTGAACTGGTTGTGTCTGACAGAGCTTCAATCATGTCAAGCACTTCTTTGTGTCGCTTTTTTGCATCTTCTTGCATCTGTGCAATGGCCTTCATGTGATTAACCATTGGGACCTACATATCACATGCTTCAATGAGTGGTTGAATCACCAAACAGATGTCACACGTTGAAAATCTCATGTCCTTGTTGCAATCCAGCCCTGCAATCCTTGAGCAGTTTGCTCATCTCACTTTGATGGAAGAATTTCTTGAGTGTGCTGCTATTCTGTTGAGCTTCAACAAATGTGTGGATTTTTTGGAGTGTCCTGACAACAGTCATCAATATGAAAGGATTTTCTTTTCCTTTCCAAGTGGAGCAACATACTCTGTGAACTTTCCAATATGAGTCAGCATACTTGGTGGCAATTCTGCTCCAGTGTCGGAAATGATGTGAACCATCAGAATTGCATTCAGCAACTCGTAAGTTTGCTCCAATAATTGGACACAGTCATTCTTATTTTGTCTAACAGTCTGTCATGTTGATTGAGATTCATGGTCATGGCAGATTCACCGGTAACGTACCTGCATTTTCTTCGACAGAGATTGGGTTGTGTTAGAGATGGCAGCCAAGAAGGGGCTCTTCAGGCCGCCGGCAAGGATTTCCAGAGTATTTGCAGTGATAGTCAAACATGCTGCAATGTTGTCGAGTCCAAGTTTAGTGACAGTGGGTTTTGGGGGCATCTTGGTGATGGATCAATGGGTGTGCGAGACATGTAGATATTTATCATGTTGGCACATGGGACTTTCTCTTTCATTGGCTACTGTTCATCTCCCGCACCGAACATGTGATGCTCATATCTGGTGTCAAGCTTGATCACATCAAATGATACTATTGAATGAGCAGCTTAGCTATATTGAGAGATGTGGGAAAAAGTTCTGGTGTCGTTGAATCAGATGATGTCGGGAAAACTTCAGCGGTCGGAGAATTATGACACCTTTATGAAGACGGCCCGTTGGGAAGGGTTCTTGACAGAACAGAGGTGATGATCATGAGACACCTCGATCGGGTCGATTCAGAGACGCTCCTCGAACAATAGCGGGGTGACTTACTCAGACTCAACAATAGACCGAGGATTATTCAGTAGGCGAATGACCATCCCCAAGCAGATGGAATCTGTGGCTACTTAGTTGTTGAATCAGATGATGTCGGGAAAATCAACGCCGTACGATACAAATAGCACCAAAGTTACGGCTTGCCTTAGGCCACAATGTCTGCCGCCGATCCCCCCTATGGCCACATTCTCTCGAAGAAATCCGTTAACCTTGAATGCAACACTTTTTTCTTTATAAGCCTATCTCTACTGTGCCATTTCGTTCAATTTGTAGGGCCATTTGGGGTGTGACCTCGCCTACGAATTGACCCTTTCGTATGGGGATCTGTGACAGCTGTGACTTACCAATTTTTTCGTAAGCGCGCCGACAGCCTGATTTTTGTGCGCCAAGGCCGTCTTCCACCATTTCCAGCCACGATGGAACCACAAGAAAAGGCGAAGCTGCTCGAAATCCCTACAAACTTGGCCAGCACCAGAGGATTTTGAAGCTAACGGTGATCCAGCACCCGGAGCCGATCCAGCACCCAGAGCCGACACAGCTGAGAGCGCAGATGGAGAGGAGGGAGGGAGAAGCAAGAGGTCGAGGAAGCAGAACCGGCGCTATTTGGGTTGGTTGCGGTACAACGATGAAGACGGTTCAAATGTCGAGGAGCACCGTGCACGTGTTGGCGTGAGGCGCGTGTTGGGCGCGTGTGAGTATATACAACTTTAGTGGGAGTGGGACTCATCCAGTCCCACTCCCACTGTTCAGTCCCACTTTTGCGTGTGTGCCGTGTGGGATTCATTTTGAAAAAGTGCGACTGGCCGTTTGATCGTAACACGGCATTGTACCATCAGTTGATGGTGCCGAACTATTACCAGCCACAGGAGATGCATCCTTGACATGGTCACGTGCATACTTATGAAGCAGAATAACCACGAAACAGCGCGAATATCAAATTTTTGTGACATATATACAAACTTCAAGATATCTATTGCTCCCCAAGAGCTCGGCGTGATTTGGTTCGTGGCCGAGAACCCTCAATGATTAAAGCTTCATTGACTTCCGGTGCCCTCGGCCGCTTCTTCCTCGGAGCTAGTGTTTCGGTATCTGTGGAAATCACAGATGGCTCGTAGAGGAGCGGCGAAGACGGCATGGGCAGTGTGGGTAAGTTGCCAAGGTCATCGTCTGCTGCTGGGTCAAATTGAGTGTTGAAATCCCCTGGGAACTCCGGCACATCTCGTGAGGTACCGACAATGCGAGTGTTGTAGGCTGGGTAGGTTGAGCTCGAGAGAGTCGGGTCATCTGTTGATGATTCAGAGGTTGAAGCTACTCCGAAATGAATGGGACAAACCCAGATATTCGGTGCTGTCCATGAGGTAAGGTGAAAACATAAGAGTTGAATCGTAATTGTCTAGTGGCTCAGTTCAGGCTTCAAATGGTGATTCGTTGGATCGAATAGCTCACCAGAGAGAGTGTTATCCCAACTGGATATCGAAGATCCTAGTCCTCCAATGGAATCATAGAAACCACTGGCCAACTCTGATCACAGGTCAATGTCTGTTTCTGGCTCGATATCTTCAACTAACCTTGCTGTTCTGGAGTATAGGGTAGATTGAAATCCGCCGCTCCAAAAATCGCTTCAAGTCCTTGAGTTGAATTATGGGACTCCATGGAAAGTACTGTTCACAGTTAACTCTTGACCCGCTCAAAGTCCACTCGCCTTTACAAACCCTATACACACCTTTGCAAACTGAGTGTAAGTCCGCATCACCCTCTTTATAAAATTAAGGCTCCTGTTCGAAGCTTTACCTCCGTGTGGCAAGACTTCGGATTCAACGTTCAAATTCGGCGTCTCCCCGCAGTTTGCAGTCCGCAGTTTGCAATTGTACTTCGCAGTCTGCAGTTCGTAAACCAACCTGATCAAATGTATTGTACATAATAAATTGAACAACACATTGTTAGGATCTGGAGTACATAGCTGGCAGACTCACGCGAAACTTGTTTATGGAATAATACGTGTTTTGATTGGTGATCACACGCATCGCACTTTCTCTTTGTTCTCTTTGCACATCGGATTTCCTCATGAGTTCCTCATCCCAGTCCCAGAATGCACAAGCTGGGCCTTCTTCTGCTCCAGGACAGTCGTCCGACCCGGGTGGTTCAACAGGTTCTCGTACTGGGGAGAAAAGAAGAATCAATGTGACTCGCTGTTGGTGTCTGACCATGCTCCTGCCCCCAAGAAGACATGTAAACCACCCAAGGAAAAGAGGAGGACCATAGTATCCCAATACCATCTGAAAAGGGACCAGATTCCGGACGAACAGAAGGGGACAAAGGTGAGTTTCAGGTTCTTTGGTGTACATCGTCTCATAATTAATTAAAATCCATCAAGGCCGCTGGATTTTTACATGGATACATTCTCCTTGGGCTTGTCAGAGCTGATGTCCAACCTCTGGTCCCCCTTCCCGCCACCATTGCTGCTTTTGAACAGCATTGGGAGCCCGGTTTTGTGGAGAAACTCCAACAGACCCTCTGTACTGCATCGACTAGTGATTCTGGTGCTTCCAAGATGGTCCTTCAGCTGTGTGCAGATGCAGCCAGCGAGGTGGCCCAGGGCAGTAAAATTGCCAAGGATATTTTAGAGGTCAAGGAAACACACCTCCTCAATGCCTGTTCACTTGTACTGGCTGCGGGCTTGGAGCACTGGCACCCCGATCTCCTGGGGGCCCCAGACTTGTTGCATAATCAAGTTCACAAGACCGTCTTCCTCGAGAGCTTTCGGACAGTCGCTGGGAATTTCTCATATTTTTTTCTGGCTCCCACCGTCTCTGGCATCAATAACCCCACTCTCATCACCGACATCTCACACAGTTTCCTATTTTCATACATGAAGCTGAAATATCGGTGAAAGGGTGCACTAGGGTGCAGCCATGAAATCTAATGGATTGACTAGTGAGAAAAGCGAACTAGTCACTCTACTCAAACCAACCAAAACCAAAACAAATCACAGATCTTAATCCTAATACTCATGTGTGTGCCTTCAGGGAAATAGGGTACGTATCACCCATCAAGAGGGTGTGCAAGGTTGGAATAAGGCTTTTGTTTCAATAGCAACTATGCAGTTTAAGTGCGGTTATGCTGGGGCAGCAGGGACTTCACGCCAACAGGATATCAAGACTCAAGTAAAACCTTAGACTGTTCAAGTCTTCAGTTTCTTTGTGAGTGGCAGAACCTAACACTACTGGCAACTAGCCAAGAAGCAGAAGGTAGGGCAGACTATCAACAGACAGACACTATTTCAATATCAACCAATCTTGCACAAATGGCGGCGGTATCAACGAAACGGGGGCAGTTACACAGAAGGTGGGGGCTATGCTAATTGTGGGGACAGTTACACTGAAGGCAGCGGTTTCACTTCTATTCCACAACAGGTCTTCAGTCCTGGAAGCCTAAAGCGCTGCTACAGGAGACAGGTTGGAGTAGGTTGAACAGGAGCTCTTATATCAATGCAGTGGTAGTCTTTTCGACGTCCTGTATCTCTTAATCTTTTCTGTGCATCTGCAAATCTGTCTGATATCTTTCACAAATCTAGAGTCTACTATATTGCCCGTATATCTGGGGGATAGTTTACCGGCTAATACAGAGTACACAGCTGGCTTTTATACATTTTAGAGAGAAGTCAAGGAGATAGACGGAATGAATAGGAACAATGAAGGGTGGGAGCCTGAGTAGTGAATGGCCAATGGCGTAGAAGGGATTCTTAATCATAGGTCTTATGACCTGTTACTGGGGCTATTCCACATGTATTTCTCTAGCACGCCATAAGTTGTGCTTAGTTGGCTTGGTTTCCATCTTTCTGACTGATCAAGTCAGTTTCAGTCAGGTCCTATTCAATATCTGAATCAAGTCCCGCACTTCACAAGCTCAGTGGAGCTCATAGTAAATATCAAGTGGCTTGACAATATCTAGCAGCACGACACTGACTGGCTAGCATAGTGACGAGCGAAATATTGCGTGGCGCTATTCTGTAGTGTCAATCCTCATCAATCATATCAGTCAGCCTTGATGCGAGGCTCGCATCTTCGTAACGGCCAGATCTGCCTGAGTAACAATAGTGATGGTTAACTCAGTAACATGTCTTCAATGCAATCTAATCAGTTGACCTTTCACCCAAAATCAAGCGGTGCGATATTCTAACCAGTCTCTGGCACAATATCTCAGCCGGCCCTAATGTGGTTGTACCAATTCTGACTTTGTATATCTTTCTTTAATAGTCATCAGACTATTCAGAGGCCATTGAAGCAGCAAGTCAATAATTCTGAGTAGTTCCCTGATGTTTCACCTCAAGCACATAAGACAATGGTTTACCACCACTGTCTATAGCTCAGTGTAGAATATCATAGTCAGGACATAACAGCCTTTTGGGCTGCCATGCCAAGGCTACTCAATCCTTCATAGTTGATTTGTTACACTGACTTTCAGCCATCAATGGTGTAGCCTACTAGCCCAGGGAGGGTGTACACCCATAATCTAATGCCTCACTTCTGCCCACTAATAGGTTCAAAATGAAATAAAAACTGGTGTTTTCATGCATGTTTTGGTACACACCCTATCAATGAGACTCACATGACCCCACCACAGGACCTTCTCATAGTTGAAACCTGATTGAGGGTTTCCAGGACTGTTGCAAACTGATCGGGGTTTCAACCACTGGATACAAGAAGACATTAAGGGTTAGGGAACCCATACAATTGGACCCCCTAACCCTCAGATGCTATGGTGATGAACACAGAGGAGTCCAGGAGTATCAGCATTAACACTATTAACACTCCTTAATGCTGCAGTACAGGAACTGATCGCAACCGACCATGATTGTATTTAATTTGTTAAAAGTGTATATAAGCTCGGTAGAATCTCCCTGTACAGTAGATTCTACCTTGTCTAATCTCAGGCTTCTGCTTTGGCTTGACATAAGCATTGTCTGAGTGTCTCTAACCTGCCCTCCTTCCTACCCACTTTATTGCAGGTTGTGTCCACACCCCAGGTTTTATACCTGAGTGGATATCACACCCTCTTTGACTGGTTCCAGGTTCTGCCTTGCATACCGATCTACACTATACGGTCTCCTAGGGAGGACTCCGTTTGGTTGGTCTTACTGCTTGGGGAACACACAAGCTACTAGTGTCTGTCGGGTTTCTCCTGGTTGGGGTTCTCGCTGGGTTACTCGCTGTTTAGCCGACCCAGAGGCTGCTGCTGACATGATGCTTCCTCTGCTTTTGCAGATCCTTGAGCTCCTGCATCTAGTGTTGCCACGACTTCCGACTCCAGCCCGCCAAGTCGACTTGGCAAAGTCGACTTAAGTCGAGTCGAGTCGAGTCACATGCACGACTCTGACCGACTTTGGAGTCCAAACCCAAGTCAACTTGAGTCGACTTGAGTCACTTGAGTTGGCATTAATATATAGGTACAAGATATGCCGTTGCTATGCTCCAGCAATGGGGGCAGAGGAAGATGTGAATTATCAAGTGAGGAGCATCACTGGTATTTTACACCAGTATCTGTTCTCTTGTATGAAGAGTAAAATCACATGTAGTGCTCCGATGGTGTTTCAAGATGGATAATGAAAGGCGGGACTAAGTTCATGTGCCATCCCAGTCGATTCTACGCCACATCCAAACATTCGGCAGTTTGATGTCCATTCAGTATGGCCCATTTAAAAGTGCACTGATTCTTGCAGCCGTCCAATTTGAATTTGTTCAGGTAAAGAGATAGTGGTACAAATTATTGGAGAGGCATGTACATCGAACAATTACGGGCGGTACAACGACGCGGACTGACTGTCACTACTATCAAAACAATACAGAGTCTGTGCCTGAGGCATCTTCGAGAGGCGGTGGAATCTTCAATTAGAGGTCAACCAAAGACGGGAAAAACAACACCCACGTCAGAATCTCAGAATCCTCATCCGCAATGTTGATCAGCATTGGAGATTAAATCGGGGCTCGATTGAACTGAATTATTTGTGTAGAGTTCAGGTCTTTTATAGACGCTTTGCGGGTTCAATTACTTTCCCTTCGGAATTTGCCGTTTAAATTTTGAGGGACTTGGAGTTGTGACGTTATTTGCGCCAAGAAAATAGTTGAAGAATGTCTAATGCAAATGGGAACTGAGCTCTATTGGAATGAGTTGCTAGCAGGGTCTCAGATTTCCACGGATTTTAATAGAATTGTGTCAGACACTGCACCAGAGGTTTTGGAAGCAAGAGGGACATGACGATGGCCGGTCCATATTGGGTTTTTGGGGAAAGTGCCAGCAGAATTCGTGGCATGGGAGCAGAGGTTGAAGCTTAAAGTTTGAAGGTGCGAACGGATCTAGTTTATTGGCACGGTCAAAAAAGTAAGGTAGATTTCTCACGGATTAAAGTTGCATATCAGGCAAACGGTCCAGGCCTGAATCGGTGAATAAGAACCTCCGAGATTTCTCAGGAAGAGCCGCAAGGGCCGGAGGATATAGATACGGGAATGAAGCTAGAAGCTCATGCAAAGAATTCATCATGCAAGTGTCGTTCAAGCTATAGCTTTTGGCTACATTGCAGGATGTCACTATCCAGTGGTGCACCAGGTACCATCGAGACTGAAGACACGCACAGTCTGCACAGTTTAGTAATCCTGTCATTTTAGCCTTGACAGAAAAACACAAAAAGGGCATAGAAAGTGCCATGGTGAGAAGCAACCCCCCGAGTTTTGTTGGATATTTGTGCTTTGAATTCAGAGACAAAGTCATCAAATATCATTACAGAGGTTATACAGAATCAGAGGACGGGCATAGGACTATCGAAGCAGGACTGGAGTGAAACTACATGGCGGTCAATTACTGCTTAGCTTTTTTCCCATTGGATTTGACGGGGGCTTCTTTGCCAACGTATGTGTCATAATCTTCCGGCAGAGGGGAGACACCGGTGCTCGGGGCGCGAAGTTTCTTCGAACTTAAATAATGTCCGAGATAATATTCATTGCAAAGAGGTAATAACTTGCCGTGTTTCATGAGCAGAAGTGATCGATGGCCCAGCCGCGTAACAGAGGGAGGGCTGCCAGAGGCAAATTAGCTCGAAGTGGTGTCTAAGACACAAAGAGGACATCACCAAACGAAAAATTCGCTGGTAGTATTCACCCAGACACCAGGAACAGCCGAAGCCATAGGAGTAGAATCAGTTGTGAAGGTGGAGGTTAAGCTGATGGCAACATATGTCTTGCGGTTCGCAGGGGTAGTGGGGGTCGTCGAGGAGTCAGTGGTCGAAGCAGTGTTGGTGCTGGACCGTGAAAGAACATGGGGACCGGGAGTGAGCATGATGTGCTAACAAAAACCTTGAGCGGGCCTCATATTCATCGCTGTTCACATCACCGGGCATGATGGACATGTACCAAAACTTTGAGCTCCACTGGCTTGCCAGTTTCCGCAAAAGCATTCGCGACAGCAGATACAATGGTATCCGGACTCAAGTCGACCCACAGATTGGCAGCAACATACCTGTCGTTGGGGGATTTGAGAGTTGTCGTGTAGTGGTTGTGGTGAATAGGATAGGCATTAGCGACGCGGTTACTACCCGGCTCTCGATAGATATAGTGAAGTGGGAATTAGGAACGGAGATGACGCAGTGGAAAATGATGGCAGAATCATAACCATGGGAGGGATAAAAATCCAGTGAACAACCGAAAAAGGTGAGGCAACAGGAAAATTAAATCTGACGGAGCTAGAGAATACCACAAATATACATTTGCGAATATGAATATTCACCAAACCTCAAAACAGATATTCACATTCGTACGAATATTGATGGCAAATATTCGTTGCTTAGTCAGCAATATTCGCGAATATTCACGAATATGAATACTCAGCAAGTACATTGAGAACTCGGGGGTTTAACAGCCACCAATGAGTTGCTGAGAGCACTTTTATGCTATCTTGTGAGTTTA
The DNA here is from genome assembly GCA_029378375.1 of Mycena olivaceomarginata. NCBI lineage: Eukaryota > Fungi > Basidiomycota > Agaricomycetes > Agaricales > Mycenaceae > Mycena > Mycena olivaceomarginata. Next base: position 275,383 of record JARKIC010000356.1, on the reverse strand, counting down.
AACATTGTCAAAGACTCATACAAGCCCTTGTCTTGCATGTTCAACCATTTGATTGACCATCACACTTGCCGTGTTCAACCTGTCAAGCAGTTGTCAAAGTAAAGATGTCTCTAAAGTGGTTGGTTTGCATATGAATTACAGATCTAGTTGGTGTAAATCAAGTATGTTCTGGTTCCAGAGAGGAGATGTGTGAAACAGCCCCAAATTTACCATGCTTGATTGAAACTTTGGCTGTGTATTACAGCTGCGAATATTCGCAAATATCAACTTTCCTGAAAACTGATATTCGCATTCGCGCGAATAGCACAGCCACAGCCATTCGCGAATATAAATATTTGCTATTCGCAAATGGCTTGGCACGAATATTTGCGATATTCACTATTTGTGTTACTCTCTAGACGGAGCCAAAGGAGTGGTCCATTCAATAGATCAAAGACTCGACATGAACAGGAAGGTAAATTGAAGTCTGAAAATCACCGGCAGGCAGAGTGCTGAATTGATGTTGTGTGCGGACAAAAGGAGGACATCATGATTTTCAAGTGATTACAGCTGGTAACAGTACCGAAGGCGCAGATCGAAATTTTCCGTTTTGGGCTGTTTTTGATCCCCTCCAAAGAATTGCCTGTATCTCAGCCAATTCTGCACGGATTAGGTCGAAGCATAGCTAGATTTTCCAGGCTAATTCAGCCGCAATTATTGATAGAACCAGATCTGCAATAATATAATATTTTGGCTTGCTCCCAAAACACAGCTCCCTGGCCGAAATTTCCGTGTACCGGGCTCAAACCATGTCGGATACCTCTAAATTTTCTTGAGCAGCACCATACATGCATTTGGAAGATTGTCATAGAGCGAAAAATAATTATATGTCTTGCCTAAGAGCTGTACTGTGCTTTGCGTACATTTTGAACGGCAATACATGAACTGCTTTATTTCTTCGAGTTTTAAACGAGATAGGCCGTTTCAATGCAACGTCGATTGGCTCTCCAGACATTTCATTGGTAGACACCATTTCATACGGTTGAATATAATTGCATCGCGTCCTGTCGCGTCGCGGTGCGGTAACTATCAAGTTACTGTGATCACATCATTGTACACACAACGTGCCAGCAGATTCGGCCGCGTGTCTACTTCCTTCTTCTATAATGGCATCGGTGACCAAAGCCATCCCAGTCGTCGACGGTGCGAAGATTAGTTGTTGCGGATTTCTGTACCACACTAACATAGCCAATCGTCTCATGAATCAGCTCAAGAGTGTCCTAAAACAAGATTGTGGCTTGGATGGCAAGCCGCTGGCTGCCCTCAGACATAGCCTCGGGTACCATCAGGATAATGGCTGTGAATTACTATGAGTACATATGAAGTAAAGACGGCAAGATTGAACCAAAACATTGATATACAGGGGGCCGGTTTCTCCTTTCCTACCACCCCCACACCCTCCGAGTCCTACACAGGTGCTTTCTTCTCTAAACGAGTCGATCGGTGTTGGCATGGGATGAAAGAGACAGATATAACATACTCTTCACTGTTTGTCGTCCGAGGACAGTGACATTGCTGTTTGTGACTCAATGGAGTGGAGAGAGTGTGCAGCCAAGGTGGATTGAATCGAGGCTGGGCTGGAACTCCTGGTGGGGACAGTAGTGCTGTTGGCCTTGCTTTCAGCGAGACATTGGCTCTTGCGTTCTCTGGCTGCCGCAAGGGTTCCACCATTTGCCATCCATGAAACAAAGAGAAATTGCTGGCACGTTGTGTGTACAATGATGCGGTAACTTGAGAGTTACGGTACCGCGACGCGATGCAGTTATATTCAACCGTATGACACGGTGTCAACCAATGGAACGTCTGGAGAGCCAATCGACGTTGCATTGAAACAGCCTATCTCGTTGAGAACTTGAAGAAATAAAGCAGTTCATGTATTGCCGTTCAAAATGTACGCAAAGCACAGTACAGCTCTTAGGCAAGACATATAATTATTTTTTCGCTCTATGACAATCTTCCAAATGCATGTATGGTGCTGCTCAAGAAAATTTAGAGGTATCCGACATGGTTTGAGCCCGGTACACGGAAATTTCGGCCAGGGAGCTGTGTTTTGGGAGCAAGCCAAAATATTATATTATTGCGGATCTGTCTCTATCACTAATTGCGGCTGAATTAGCCTGGAAAATCCAGCTATGTTTCGACCTAATCCGTGCAGAATTGGCCGAGATACAGGCAATTCTTTGGAGGGGATCAAAAACAGCCCAAAACGGAAAATTTCGATCCGCGCCTTCGGTACTGTTACCAGCTGTAAATGAACTGTATTGTACAGAATCATGGAATTACAACATGGCCTACCATCTATCGCATGTTCGTCGACTACGCCCCAATTCAGGCAACATCAGTGCCATCGGAACGGGTATTCTCATCATCAGCGGAAACAGACACAAAGCGGCAAAATCGGACGGGTTCATACCTTATGGAGGCCCTTCAAATGCTAAAGTTTAACTACAAAAAATCACAACTTTATGGTAGATTGGCAGTCAGCCCCGATTGCAGACGATGAAGAGGATTGGTTGCATCAACTAGCATCTACAGATGAGACTGAACAGCAGGAGGCAAGGCAGGCTCTCACAGAAATCTTTGAAATGACAGATTCCTTCACTGTTCGGATGCCAGAGGATGAAACAAGCATGTAGTTCTTCCAAATCTAGTTATATATCAAGTAACCCTATGCTCTCATTGTCCAGTTATACCCAATATGAATACCTCATTATTCTATTGTCACTAAATCGGAAATGTGCCAGAAAAGTCCCGACTCCACCGACTTGAGTCGACTCAAGTCGACTTCTAGTGACTCAAGTCAACCCAAGTCGAGTCGATTGCCATTTTAAGTCGACTTATCAAGTCGTGACTCAACATTTCGAGTCGCGGCAACAGTACCTGCATCAAGCGATTGGATTTCAGTGCCTTTTGTTCCTGGGCACCAGTCCATCTCTGTAGGGCACTCATGATCCGTGTCTGCTTCCATTCTTCCTCCTTTGACACTACCTCTGCTCCAGCAGAGACACACAATTTAGTCACTTGCTGCTTGGATTGAGCCACCAGGCCATCAGTCCCCTTTTCCTCAGTTGTATTACTGGGTTGAGTCCCCTGGGCCTGCTTCATTGTTTTCTTAAAATCACTCCATTTTTTGTTGTCTTCATTCATTTTTCTATTCACAATATTCTGCTACCTGTTTGGTTTTCTAATGTTTTTACATTACATGCTTCCTCCCTCTTTTGGATCAGGAATTTCCAAATTCCTTCCCTCAAAGTGGTGCCTGCATCTGTGTAAACCTCCTCATCCTTGGGTGTGATGTGTATCTGCTCGAGGTTGATATATTGCCCATAAATTACTGGTGATGGTGTCGCCGAAGTGGCTGGTTTCGGGCACCTCTTTAAAAACCCATCTCTCAGAGTATGGTTGTGAGAGCTTCCAGGTCTTCCTGGGAATAATGGTCAGTCTGAATGGACCAAATATTGAATTTTTTCTTAGGAGGCTCTGGGCACTCCCATTTCATGTGGCCCTCCTTGCCACAGTTGTAACATTTAAAGATGCAGGTGTTCTGCCACGTCTGGTCCATGTCCATCAGAGTGGACCCCCCCTGGTCTGATAAAACTAGCTCTCGTTTGCTTAAGCAAACTACATTGAAACAGGCCGGGCTGGCTTAAGCCGCTTAAGCACACCTCAAATATTGTATATAGGTAATTGTACCTACCGTACCACTAAGTTAGTTATTGTACTTAATCCACTTAAGCTGACTAAGCTGCTCAAGTGCCATTGCTGCAAATGCAAAGACCACTCAAGCTAACTGCAAGTGATAAACCTGCTTAAGCACGCCAAGCTGCTTAAGCAACACCAAAGCACAAAGTCGTTCAAGCAACTCAGACACCGAAACAAGTGCCGGGTTAGGTAATATCGGGCAACTCGCCAATGCCAAGTGTAGTTCCGGTCTTGTCCTGGTTTAGCCGCGTTCGAAGCAAGTGGCAGAGATAAACACAGGCCATAGTGCTCCAGTGCATTCAATGTCCTCGCCAAAAAGTGGCAAAGAGGAAATGGGAAGTGGAACGGAGAAGAAGTAATAGAGGGAAATGAACAGCATACATGGTAACAGTTGTCTCAGGCGCCACACCAAGGTAGCAAAAATCAATTGATGTTTGGTGCCGGGTCAGATTGACCACCAGTTTGAGCTCTCAGCTGCAAAGGCCAGGCTTGAGCCGTTGAAGCAATTGAAGAGATATAAAAAGGCAGGATGGAAGAGGGGAGGGGTAGAGAACTGTGGAAGAGTGTCTAGGTGGTGGGCAACCTCAGAAAGGCAGCCAAAGGTGAAAGACAAAAAGTGGCACTGCCATTGATCCGTGATCAATCGCCAATCAGTGGCAACTTCGCCTTTCTTCTCTTGACCAGCATGTTGTCACCACTTCCAGCAACACCTAGACGCAACTGTGCCTTCCCTTGACATGTAAGCATGTCCACTTAAGTTATATTTAATCCCTGACAAATGCCACTCATTCTTTCCCAACACTGTGCAGACATTATCAAGATCTTTACGAAGCGCTGATCTGCTGGAGAACTCTGGAGAGCCATCTGTACCATTGACGGTTTGGAACGCCGATAGCGGTCCAGCTGCTCTGTACTCCTATCTCTGGTGTGCTCCAGATACTTCCATGCTAACTTCCATGCTATATCACAAGTCCAAGGTGGAAGCGACACTGAGCAACTGTGCCGAGACGACAGTGAGCTTACATGGCTGCCTGCTCTGCCCCCTTCCCCCAATGCCCGCATGCATTGGTGACCGACGCCGGCTGCTTAAGCTAGGCAACTTAAATCAAATTTTACTATAAGATTACTGGGCACAAGCAGGGCTTAAGCAGTGCATCTGCTCAAGCCCAGCTTGAGCTGCTTAAGCTGCTTAAGCAGTGTAGTAATAGTCTGTATACGGAATTTAGCTCAAGCGGTACTTAAGCTGGCTTAAGCAGCCGTAGTAATAGCACTAGTCAGTATATTCAACCTACTATACCAATATACAATATTGAAACTATCCCACCTCTTCTCATCCACTTCTCCAACACCACTCATTCGTTCTATGATGACCCTTATGTAGGCTCCGATAACGCCTCGCAGGTATCAATAACACGGTACGCCCGCACCGCTCTCCCGGAATGCCAAGCCACCTTCCTTGCCTTGAAGAAGAAGCCCTCGCGAGGTACTCGGTCGGTTCTGGGCTCGTGTCGATTCATCTTGGCGTGTCTTGAACTCTTCTTTCTCATTCTATCGTCATGACCCTTTTATTCCCTCCCAATCCCATCATGTCGGTGATCCCCACATTATCGTGTTTTTTAGCCCTCGCCCCATTTTTCGCACACCAATATTCCCAATTTTCTTTCATTCCCTGCCTTTCAACCTCCTCCCCTTCACATCTCCATTCCGCGTGATCTTCTACCTTTATCAAGATACCACGTTTATTCGGTTTCCCTTCCGGTTTAATGTGTTTCGCTTTCCATTCCCTCTCCCCGTCTCGCCCCTTTTTCTTTGCCCATTCTCGATGTAAACCAGTGACGAGTTTGAACTATAGCGAACCCCTTCGCGGCTTCATCTGCCGCTTTGTCAGCGATATGACACCCAACGCGTATAAGCTGAGCGGGAAGGCGATGGCGGTTGTGGTGGAGATATGCTGTGTGAATTTTCTTATCACCATTTTTCCTGTTCTTTCCCGTTCACTCTTCTCTCATCCATTCCTCGACACATTACTAGTGTCCGTCATGTTCATGAATATATCACAGGTGTTCCCGTCAGTTAATCGCGAACGGCTCCTGCACAACCTGCGCAAGCGGGGAGTGCCCGAGAATTTCGTGAGATGGACAGCCAGCTTCGTCACCGACAGATACACGCACCTGAAATTCGATGACTACACCTCCCCGCTGCTCACGGCGAGCATGAGAGTCCTGCAAGGCTCCCCGCTTTCTCCCATTCTATATCTCTTCTACTCTGGCGACCTCCTCGAGATCGTTGACCCCAAGGCCCATGGACCGCCTTGTTGCAGGGTACATCGATGGAGCCTGGATTTCCGCGAGAGGTGCGGAGAGACGAGGCGTAGTCGGAGCGGCGACCCCGAGTGGATTGCGGTTGTGGTCGTTCCCTGTATTATTTATTATTTCTCTTTTTTTTACAGCCTTGGGCTCATGTGTGTTTATTTATCTCTCTGCCCATTTCTTCACCCTTCGCCTTCACATGTACTTTCTTGATGCCGTTGCATCCTTTGTTACTTGGCTGGTTTGCTCAGTACAAATGTGGCGGGGAGTGGGGAAGCTGGTGAATGAACAAGAGCGTCGCCCACGAGTGGCCCCTAACGACAAGGACGGCGACGTGGACAAGTGCGCCTGAGAGCGTTCCCGCCAACCCGTCGTTGTTTGCAGCGCCCGTTGTCACCAAGCACGCCGGCACCGCCACGCCCCGTATCGTTTTCTTCCGCCCCCCTTCCCCTCGCCAGTCATCCATCCACCCCTGCTCCTTGGCTCTTTCTCTGGTCGTATTTAAGACTAAAACAACTAGGCTACCAGGCCTATCTACCCCTCGGTCGTGCTAGGAATCCCAGAAACATTTGGGTGGAATCAGTGGGTGCGTAGCGTCGGGGTCGTTTGTGCGCTTTAAAAAGCTGACCGGAGACGCTCCTAGGCTCTATCTCGGGTCTAAATAGTGTCGTGAGCAGCTTGACTAGGCCTCGGATCGACGGGCTGACGTGTGGCCTTATATTCCTTGTCCTTGCTCGGTATCTCCCGCTCTTTCTGCGGTCGACTTGTTCTCCCTGGGCGACTTGCCTTTACCTGGGTGGGACTCTACCGCACTCGCCTTGGACTCGCCGTGTCCAGTCTCATCCCGACAACGCCCGGTACGCCCCTTTTGCTCCGTCTACACGTCAAAGCGGGTGCTGACTCTACCACAGAGCCTCCAGCAGCACACAGCAGAGGCCCCACGACGCACCCCCCCGCGCTCCGAATCGCTCTCCGATGGTAAATGCAGCCCGCATCGCACGGACATGCATCGGGGACCGGCCCCCCGGCGAGGAGGAGTCTATTGGGCAGCGCGAGGGCGCAGCAGAGCAGCAGCAATGGGAGGAGCAACAACTACGCTTCGTCGTCGTCCTCGTCGACGGGCGCGCGGGAGGGAGACGGGGTGGCGCACGTGAATGGGAATGGGAATGGCGCACGGGTGAATGGGAGCGGAGGGCCGCCACGCACGAACGGGTTAGGGAAGAGCGCACACGGGCAGGGGAGTGCGGTGGCGACTGCCTCGGGCTCGACGGTGCCGCAGAAGCGGAAACTAGGGATGGGTGGTGCGAGCGGGAGCGGCGGTAGCAAGGCGCGGCGGGAGGAGGGGCGGGTCGGGGTCAGGATCGACGGCGTCGGTGCCGGTGTCAGCGCGGGCGGAGATGCAGGTACAGGAGGAGGGGAAGAGGGTGCGACCGACGACATCATCCGCTGCATCTGTGGCTCGAGCACCGACGACGGCTTCTCCATCGCCTGCGACGGGTGCGGGCGCTGGTGCCACTGTGCATGTTTTGCGATTGCGAAGGACTGCGTGCCGGATAATTGGTGGTGCTGGAAGTGTCGCCCGGGGGATCATCTTGGTGCGTGTCGTTGTGCATCCCTAGTCGTCTTCATTCGTCCCACCCTAGTCATATGTCCTCACTTTCTTGTCTTTACTACTCTCTATTCGTCTCTCTTCCTTCTGCATTCCCTCTTTGACTGTCTCACACATTCGTCTCGCTATCTCACCCTTGGCTATATCTGCCCATTAATCTTCATATTCTCCCCGCATTCATCTTCCGCCCTAACACCCTTTCAGATCTTCCTCCAAACGGCTACGCACCCCCACCCTTACCCGCTGCGCCACCCAAATCCCGCCGCCGCGCCTCCATCTCCAACAAACGGCCCACCACGACCGTCCCCGCCGACGCCAGTCCGCCCCTGCCGAACGGCGGCAACGCGCACATCGACGACATGGAGGACGAGCGCACACAGTACGTCCAGATCGAGGATGACATCATCCCGCACGCCGCGACGCAGCGCAAGCTCCGCGCGTACGCGGCGCAGTGGCGCGGCGTGTCGGCGCTCGAGCCGACGCCGCCTACGCACACGCTCGGGCACACCCCGTTCGTCTTTGGCGGTGCGCCACCCGCGCCGCACCCCACGCTCCTCCACCCCTCGTTCCCCTCCGCCGCCGCTACGTATTCCGCCGTTCCGCCCACCTACGCCCTGCACACCGCCCTCCCCGCACCGCCGCACACGCTCCTCGCGCGCTACCCCGCGCTCATCACGCCCACGTCCGCGTACCTGCGCGCGCCGCCGAACGGGTACGCCCACGCGGGCGCGCCGAAGCGCTTCGTGCACCTCGTGGGGCCGCCGCTGGACGTGGCGCTCGACGCGCGCGGCGCGGGCGGGAGGGGACGGTGGGTGCGGAGCGGGTGTTGGCCGAACGCGGAGGTGCGGGCGTTTGTGTGTGATGGGAGTGATGCGCAGGCGGGCAAGGGGAAGGGGAAGAAGAGAGAGGGAAGGGACGAAGAAGACGACGTGCCGCAGACGCAGTTTGGGATCTTTGCGACGCGCGCGCTGAAGCAGGGGGAGGAGATTGTGGTGGGGTGGGAGTGGGACGACGCGAATGCGGTCCATCGGGTGGCGGAGGTGGCAGGGACGGAGGGGTGCGTGCTCGTTTTTCGTTCCTTTCTCTGCCCGTGGTATCCTTTGGGGTGGTCATGTCGACTTCAAGTTCGAGGCGATATTTGTACTTCCCTTTGGCGATTTCTTCCCATTCGGCGATTCCTATTTCCGTCATTCTCGTGCTCTTTTCCCAACTCATCCTTTAATAACGCGCTTTCTTGACAGGCTCCCTCTGCCACTCGCACCGACCCCGACACAACGCCACCTCATCGCGCAGCTCGCGAATATACTGCACGCGCTCGGCGGCTCGGGGACGGCGGAATGTGCGTGCGCGACGAGCTCGATTGCCGTCCCGTCGGCGCATAAGACGACTCCCGCTGTATCGACGCTCGGGCTCCCCGCGTCGTCATCTTCGTCATCGCACCTTCACCCGCCGAAGGAGAAGGAGCGCAGGGCGTCGCCCGGGATGGAGAATGGCGTCGGCGCCAGGGCGGTCTCGGTCGCGGCCTCGGTGGGGAAAGAAGAGGTCGAGGCAGAGGAGGCGAGGGGAGAATGCGTCATCCGCGCGATGGAGCGCGTCGTCTTCCCGTCTGCGCCTGCGCCGGTGGGCCCAGGGGAGGAGATGGAGGTCGACATCGAGGGCGTAACGCCGCCGCGCTTGCCTTCGCCCTCGTCTGTCCCTGCGTCGTCCTCTTTTGCTGCGTCGACTTCCTCGTATATGCCGACCTCATCCTCCGCCTCCACTCTCACCACTTCAGGTTCCTACACGCTCCCCGCATCATCTTCCGAGGTGTCGACCTCGCATCCCCCCGCTGCGTCTACCTCGAGAACCGCCGCATCCAAGTCCGTGTCATCCACCTCCACCACCACACCCTCGGTGAAGCACAAACGCCTCGCGGGCCCGGGCGTACCGCCCCCGAGTCCCGAAGCGCCCGCCGCCCACCCCTATTTCCACCCCTTCTCCACCTCGCGCTGGGGCCCGCTCATCGGCGCGGAGCGCGGGGTGCGTGCCGTCGAACGGGTGCGCGGGAGCGGCGGGTGGGGCGGGGTCGTTCTGGATGCAGCGGCGGGGTACGGGCATGCGGCGCGGGCGTGGGCGGGAGATGAGTATGGGTACGGCGAGGAGTATAGGGATGGCGGGTACGCATACGCGCAGGGATTTGGGGCGGGGTATGCGAGCACGAGCGCTGCCGCTTCCGCTAGAGCGAGTACGAGCACGAGCGGCAGTAAGCCGTACGCTGTCGTCGAGCGCGGGGGAGGGTGGGATGTCGTGCACGAGCCCGAATACGGCGGTGGGCGCGGGGGTAGGCGGGATGAGGGTACGGGCAGGGACCCTGGGGACGCAGAGGAGGAAGAAGATGTGGACGTCGTGGGAGATGCAGATGGAGGTGCGTTATATCTCCTCTTCCTCGTTCTTCGTCTAACTCCTTGGAAGATACGATGACACCAAAGCGGGATCGCATGCGGCGGCACGAACGCGACCGTGAGGTGCAGCAAGCGCAGTCCGTCGAGGAGAGCGTGTGTCCGCCGAAGATGCGGAAGCGCTGGAAGGATGCCGGCGGGGCGGCGGTTCCAGTTTCGCGCGCGCGAGCCCCGCCCCCACCGCGGGTGGACAAGGGCAAGGGGAAGGCCGTTCTTCGGGACAGTGCGATGGATGTCGACGCAGGTCAGTCTTGTTTCCGTCTCGCGAAGCCTAAGAGAACTGACGTATTTCGTGCAGGAGAACGACCACCTCTCCCTCCCCGCCTACCGCTCGCCCCTCCTCCTCCACCGCACTTCCAATTCCAGCCTCCTCTTCTCCCGCCGCAGCAGCCGCCGGGTCCCTCGCCCAGCACGAGCTTCGCGGCGCTTAGCTTGCAGTCACCGCACCCGTCGGGCCCGCGTCCGGCGTGGTTCTCCGTTGGCGCGGGTGCGAATGTGGAGGTCCTAGAACACGGGGATTCAGCGGGCGTGCGGTGGGGGAGGAGGGATAATGGGGATGGGCGCGCTGACGTGCCTGCAGGAGAGGCTGTGGATGTGGCGTCTGTGTCCACAGTCATCAGCGCTTCGCCGTCTGCGGAGGAGATGCACGTGGATGTGAACGTGTCACCGCGCGTGCACTTTGTGGAGCCCGTTGCGGACGCAGTCGAGGTCGACCCACCTACGGATGTGCATGTGCGGGAGGAGCCCGAGCTCGATGCGGATCCGCCGATGGCTGTCGGCGAGGAGGAGCCGTACAGACCTTCGCCTCAGAGCCCGAGCCCCGCTCCCGAGTCGGAGGACGAGTTGGAGATCGTGCCCGTCGTCACAAAGGACGTGGAACCGGGCACTGCGCCTGTGGATGACGTGGAGACCATGAGGGAGACGGTGGCATCGCCGGTGGCTGTCGAGCCGCTTTCCCCCAATTGGGATCCGACCGCCTCACTCTCACCTGACATCCCTGTGCCCGCCCCTCTTGCACGCGACCCATCCCCTGCACCTGTCGCAGCTGCACCCGCACCCGCACCTCCTGCGAAGGTGTCATTCAAGGAGTGGCAGGCGCGCAGAAAGCTCGAGCGCGCAAAGGTGGAGGAGCAGGAGGAGCGCGACCGGGAGATGCAGCGGGGACAGGAGATAGAACGCGAGAAAGAGCAGCGGGAGCGCGAGAAGGACGGGGCGGATAAAGAGAACGATGCCGTGCCCAGCAAGGCGGAGGATGGCCTCACGCGCATCCTTGACGGCATCCGGAGGTCAGCAGTCGGCGACAAACCGCCGTCTGTGGAGGTGGTGCAGCAGGATGTCGAGATGCTTGACGCGGTGCCTGTGGAGATCGCTCCAGCACCGCTGGATGGGCTTCAGCCGAAGGAGAAGGCGCCGCTCCTAAGCATGACGGCGTTCGTTGCGGGCGGGAATGCGCACCTTCTCTCGCCTCTTGCGGTGCCCAGCACCGTCGAGTCGCGGACGCCTTCACCGCGTCTGACGGATGGGATCAAGCGGGAAGTGTCGCCTCTCGCAGCCACCGTCTCTGCACCTAGTCCACCGCCTCCTACCGCCCCCGCCCCTCCTCCACCACCGCCCTCTGTTCTTCATTCACCCCAGGCCGTGCGACTTCCTTCCCCGTCCTTTATGTCGGCCCCTCCGCCGCCGCTGTTTGTCTCTCCTTCACCGCAGAGGCGACGCTCTCCACCACCACCCTCCCCGCCCCGCAAATTCTTGCCCTCTCCACCCCCGCCACCCGCCCTTGAATCACCCCGAGTCCGACGTTCTCCGTCACCATTGTCGACACCCCGCTCGGTCTTGCCCTCTCCACCTCCGCCATCGGTGCTTCAATCACCCAAAGCCCCGCATTATCCGTCCTCGTCCTTCACCAGCAACGGGGTTCCACGACCTACTGCGTTCTTGTCCAAGCCTTTGCCCTCTTCAAGTTTCACCACCAGCCGTCTTCCCCAACCACGAGCTCGAGGTCCACCATCTCCGCTGCCGCTGCCGCAACCTCGACCTTCACCCACGCAGTTCCGCGCGCGCGCTCCGTCGCAAGAGGAGGGTGAGATCCTCCCCAACTCGAGCCCGCCTCCCACTCCCATGCGTGTTCCGCGCTTCGGCTCCCAGTCCACGCCCGCACGGATGTCGCCGTTCGCTGCTTCGACATCTCCCTTTGCGACGCCGAACGGGCCTCCTACTCAGCCGCGCTCGCACCAGCTCGGGCGGATGCCACCCAGCGCACCGAAGGCGCTGCGAGAGGCACAGAATCCCAACGCGATGGCACTCGGCGGGGGCTCTGGCGGCCCTGCCCGCGGCGCTCAGCGCTTCAACGGCATGGGTCCGCAGACCATACCATCCACTGTACTCGAGCCGCAGCCGCGTGGTAGACGGGGAGGACGCTGGGGGAAGCAGCGGCAGCGCGGAACTTGATTCTGCGTCGCCGTTCTTCTCGTTTCGTGTTTCCATTCTTTTCTCTTTTATTCTGGGTTGAGCTCTACGTATACGCTGTCGAATTTTCCCTTCTCTTGTCGCTTTGTCTGCTCCGTACTTAACTTTATACTTCCATCTCTCTCTTTTTTCTTTTCCATATCTCTCGACCGACCAAACGAACAAAGAACCAAACGTGTTGTGCTGTTATAGATTATACCAAAATATGTAATGACCGGTCCTGTATTCTGTAATACTTCGACGAATTCGTCTGTATCCACGATGAGGTGCCTTGCAGAATTAAATGTGTACAAGTGGGCATATAAGAGAAGGCAGGTAACGTTAATTGTAGGAACAAGAATTGACAAGACTACACAAGTTCTAAGTAATCGGGTTTCTCCACCTTGACATCATGGTCCGAGTTCCCGGACAGAGCCAGGGACAGAGATGTTGGAAATGGGATCGTCGTGCGCCGCGTCGCCCGGTTACCTTACCTACCCTCCCTATCTGTCGCACAGCATTGTCCTTATAAGCACCGGGGGCAAAAGCCGAGGCACCTGGATTCCAGGTGCCTCCGGGGCATGTTCTCCGCAGGTTGTGAGCTGGTGGACAAAGGACCGATAAAGGTCCTTGGGTGGACAAAGAATCAACATAGGCGAGACAAAGGGCAGGCAGGATTTTCACCACCGAGCAAATCTTGCCTGTCCTTTGTCCCTCCTTTGTCTGTTCTTTGTTGACCTAAGGACCTTTGTAGGCCTTTTGTATTCGACATTGCAGCCTTCAAACCACATGCCTCGGCTTTTGCCCCTGGTGTTATATACGGCCTGGATCCCCGTATTTCTGTAGCCCTTTGTATCCCCCGCGCTTGTGTTCCCGCGATCCGAATACATTTCCCTGCGGCTCACCTTTGCGTGCAATTTCGACTTTCACAAGAGATTGGTCTAATATCGTGGAGGTCAGCATTGTAGGAGATTCAAATGCTCAATAACGAAAGTATATGGCGCTGCCCGGTTTGCGCAAATTTGCTGATGGTACAGCTCCGGACAATCAAAGTCCACCAATTTGATCGACCATTGATATGACATCTGATACCTATCGGAATCGAAAGAAAACAACGAGAGCAGGTTCCTGGAATTTTTTCACCAAATTTCGCCAAGCGGTTGGTGAGATAATAGCTGTTTTTCATCAGGGGACCGCAAAATTTGGCCGGACCCCTAAAATTGCATGTAAAATCACGAAAATATTCATTTGAGTTCTTTTCATCCATCTAAGTTTGATTCTGGTTTAAAGAACCATATTCAACGAACGGTCATGCGCAGAAACCCTGGGAAAGTACAGTGTTACCGTGACAAAAGTCACATTTTGTAGTGCGTTTCAACTTAACTGCTGTTGCTGCACCTCAGAAACCTTCAATAAGCTCTGGAGTAGTGACTTATGAATGCCTTTCAGAGCCATCAGACTCCTCAGAACACCCACAGAGGTACCCACAATTTTGTTGAGATGGCCGAAAAATTTTGGCCGGACCCATTTTCTCGTGAAAAAAATCAGGAAAATTTGGTTTTATGTGTATTCAGGGGTGCTGAATCTGATTCTGAAATCAGATAAGTCCAGAAATAGTATTTGAGCTCCCAGAAAATTTGTGGACTTTGATTGTCCGGAGCTGTAGAAACTCGGGCGAGTACATGCTCTTTAGATGAGGGACGTCTGCTGGAATGCCGGACGAGCTTCCATGGCCGTGTCTCGACTTCGCACTTCGCCGATGCTTCTAGTTCCAACGAGTCGAGTGAGTCAACAGTGAATATTTGATTTGCAGTACCAGCGAGGTCCAGTATCCTGGAATACCGGGGCTCGGGTGAGTAAAGAACGATTTAGTTGGATTTGAGACGAATATGTGCGCGGAGAGATGAGGGAACAAGCGTCCTGGCGGCTTGCATAGGAGAATTTCTATGTGCGTGGTGCGGGAAGAACCGGAGCTGGTAGTGACGATGTGCTTGTTCATAACGGCCACAAACCAGATCGTCGGATCCATGGGAGGGTCGGGTCGGGTCTAGATCGGGTCGGACCCGACCCGCTGACCAATGCTGTGGCGGAGTATATACAAGATTAGTGGGAGTGAGAGTCGTCGAGTCGCACTGATGGTGTTCGAGTCGCACTTTTGTCCATCAATTCAATGTTTGCAGTGCAGGATCACAATGTTGAATTCAATATTTGTAATGAGTAAAATCAATGGTATAAGTTCGGAAGTTGATTTCCATCACCCAAATAGTCCACCGCTTCAGTAGTGGCAAGTGGATTACTACATATCTATGCCGTATTAGTGCTGTGTAGAATTTAACCATTTTTGTTGCAGGTGTAGGATCATTTGACATACCTGTCCCCGCTTCGCTGGCCGCACTGCTGCGACTGAATCTGCATCTGCGGCATGGCTTGATCTCGTACGTTGGCGCTTTGAATTCCCGGGAAGAATGTTGCACTCATCCAAGTCGAGGTTGATGTCTCGCGGCGCAACGTAATCGTTTTCATCCACGGAAATTGGTTCGTCGCACTCGGTGTGAGAAGGAGAGGGTGACGGCTGAGGGGCAGAAAGGGCGGGGAGCTCCTGGGCCACCATGGAGGCGCTCCAGTTGAGCTGTGCAAAACATTCATCTTCCCTGTTCAAAATTTTGGGACACAAACACGTACTGGCTGTTGAAAATATTCGAAGCAATGGTTTTCGACCCCAGTATCAGGGGCAAAGGGATTTTGCCGCTGCAGTGCCGCTGCCGCATGCAGCGGCAGTTTATGCGGCAGTCAGCGGCAGTCAGGTTTGTGGTGCATGTTCAACTCGTGTCAAACACAGTGTTCTTGGCATCCTAATCACCCAGATGCATCCTCGGGCACTTAATACATCCTGCAGTATTGAGTCTTGTGAAAATCGGTCATCGTGCATGACGTTAAGACATGAGTTGTGACTTCTTGCAGCGGCAGTCAGCGGCAGTTTGGCGGCAGCCAAACACAGGTAAACATTCTGCAGCGGCACTAGCGGCACTCTGCAGCGGCAAAATTGGCATTTTGCAGCGGCGGTAGTACTTGTTGCAGCGGCACTTCTTCTTATGTCTGCGGCAATACAGCGGCAATCTAGCGCCTGTCTGCGGCACTCGTACATCAACAGACAGCGGCAATGTCGTCTGTCCGCGGCACTTTTCAACTCAAACAACGGCACTCTTGCTTTCATCTGCGGCAGTCCACAATTTGCTTCAAGCGCTACTATCAGACCACCTGTTCAATACATCTCTTTTCTCCAGACACCGTCACTGCTATTCTCCCAATATACCGTTGCAGTACTGCCTTGACATTGTTTCGATATCGCCTCTGTTCAATTGCCATCCCGGCCTAGCTTGTTATCGCCATGAAGGCAAGTCTTCGTTCTCGACAAAGCTAAGCCCAATTTAGTATTGTACCATTACTCGGGGTTCCAACAGCTCTCCATCTTGCGACTTTCACTCCAACACAACCAAGTCGAGCCGACCATTTGTATTCCAGCGTCAGTCCACCATATGTTCAAGTTCAACAACCTGCTGTCTTCGCGATCTTCAAAGGGCATAAAATGATGCTACTTTTGTGCTTAATCGCAATCCTGATTATTCTGAGACAAAGTCACCACTCCTTGGTAATGTCTGTGTTGTGCACATGTCTGCGGCACTTCTGCGGCAACACAGCCACAATGCAGCGGCACTTTTGCATTGCCGCTGCCTCACTATCCAATAATTCATTTTGGGATCATTGCACCCAATGCTTCTGGTCTATTAATTATACTCCCAGGTATGTCCAAAAACTCCAATTTCTACCTTGTAATTAAGTTATCAGCAAAGTTGTCCGCGAGACAGAATCACTGACCGCGGCACAACAATTGTAGAACTGCAGCAGTCACAAAAGTTCTTGCCCACACAGAGTCTAAATGCTCGATTCTATCGTATGGTAACAGAAAATACCAATAAGAGCATCGATGAGCATGGGTTTTCGCTTTCCTATTTGCGGCTGTTCAACTGTAATTTCAGCATTTGTTGTAGGCTTGCTAATGTGTATTTGTTGCACTCAGTATAATTTGAGAGGCACATTGGCAGATCCATGGTTGTTTTCCATGTCCCTGAACTGTATTTCACTCGAACCACACGGCTGGTTCAAACACAGATTCTATTCCAGCTGCATGCCATTTCTTACCTCTTACTCTGACTAAAAATTTAAATGGCAGCTTGCATTCTGATAGCTGTTTTGTGTTACACTTCAGTCTAATAATAATTGCTGCTATCCATCAGCGCGTAAGGTTGGCAGCGCATTTTTTCGGTAGCACAACAACTCAGCGGCAAGCGGCATGGGATTATCACGGCTGCGCCAACTATCCCAATTTTATGCGCAGACTTCTGGAGCCGGCTGCTATGGCATGAGTGTCAGAGCACGCGATTTCGGATGAAGACTTCAGGCCACCAAGCTTTCGCTGCGATGAGGCCTCCTGATCCACACCCACTGCACCGATACCAGTAGTTGTAAAGCGGAATAACAACAAGGAGATCGAGGGTGAACCACCGATGAAGCGCGCGAAGGATGATGTCGCAAAAAAAGCGGCGAGGGCAAAGCTCAAGTCTACGCGGAAGGCGGCGCCAAAGTCTCCTTCTCCACGACGCCTTCGTCCAAACAAGGCAGTGGAGTTTCTGTTGGTAAATCTGGATGTTTATCAATGCAGCAAAATAGATACTATTTCTGACTGCCAACCTGGCCGGACTAGGAACCTGGCCACTTGCTAATTTCAGGGGTAGATACTTAGTCCTATGTCATTTTTGTGGTTGGGAGGTGGAATAGATCCCATGCCGCCTGTCCCTACTAAATTTCAGCCAAAAGTGATGACTTGATGTGAAGCAGTGGCGCGAATGATGTCGGATCGGAGGGTGGGAAGATCATTTTCTTATCCCCGAATCACTGATTCGCTCTATTCTCTGCCAATTCTGAACCGATTTGCTTTGTCTGGGGCTTATTCTGCTCCCCTGACTGCGGGGCTCCTTCTCAGCATGAGCCTGGCCGCATATATCCCATTATTTACTCGTAAAATCACAACATTGTCCGCCCTTCAAGTGTGAGGACTGCAATCAAACGACCCAAATACCAGGTGGCCCTTTGACCATCCATATCCACCAATTGTCGAGCTTCATAATTACATGTAAGCCTTCAACTTCAAATGTTTTCCACAATTTTCGCTTCTTAATATATCCCTCAGGCCGTGGCAGACGCCGGAAGTGCCTAATATTTGTCGTATCAAAGTCCAAACGTCGGGTTCTCAGCAGCATGACACAGGTGTGGATTTTGGGGCTCAGAGAGGTTCATTCACTTCTTATTAACATACTTGCAACTTGTTTTGGTCAACCAAGTGCTCCTACTGGTGCGCTGCCCTCGTTTCTCCATGAAGGTCCCTCCGCAGCCCCATATGGCTCGTCAAGAGCACTATGTCCCGCCATTTCTATGGGTCTTTTCTATGGATCTTGCATGTGAAAAGAATCATTAATAGTTCTTGACTATAATTACACAGTGCAAGACCACTGCCGCAATCGGAAACCTCAGTTTGCACGGGTGGCCAGGTACGCCGTCATTTCCCCTTTTGGGAACTCCGCCAAAAATAAATTCACAAGGCGACGAATATGTCCTCAAAAATTAGGCTTAAGGGCTCAAACTGTTCCCAGGATCCCCGCCCGCTGCATTGAGCTCATATGTCGCAGCTGGGGTACGCTAGGTGGCTACTAACGGGCCAAAATGTCCATGGTGGCCAGGATCCCCCTCCCAGATAGTATAACTTCTCTCTGATCAATTGTCGAACATCGAGTAAAGCTTAATTCAATACTAACCAACCACCCGCTATCTCTGAGATGTTCTTGGAAGCATTTTGGGTTGTAACAATGAAGCACCGGCGGTTTGACAATTCTGCAGCGGTTGGCGGCCGCCGGCAGTGCAGTGGTAGTTGATAGGAGCCTCTGAATCTCAACGGCGACTTGCTTAGGGATCTGAAGGACAAACGAGTCATCTCGTACATCTACGACGGCAGTGAAACTCTCGAGACGATGTTTGGAGAATTGCAGTCAGTGGGGAACGATCGCGACATAAGAGCCGGTGTTGCCAAGGCTGAAGAAATGTGGAGCAGGAATGGGCGGCGACGGTAGCCATACACCGTGGAAAATGCAGGACAGTGCGTGGCAGCGGCAACGGCACCAGTAAAGCATTGCCGCAGGTTTGCGCGGCAGTTGTATGCTCAAGAACGATCGGTAGCGGCAGCCTTTTCCTTTTCGCCCTTGACTTCGTGACTAAGTATTCCCTTATATAGAAATGTATTTCGGCCATCGTTCGGCCTTTCTGATGTGTTTCTCATTCTCCGCTTCATCTGCAAATCTGTAGCGCTCTCTTTCCTCCCACCACCATGCCGCCTTAACACCACTCTTTGATACTCCTCAGGTGAGCTTCATTCCACTGAGAATCATCAAAAGGCATTTCTCCGAGCCCCCCACAACGTCCTTCGGCCCTGTTCTACGTACAGTACATGCCACCACCCCTCGTACATATGGACGCGTTTCCGGGCTGTTAAGCCCATTTGCCACTCAACGGTATACCCCCGGGTGTATTGACAAGGCGCCGCGCTGTCCAAGCGCGTTTTGGGACCTACCCTCATTGTACATGACCCCTTGTCACCTGTTGTATTGTTTTTAGGTTTTGAATTCCATAAGGCCGTTTCTCATATAAGTATATTATATGTTGTTGAAAATTCATTGCTACCCCAAATGCCCATGTCCTTCAATATTCAATGGCTCTTTCAGATGCCACTGGACTCTTCAGCACTGAGAAAGCTGCCGAAGTCTGCCGTCTCGCCGTCTGGTGCCATTCCCAGAGAGGAATTGCCTGAAAAGGAAATCCAAGGGCGAAAACGACGCAAGTGGTAGCGGCAGTCAGCGGCAGCGCAAAGCAGTGCCGCGGCAGTTGGACTTGTTGCAGCGGCAGTTTCCGGCACTTGCATAGGCAAAGCGGCACTTTCCCCATGCCCCAGTATCAGTTTCAGAAATCGAGCCCATGCTGTCTCTCGCAAAGCTAGAGACTTCGTCCTCAGGGAAAAATGTGGTGTACGGGTCTGAGCCAGCCGCTGAACTCGCAAAATATTCATCCAACACCTGTAGATTGTAGTCCATTGAGTGTGTGCTCAAGTCGAACCCATTGTCTGGCCAATAGGTTGAGGGAGTTGAATCTGGTTTTGGTTTGGTATTGAACGGTGAACAAGGGCCAGCTAGATTGAACTTACTCTCGAGTTCATTCAACATTCTCAGGGAAGTTGATGTAGTGTCAAGATGAAGATCTAAAATTGACGAATATTGCACCATTGCATTATATACAGAATCCCAGACGTACCATTCCCGGGGTCAGACACATCCTGGGTTGCAGTCGAAGTTGGTCACGTTCAATTTCTGGGCTTCAATCAGCTACTGCCAATGCTTCAGGGAGAGAGCTTCGAAACTCACCAAGATCTGGTTCATCCTCGAGAGGGTGCTCGGTCGGTCGTCGGCCATTGATGCGGACACCGGCCAGTGGTCCCTTTCGAAGCTCCGAGAGTTGAGAGTCAATTTTGGTGCGGTGCAGAGCCCAATCCCGACGTGCGGCCTTCTCCTCCTCAATCTCGGTGCGCAACGAATTCACCGCCTCCTTCAAATCAGAGCGGTGTTTGTCAATCATCATTTGGTGCTGTAAAGATTTAATTTCAGCCTCGAAAAGCTTCTGCCGCTGCACGGATTCCTTGTTCTCTTCGATACCAGCATCGCGCTCCGCTTGAAGCGAGTCGTAGCTAGTTAACTGGTCGTTTCGAATCGAAGCTTTACGCATCCGCCAGACCTTACGCTGCGTCGAAAGCTTCTCGCGCTCTCCAACACCATTCCAGCGTTTGCGCATCACGCCCTTGGTTTCAATTTGAAGTAAGTCAGTGGCCTTGGCGTCGTCGCGTGTCTGCGCTCTGAGTTTGAAGTAGAAAAAAACATCTTAAATATGAGAACGACGCACTGGAGAATAGCTGTGAGGAGTTCCACTCCAATGGCAGTTTCAGCGTCACGTCCAGCATGCGCGGTCTCGACAATGTTGGAATGGTTAGGAGTGATGACCCAATTGTCGTCGGGGATGTTGGAGAGAAATTTGTTGATGGAGGGAAGGATCCATGGGTTCGCTAGTTTGTGCGCATACCAGTCTCAAACACAGTCAGGCTTTTCATACAACCTTGTAAAAATAACTTACTTTTGATATCTGGGTATGGCTGGGCAGCACAAAAGGTATGCCAGTCGACGATTTCTTGCTGTGTGCTCAAACCCATTATCGTTTTGAGGCGCGAAATCACAAGCCTAGGAATTTCACGAGATAATTCATCGATGTGGCTGGCAAATACTCAGTGCCGAATTGATCGAGAACTAATAGAACTACCGTTCAAAATGAAGACAGCAAGTTTTGAGGCAGTGTGAAAGCAAGGCGACCGGATTTCGTGAATTAATCCCGCTGATCTGTGGGTCATTGTACGTTGCCAAATTATAAATCAAATAAGGTGTTCAGTTCAAATTACCCTCCCATCCCATCCCGTGTGGATGGTCCTTTAGTCTATGATCGACGATGGCATCCCGGAGCTTTCGGCTGTCCATGTATGCTGGGCTGGTGGCCGCGAGTCGATCTCCGTTGTAGACAAGTGAAGTCGAGGGCGCTAGACAACATTAAGATGCGGACTCGGTGTGTGTCGAACCACTACGCACCATTCAACAATTTTCCTACTGTCAAACCAACAACACCCACAGCCTCAACCGCCTTCTCGAGAATACGTCGATCTTTCGAGCCGGGCTTTGTGTGCGGATGAGCCGGATGGTTGTGCGCACCACGGAGAATGACAATTGCTTTGCTGTGAACAGAAGCTGCGGCGATGGAAGAGGCAGCAACTGGGATGAAGATAATCATACAGGTGGTGCATTTGCGTTTAACAATTTGACCGGTCCTAATTTGTCCCTCGATGATGTGCGAGTACGCTAAAATTTACATTGATTTAGTTCGAAAACAAAGGGGACCGCACGTACGGCACCCATTCAACCCAGCTCCTATCCGTGGATGAACCGTGAGAGCGCACTTGTCGTTCACAGTTTGTACAGTGGACAACCTGCCGCCATTTGATATTGCGAATTGCAGCTGCGCCTCGTCAACGTTGTTGGGAATGGGTAAATAGCGATGTTCAAATCGCTCGGTTCTAGTCCACTTGGAACAACCGACAAAGAGGCTTTTCCCGTACGCAGTTTCCTTGTTGAGGGTCATTGGATGTAGGTTCAACTGAGGAAAACCAATGTACACTAGACAGTCGCTTGAGTATCGGGGTCCCATTGCACTCGCTTTTACATTTGAACTGCATGATTTGACTGTAGAATCTATTGGAAGAGCAAGTCAGAAGAGCACATGAAATCAAATTCTATTCACCGTGATATCAAGCCCGGAATCGACGCCGCTTCGCGCTCGTTGGCATCGAGTTCATGCTTCCATAGTTCCCGCATAGCTGCTTCATCTGGCTCGTAGCGCTGGCAATCCGCAAAGGGATTTTCATCAATGAATTCGCAGGTGTAAACCCCACTGCACGTCAGCTGGCAGCGCCTACAACGTATTGTCTCTGTCAAGTCAGGGAAAAATCCAGCCGCATCTGCATCGCCCGCCGTGTGGCCGTTTGACCCAGGCTTTCCCCAAGAATCCTGGACCTGGAATCCAATAAAGTTTTTCAGTTACCGATTCAAAAACAACGAAATTCTTACCTCTTCTCGAATAAATCTGTCAATCGTCGATGTCTTATTCCCTCGTTTCAATAGATGCAATGAGTTCGATAAATCGATCAAATAAGCTGTGGGAGTACGGGGCACAGGCCATGTCGAAGGAATGGTTGAAATCTCCACAATCCGGTCAACTGACTCCTGGCGGGTGATTTGAATCTTGCCTTCCTCCGCCTTCTGTTTACCCTTGCGCTGTCTCGCAGGAGCGTTGAGCGAGACAGCCGTTCGATGGCTTTGGAGAGCAGACGGAGCAGTATCCTCGATTTTGGGAACCAGAGGTGGCGCGGGGAGTGCTGCTGACAAGTCATCGTCTGAATCCGAAGAAATCTCAATCACATCGTTGCCGAATGGACTGGAAGAGCGAGACGACGGGGCACACAATGCCGGCAGAAAGGAGGCACGACTGCTGGGACGAGATTCACCTCGCGAGAACGAGGAGTCGGCCCTGGAAAGTGCGCGAGAGCCCATGGAAGATCCCGTTCGAGAAGGAGCACAGGAACTGAAGGGAGTGGAGTTGTATGTGCGGTAATCATCAAAAGAACCATGGAAAATATTCATATAGGTGTGGAAAGCGACAAGGTTGATCCAGGAGTCCGTGTTGTCCAGGCTGAAGAAGGAGTGGTCGATGTAGGCATCACCAATCATCTGTGAAATTGTTCGAGATTGTGATCAAAATAAAGTGCAAATCCGACGCACAAAAGAACGGTATGCTCTGAGTTGACTGGGGGTCGCTTGGTCGGGATTCCAAAGTGAGAGAGACGTCTGAGCATCATCGTGTTCAAGATAGAGCTGGTAACCGCGAGAAGTGATCCAGGTAGTTGCATTTTCAAGAGAAAAAAAGGGATCATGACCGCGATCCCCAAGCGCAGGTAGAAATGCCTGAGCGACAGTCAATTGCGGGGTAAAATCTGCCAACCAACACGTACAAAGGACCGATAGGACTTTATTTCTCCCTGCGAAATCTCGGCGGCGTCGAACATGGTCGAACTGTATGTAGCTCAGCAAGTCAAAAGGACCAATCACAACGGAATCTGTACTCAGACTGGACCTAGCAATACGCTAGAAAAGACTCATCAATGAAGGTGACATTGTCAATAACAGAAAGCATACCGGGCTATATATTCAGACGTCTCGTTGGAGTTACAACAGATATCACAATTTGGTCGAGAGGTGGGAGGTGGAGCAGATGGTGTTACGAGATTTGAGCGAAGTGGAGTTGAAAGAGAACGAAATATTTGTGTTGTTTGAGTGCAGACCTGCTGAGACTTTATAGTAGACGCTCGGGCCGCGCTCCGACGGGGATTAGCCCAAAATGTATGGTGTTGCAGCTCCGCACTTCACCCATGAGGCAATTAGTTGCAAAAGGAAACTCAGATTGAAACCAAATTATGAAAATTGCCCCAGAGCGTCTGATAGCGAACACCTGTACAGGGTCAAAATGGGGCGTGCACACAAGATGTGTTGTAATCAGCATCGAGGGAGTTATCTGAACTCAAATGAATTGCCAGTTTTACCACTAAGGCTTTCCGTCTCCCAAAAAAAATCCAACATGTTGCCGTTGCGTAAAATGGCCGGTCGGCACAGTGCACTGCAATGAGGCAATAAAATCGATAAATTCATATCAGTACCATCCAGGGAATGTAATGACCATCTTCACTGGCCGTACTGAGTTTCACAGTCTTAGCGCCACGACGGAATCCGATACAGCGGTTGCGAGCACATGGCATCTTGGTATTAATCTTGACCATAATGGGATTCAGAAAAACCCCGGCATGGCGTAGTGCATTTGATATTTGTGCAACATGTTCAGCTATTAATGGAATGTGGAACGGTCAATCAAGATGGCGTCGCTGATGCTGAATTGGGGACGAAAAGCGCCGAGATATGGATTAATATCCAGATCATCGGCGATGAGCGGGGATTGATTGCGCATCAGTGCATCAGTCGCACTGCTTATGTATTCGCCATCAGTCCGTAGCAGGGCTGAGTCCCATTAATGGGAGTGAGTCCCACTTTCTAAGTGCTGGAGTGGGACTGGACCAGTCCCACTCCCACTAAAATCGTTGTTACTCGCTGTGGCGACCCGACCCGCAGTTGCGGCTCAATTAATTTGATCTCGGCACCACGGTAATGCATTGACAAACTGGTGCCGCTAAGAGCCGCTAAGAGCCGCGTGCCTCCAGAAAAGCTTTCTTCCGGTTGCTCGGGCGGCTGGCTGGCCGGAGAAAATCAATTATAGCTGTTTGCGTGGCCGAGTGGAGGTGGAAGTTTTACCAATGCTCCAGGACCTTCTTGAGGAGATCAAGGAGAGCGATTTTTTGCGGCATTAAGACGGCGACTGTATAGTGTATGATTTTTACACTCATCCGTTGCAAGAAACTGACCCAATTTTAGAGAGAGAAAAGGCTAGCATATCAGTGCTCATGATCAGCAGGAGCGGCATGGCGTGGCAATGACTTACAGCCAGACAAAAGGGCTGCCATCCGATGGGCACTGTCATTGTTATCGGATTGATCTTATCTGCACCGCCCAGTACTGCACCAGAGAGTTGGGTCGGGTCGGACCCGACCCGACCCTCCTATGCCTCAGACGCTCTCCCACAAACAGGACCAACGTGATTCTCCCTCATCATCGATTTTTCATCTGCAGCTCTGCTCTTTTCAAAACTACTTCCCTGTGGCTATATTCTATGTACCCTCTTTGCAAAGTACCCCCGACCCATCTTCTCTCTCGACGCGTTCCGAAAAGTTCGCAATCATGCCGAGGAGATCATCCATTCACCACAGCAGCTGCAATCTATTCATTCAGGATCCATTCGCACCCGTCTGGCCGCCAAACAACATCTCTCGTTTCAAAAAACGTAGACATGGGAGATTGCA
This sequence comes from Mycena olivaceomarginata, assembly GCA_029378375.1. Taxonomy (NCBI): domain Eukaryota; kingdom Fungi; phylum Basidiomycota; class Agaricomycetes; order Agaricales; family Mycenaceae; genus Mycena; species Mycena olivaceomarginata. The sequence continues at coordinate 250,129 of JARKIC010000356.1, read as the reverse complement.
CTAGCCTGACTAAAGATGAGTTGGACGATTGATGCCGACTGAACTACGTTCCATTCGGTGCATAATATATTCTGATACTGGGGTTTTTCATTCAAATCGACAGTCACGCATCACGCACCCCCCTGTCGAGGACGAATTTTGGTCGCGGTCACGCGTTACAGAGGGGTTTGTCGAACCCTCTGAAGCAATGTCACCTCCCCCCCCCCCCCCCAGTGGCGAAAAAGGTAAACTTTCCATGGAGCCGTCGAAATTTTGGGGGGTGTCACGCGAAAATTCAACTGCTGTCGAAATGTCGAACTGGTAAATCGGGTCACGCGTCACACCCCCTGTCGATTTGAATGAAAAACCCCAGTATCTCTGCTTTACCGTTGTAGAAGCAAAATGGCGGCGATTCTGGTGGCTGCGAGACACATTAGACGGAGGCAAACACCAACACCCTGTCCATGATTTGACTCGAGCTTCGGTAATGCATACCACCGCAGACGTTCATTTTAGAAATCGATCATCTCTCCCTGCTCCTGCTTTCAACCTTCAACCGTTCCATCACGCTAGACTCGGCTGCCTCGTGTTTCCTTCCCATTCTGTGACTTCAACATCATTCGGTACCCAGAGTTCGATGATCCCGAAATAAAACACAGATCCTTCACCCAACCGAACGGTCGAGATCGGCCTGCGATTCAATGCGCGGGTACATCCCTCGAAATGATGTTCGTTTGACAAACCAAGTTTGAAGTATTACTGTACTATTTCGACTGTAGGTTCAGCCTATGGGACCTGTGACCACTTAGGTTCAACTTTTTGATGGTTCAGGTCGGCCAGGACCTGTGGCCTCTATTTTTGTAGTTCAATTGTCGAAATGTTCATCTCAGATCTTCTTTCAGAAAGCGCAGTGGCAAGAAAAACACATTGTACAGTGAGGACGCTTGGGAGGACTCTGACTTAATTCATTGATTGAGTAGCTACCGAACGAAAGTGATCAATATACTTCACCTGCTTTGTTGTAGAGAGTAGCGACTCAGGAGTCAGCGAGGGAGTAGAACACAGTTCCTTGCCTCGCACAAACGCGGGGAAGGAAGAACATTTTTTATTTTTTACGTCCTGCGTGACCCAAATGTGCGCTAGTTCAGACCCTCTAGTGACTAGTGACCAAAATTAAATAGGTTCGGTTCATGGGTGCCTGTGACCTGTGACCTGAACCTACGGTCGAAATAGTACAGTACATCCTTAGCGTCTCCGGACTCGGGACCGGAGCACGTGTGAGTCGGAGAGCGAGAAGGCAACTGGATGACCCCACACTCCACCTGGAGCTGGCTGGAGCGCCGCGAGGGAGATAAGGTGCGTCACACGGCGTGACTTCGTATGCTTGCCTGCTTCGAAGACATCGTGCCACCGCAGCATCGCACCATCCGACATCGAGCAACGACCGACAGCCCCGCGCCCTTTCAAAGTGCGTGCTGTTGTATCCAGTGGCGCTTTACTTGACACGCATTTCAAGCACAGCATGCTCGCCTTGCGCGCGGATTTCCCTCCCGCAAGCACCTCTTTTGCGTCCCTCGTGTTCCCCACCGCAGATTCAGCGCAGCCAAGTAACGCTAAAGCGGATCTTGCCAAGGTTAGCCTCGGGAATTCATTCCTCCCGCCAAAAATGCGTCCTCTGTGCCGGCTTACGGGGAATGCAGACAGTCATCGAATGGCTTTTTGTCGTAATCGTAAGTAAATATACACCCGCACCTGCCCACCTGCATTCATTCGATGCGCGCTGAACGCGCTGGGTAGGCCGTCATCCTGATTGCCTGTCTCTTCTTGCGCAAGTACGTTGCGTCGCTGAATTTGAATGCCTCCTGAACTACACAAATGCTGATCGGAATCCGCAGGATGTTCGGCACGCGAGCATCCGAGTCTTCACTGCACCTTCCCGACACGCTCAACACACGCGCGTCCTCAGCATTCGGCCTCCCGCCCACAGTCGGCACACCAACATATCTGTGCACATACGCCGCCACATACCCCGTCGCCCATCCGCTCCCCGTCCACGGCGGCCACTCTCGGCCTAATCATTCTTGCTATGCGCGGACACCGCTGCGTGCCACGACGGGGCGAGATATTGACTCGGCCGGGCGGCGTGCCCACGAAGATTTGGATTCCGAGCTCGGGCTGGGGGATAAGGATGTTTTGCCTGCGTATGATGGGCGCGATCGGCCGCCGAAGTATGCGGTTGCAGCTGCTGCTGCGCGGAGACCGACTACGCCGATTGCTGGCGCGGCGTCGGCTGTGGGGGTGGCTGGTCCCTCAGAAGCAGAGCCCCTGCAATCTCTAGCGACAAGTCTCGTCTCATCTTCCGTCGACAATGTTGTATAGTTTTGCATTCCTTTTTGTTGAACGCATGCTCTATTGGAGCCGTTGACCCGCAAAACCGAAAAGTGTCGTGCGGGTTCCCAAATAAACCGCCTGGCAGAAACTCACTTGCATTTCTGATCATCCGCAGAGTGTCCTGAACTCTCGCGCGCCGACACCCAACAAGTTGAACTCGAACAGGAACGACTCACTTCTTGGTGAACGAGATTGAAAAGGCGGAACGCCGAGTGCGGCACAACTGCCGAACATTTTCGGCAGAGCGGAATATTCTAGGGCGGGGTGAGACTTACACGCAAGGGTAGGCGTGTAACAACGAAAAAGTCTCGAAAGCCCTCAGGCCTTGCCTCGCTGTCGAACCCATCCGCGAATCGCGGATCGAAGGATTTGAAAGTACTACGAGCACCGTGAAAAGCTCGCGCTTCGCGAACTGTTTGCCGACACAATTCGCAGGTTTGATGGAGAAAGGGATGAACACCGTGATGGTGTGTTGCTGCAACTTCGAGTCCGGGAGCCACCGGTTGGGTAGGGTGCTGTTTACAGTAGATGTTGGCAAGGTTTAGGGTTAGGATGTTCCTTGAGAGATGAACCTAGCAAAGCTTAGGAGAATAATTGGTTCAGAGAACAATACCTTCTGGCGAGGTTTCTTCCGGGCTTGTCAAGCCGAACTTGTCTCGGCCGAAGGAACAGGGGGGTGAAGACGCAGAGCCTCGTCTCTGATTGAAGATGAATTTGACGGAAATGAAAGACACACAATGCACTCACATGCAAGCGGATAAGAAATGTAACTCCTGGTTCATCCTCACATAAAAGAAATCGTCGCCGTTAACAAACATAGCGTCCAACCCTGCCGCACACGCTGATAGTATTTGGGATTGGACAGCAGGAGCCACACGAGGCTGGTAATCGTCGACACCGTTGTGTCCGATGCTTTACTCGCTGTGACTCCGTCGCCCGACGCAGTTTCGAAACTGGGTTTTTCTTTTCCCAGACCGGCTTCATCAGTCTGAATAGTACCACGAAGAGTCAGAATGCATGTAGCTGAGGCTGAGGGGAGACTCGCAAGATGATACCACAGATCCATCGTGCCGACCCCGCCCTTTTTCATCCGTTGCATAGTGAGATCTTTTGCGAACCCGTTGGATTCTTCGACGATCTGCCCAGCCTGAGAAACTAGATGGAGCGTGTTCATCAACGTATCTGTATGCGCAACAGGCTGTGCGTAACACTGCCCGTCTCTGCCTCGCGTCTCCAGTATCCAATAACAGAGACCACAGCCGCCACACGGCTGTGAGTGAGCTCCACCCAACGTGGTTCAACCTCCGCGGATGAAACCGTGGGAATTTGCTTGTTTCAAACCATTTCACGCCTTCACTGTGCGCCAGCTCATCAATACAAAAGGGGGTTTTGGTGGTATACAGCCTTTGACCCTGAAATTGGTGTTGGTTAGGAATACTGGAGTCCCACATTGGTAATGGCATTTCCTCCTGAGACGTTTGACTTTCTGGCCAAATGGAAATTCGCTCCACCGGGCAGTCGGTGTAAGTGTTGATCAGTGATATTTTGGTCTTCTAGATCGCCTCCGCCAGGAATTTAGCTCCATGGATCATTCCGCTCACTATCGTCATTCTTTAATCTGATAGTAAACAGCGGGCGCTTGTTGGCAGACCGTCAAATTACATAAAAGTGTGGCTGTGCTAGTTAGTGTTCTTTCCTTCATACTGCATGCAATGCAGCCGGAATATATCTCGAAATATTTGTAGGGGTTCCTGAACAGGAATGGACGATATCATACACCGACAATTAAGCATTCTACCTGGCCAATATCTCAAAGCAGCATCAACCCATAAATTGCTTGCCTAACACTGCGTTCCCACCCCATGTAGACAGAGGGTCCGTCTACCCCCGTAGCCAAAGGTAGATGGACCCCTATGTCTACATGAGGTAGATGCAGTATGTCTACAGTCCGTCCACATTAGTCGGTCGACGTAGCCGCATGTTGGCCGACGTAGCCGCATGTTAGCCGACGTAGCCGCATGTAGCCGCTTGTAGGTGATGCAAAGGTTATGTAAAACTTTAAAAAAGGCATAGATTTTACCAGAGACTTAAGACTCGTCCAAGGAGCAATTTTGATGCTGTCTCATACCAAGATTGGCCGAGTTTGCAGTGTGGAGTTGAGCGAGGTGTATCTACGCTGTAGATGCAGGCAGACACACGTAGCCGACGGGTAGATGCACTGCATCTACCTCACGTAAACGAACATAGCCGGACATCAATCAACCGCGGCAAAGGTGCGTCTACATTAGAGCGTAGACACAGATCGCCGGACGTAGCCGAACATCGCCACATGTCGGCACATGTCAATCAACGTAGACACAGGTGCGTCTACAGGGGGTCGGAACGCAGTGTACTGTAGTATTTCGACCAAATGTTCACAGGGTGTCACCTGTCACCTAAGATGTTCACTGAAATTGGTGTTCAAAATCGGTCCGACCGCGTCACCTAATACCTGGGAAATGTTCATTTTGTCAAACGGCTTCCCCAAACCCTCATGCTGCCCAGCCATCCAAACGGGGCTCGATAAAAATACTTACAGTCAAGGGATCGGGCCACCATGGACGACTTCAAGTTTGCGCTCGCTTACTGTCGAGTTGGGTCCTTACACAATTAACCGAAGAGATATTGAGCACAACAATCAACTACAATCATATTGCAGCGTGAATGTGCATAGAAACAGAGCAGAGATGTCGCACGATTTTTTTGAAGCGGGGTTTTGCGCCGTGAATCTCCGTGAATATCTAGTACTTACCTCCGAGGAGTTCCAATCTTCTTGATTTAGCGTAGCTCAAAAATCATTTTTGCGCTCTCTGGTGGTGTGAAAAATTAAGGTGTTCATTGCCCGACCGTCACCGTTACATGTACCAAATTTGTTCAGTTCACGACCCCCTGTCACCCGTCACCTGAACATTTGGTCGAAATACCACTGTAAAGCCATGTTCACAAACTCATTCAATATCATCACTCCAGCTCCACCTCTCTCTTAAGTCTAATGAAAGTTTTGATTCGTTGAAATGCATTCTATGTGCTCAAATATTCTCGGAATTATAGCCCCAGAAGGCGTCCCAGAACGAGGCCGCAAAAATTGATTGGTCGGCCAACAAGATGGTCGTGTTTACTAACAGACCATATACAGATACATCTTGATCGTCATCTGTATATCGGTTCTGTAACAGAGACTAGTCATTCTTGGGCGCTGAGGTTTATGTATCTTCTGCCTCATCGGCGGTGCTCACTGGACCCCAATCATCTTCGCCCGGGATCTGTAGCCGATCCGAACAAGGTTAACCGGTACCTGGCCAAGAGTGGCCTACTGCCGGCCAAGACCGGGTTTTTTCCTAGCTAAGAGTTGGCCGACATCGATTTGCGGATATCCCACGTGAATGGCGGAAACAAATCACTAAATAAATGGAAGGGTGAATTGAATTTGATCGAGTTATTCATCGGCTTATAAACCCTCTCCGAACGCCGAGGTGTCGAAACGTACCATCGAAGTAACAGCATAAAAGACAAGTAGACATGTGCGTGTTGTATCGTCTGCAGCCATCTGCATTTTTCCTATGACTTCTCCCGAAGTACCAAGCATACTGGTCATTGGTGGCACCGGTGCTCAAGGCAGCAATGTCGTTCGAGGTACGCCCTTCCTTCACCCCATCATCACACCCCTTTCTCATTTGTACGCTGCCGTAGAACTCGTCCGCGACAAGAAATATGCCGTAACCATCCTCACTCGCGACGTCACTAGCACTAGCGCCGTTGCACTCAGTGAACTCGGAAATGTGACTCTCATCCCTGGCTCGTATGAAACCGAGAAAGGGCTCAGAGAGGCTCTAGAAGGGCAACATGGCGTTTACGTAAACTTCAATAGCTTCGCAATGACTGAAAGTATGGAATACTTTTGGACGTTTAGGCTGTGGGTTGTCCTCTCAGGATCATACGAAGCTGACGTCTCCTGTAGGTATGAGATTGCAGTTCAGAGTGGTGTCAAACGGTATATTTACATCTTAAATCGATCCACTGCTCACGATGTACTTTGTAGGCTTATGTACTCAGGTGGCAGCAACCGACCCAAAGGGCACCGCTACGCCGAAGAATACCGCAACTCCCACCAAGCTACAGGAGGCGTAAGTAGTCCCCTTCCCACCTCGTGTCTCAGCTAACCATTCCCAAACCAGAGACTCTCCGAATGGCTTGAGTCTCAACCCCTCGACCTAATTGAATGGACGATCCTCAACGGCGTAGTCTACACAGAAATGCTCTCTGTCCTCCTTCGTCCTCTTATCCTCCCAGATAACACCCACGTCTTCGCAGCTCCCATTGGAGACGGCTTCATCCCCTTCGCCGAGCTCGCCACCTACGGAAAGTATGTCCGTTGGGCGTTTGATAACCCCTCTCGATCCGTTGGGAAACGCATCACGCTTCCCACGTATCCGACTACGCTGAGGGGGGTGGCAGAGGCGTTTGAGAAGGTGACGGGGAAGAAGGCTGTTGCGAAAGATGTTACTCAGGATGAGTGGTTTGAGGCTGCGAAGAGCTATGTGGATCCAGATGCAAAGCAGCCGAGCAACATCCCGGTCGCTCCGGAGGGGGATGATACGAGATTTACGTTCCGACAGAGTTTTGGAGCGTGGTGGAATATCTGGAGTAAGCTGTTTTCCGTTCAATTTTTTATGTTCAACTCTTTTCATGCGTGGAAATATAGAGGCACTCCGACTGGATGTAGAAGCTATCAGAAAAGCGCAAGAGCTTGCAAACGAGATCTACCCGGATCGATTTTAAATCTGTCGAAGATTGGATGCGCGCAACGCGTTATACAGGTGCGTCACTCGTAAAAACTTAACCTTTGCTATACAAGTCCTGACACAAATATTAGGTGAAGCGAAAGCCGAGATGAAGCATGATCGTGATAGGAAGAGAACGTTGTAATGACGACAAAATGCAGCATCACATTACTGTACTATTTCGCTCAATTCGTCGGGCCTGTGACCTGTGACAGGTTCCAACGAATTTCGGTTTTCGTGGATGGGCCTCAGCGACCGTGACACGGAAAAAAAAATGGTGTTTTTCCCCTTGGAAACAGGAGGGTTTAGTACTTGTGTGTTGATGGTACTGTGGTTATTTCCTTCAATCAATCCAATTTCAGATCCCACCAATTTGTTGAGGAGCCGACTCAGCCGAGGGACTCCCGATCACGTCAAATATGGCGATTTTAAGGCATTTGTATGGGCGCTGCAGGAGCGAGTATGGCGAGGCATCCTGGGAGGAAAAAATGATTTTTTCGGTTTTTTCCGGAAACTCAGGTGATTTTGTGACTTTTTTTCGCAAGTTTGTGGCAGCCCTCGGTGACCTGTGACATCCACGAAATTTTTCGTGCATTTGAGCACCTGTGATGCGTGACCCATGAATTGAACAAAATAGTACAGTAGTCTCTCATAGACAGACACTCTATACATACCAAGCTCGTACCTCGCTGTATAGAGTCTGTTGCTTACAGCGGTTGTCCTGATCGTAGTACTGCCTCATTATGTAATTAGTGGCATGCGCGCGCGGGTTCAATTCCTGGCATCTACAAGCTTTTTGTTTCCACCCAACAACACATTTTTGCAGCAGGAGGCACAGAAGACTGCTTTCCAATATTGCTTCTAGCATCCTTGAATTTTCTTCAGAATAATCCTTCAAGGTTTCATTGCTTTATGCTTCAACCTAAATCTTGTTGGTAGTCACATGATCGACTCGGGCAACAGCCGATGGTCAACAGAGCAAATTCTACACCCTTTTTGACTTTTCGGAGGTTATATAGGGGTTGTTAAATATTATCTAGTCCACTTCATTGAATTTGAATGCCCTGGTGGTGAGGGAAGAGAATCGGAGAAAGCTAACATAAGATTACATAATAATGGTGCACTCCAATCAGACCCCCACTGTAAACACAAGACTAGCATCACACAATGCATGACTGCACTAAGCTTGGTTGTTGCGCCACACTAAGACAATGAATAAAATTAGGATCATTTGGACATTCATTAAGAACTTGAATACCCACGAGACCGGCACCATTTAATCAGGAGGTCTGAGTCATTCAGCTTCTTCACCTCCCACCATTGTAAGGCTCCAACCATTTCCATTTATAAATGTTTATACACAGTTAACCATTTTCGTTTCCGTTTAATTTGGCCAAAGGGTCAAACGGTTTGGAAACCGTTTTTAAAACAGTTAAATGGTTACCGAAGTTGAACCACCTTGCGGGTTCGACAGACAAAGATCTGAGTGCATCTTGGGTGTCAAGATGTTTCCTGAGGTGTATTTCAACCCCCTTGAAGGAAAAAACATTGATATATCCACTACTGTCGCGCTCAACGGCGGGGCACATTCCCGTTATGGTAATTGATGGTTCAACGTCATCAGCTTGCAATGTTGGGACATACAAATTATGTAATCTACCCAGCGAGTAGGGTACGGGCTGAGAGCCCCGCTTCACAGCTTTCGAACGCGCCTATATTCGAGAAAAGCCGTTGAAAATTGAGCCGGCAATGAGCTCGACAAAATGAGAAGTCAAATTTGTTCTTATTTATCAAAATTTGATGAGTGTCATTACTTCTTCAAACAGCTGTAATTTGCCTGGATCACTACACGAAACCAAATGATTGGATTCGTCTGAGTCTGAAGTTGGGGTTGGTATCAGTGAAGTCAGCACATAGCGGATTATACTAATACACTTGCCCTCATTTTCCTCACTGGCCAGTAAAACATTCTTGAAACAGGCGGTTGACTCACCATGGGCAAATGAAACATCCACTTCGCTGCACACCTGATAATAAAGTGGGTGCCCGAATAGTGGGTGACTTTCTGGCTGTCTTTGGGCTGTCTAGATCAAAACCTTTGTCTTGATGGAACTGACGGAGTCCAGTGTAAACACTGGAGTCCCAGAAATACACCAGTGACTGCAGATTTTCGGTGCAAATCCAATGCACTTAGTCCTGGGGCAATCCAAGCAAAGAGTTGTAATGGAGTGACCGAGGGCAAGGGTGCAACAGCAACCACACAAACAATTTAACAAACCAATTTGTTTTCTCTCTCCATCTCTACTCGTCCTCGCTTCTTACTCTCCATTTCCACTCCCCAACTCAACTCAAAATTTCACTCTATTGAGGTAAGTTCTCTGTTACCTGCGAATATCTCATCAGCAAAACAGAACACATCTGGCTGATCTGGCACCAGATCAACCATGCCGCCAGAATTGTATCCGGCAGTGTATGTATTGATCTGCATAGCGCCAGAATTGATTCTGGCATCACAAGTGTGTCAGAACTATTACCCGTATATTAACGAGATCTACTGAATCAGATTGTACATGTTTGTACCGCCGAAATTACCCCAACAGTTACCTCAGCTGACACTCGGCATCTAAAAAATATGTAGACGCCCCAGCGCTTAGCCTCTTCAACCTCGCCGATCAACCACTCAATTCCCGTTCAACAGGCGGGGTAGCGGTTGCGTTGCTTCCACCACTCCCCCGTCATCTCCGACTTTCTGGTACTGACTGTGTCCCCGCCGCTGTTCCTCACCTCTGAAACAGGTATGCCGCATACGACTCTCAAACATTCAAGCAATCTGCCAAGCCTGAGTTTTGTTCGAGCCTGCCGCACTTCGAAAGCGCAATCAAGTCTCAAGTATCTGTGTCTGGAACCTCAAAAACATTTCAAAACACCTCAAACTATCACTCCTATCAAGTTCTCATCCGAAGCACTGATGTTCAACATGACTTTCTGCCCCGAACAAGCATTGCAAGGCATCGCAAGTGATCTGTACATCAAAAACATCGGACAACAATCTCAAGGCACTCAAGCCCACTGGTCGCTATGTGTAACGATGGACAAGTATCGCAAATTGATCAGATCCCGCGACATTTCAAGGCTCCAAATGAACCGGGAATTCTTCAATAGCTATAAGCTCTTTCGCTCGGTTCTACCTATGTACACCATCGTCAATGCCCACAGCGCTTGCCACGTCCAACACTGCTCATGAAATTTATTCAATTCAATCAGCTGACACCATAGCACTCGACCATATTCACTCCCCATCGTTCGTGCCAGCATACCTCCAGTGTACCGTGGTGGTCGATCGATCCTACACTGAACCAGGTGTGTGGTATCCTCTCTGCAGCCAATAGGGTACTGAAAGCCCGCATCCCAATACTGATCCATGGCTTGCTGACCGCCGCGTCCCACTCCCGCTCGTGCAGTGGCTCGTCCCAACACCCTCCCGCAGATCGTGTCCACCAAGGAAGGTGGGGAGTGTATAAAAGAAGGTGCGTGTGAATGTGGTAATTCCGGTCGTGTGAGCGATTAATTACAGTGGCACGCACAGTTTTTGAGGGCTCGAGGGACTGGGTCACCACAAATTGGGTGAGAAAAGGTGTGTGGGTACCTAGCGGCAACGCGCAAGAGCTGACACTTTGAATTCAGAGTCCGTTATGCCCTTTCAAGGTTCTCAAGAGTCTGGAAATGTTCCCAGAGAGTCTGCACAACATTACCTTGCCCTCTCTGATGCTCGCGCATTCTCTCTCGCTTCGTCTCACTGTACATCGGTAGGGATTCCGCTGCCGGTATATATACTGCCAAAATTTAGTCACTCGTCGCTCATGTACGTTGAGCACCTGTGATGTGTCAAGTTACTACTTCAGTCAAGCCCCGCATCCGTGCCGAATGCAATGGTGTAACTGATTACAGTAGCCTTAGCTGGTTCCGGGGAACCAACTAACACGTAGCTACGTTTCGATGCACTATTTTATTCCCTTAGGCATTCAGTTTTGCGAAAGTCTTGCTCTCCGTGCTGTCGTCGAAGCTGTACGCAATCCATTTCCCCCCTCATTGACTATCATCTTGGCGACTTTAAAATACTGGAACGAATCCGTTTGGGGATATATGTTCTCTTCAATTCATGGTGCATTCACTGAAATGCGAAGGAATATATCCGTGAATTCATTCATGGAGTGTGTTGTTTGTAGTAAGTCAATCATTCAGATTCATTTTCGGAATAAAATGCTTTCTAAATTTGAGTCAACCATGGATGCCGGAGCGGAGCGATGGCATGTCTTGTATGTATGATCCATAGTTGTTCTTGCACAATACTCACTAATAGACGATTTGTGAATGCGCAACAATATAGTTCATAATGTAATATCTGTGTATGATGTGGCGACATCTATCAGCCCAGTATGACCACCATCTGGCCATTGTAGGCGCCAGGGTGTTACGACGAGTTCGGTGGGGAGAGATCTGAATCAATCTAATCAAGCAGTGAGTAGCAAAATACAGACGTACCTGATTCCTGAACACCAATATCATGCACATGGATACATCTTGAATATCGATGAGGTTGCGCCAGCCGTAAGCTGTTCCACATAGTGTGAGGCTCAGTCACAAGAAGCTTGAAGCCTTGACACTTGAGGTGGCATGCTGTAGTCTGTCATTGTACACCTTCGTCTCTGGTTCTTCGGCCTGCCTGCAAGACCTCCAAGCTTCAAGTCCTCAAGAAACAAATTTCTCAAGTTCTACTCTATCCATGGGCCCTTCTGACTACAAATTCAATGTTCTACTGGTACCATTTCTCAGCAAGATACCCCGTTTCGACGGTCACTCGCCCATTTCTCGTGAATCTTTCTAATAATAAGCCATCGCTATCTTCTTTCAGCTGTTGAATGGCCCTTTCGGTCATGGTGAAGGTCGACGACCTCGGAAAATTCGGCCGTTACGCGCTACTGGAACACTTGGTCGAAATGGAACAGTATAGTCTCTATAGAGACTAATTAAATGTCATCCATTTTACGATCGGGTGTGTACTATGTTCGCCGAGGCTGTTGACGGCCTTTGAGGGCACGCATGGAAGTTGTGTACAGAATTTACGTCGACCAATCATGGTGTTCACAGAAAATCTCTAAGAATCGAGAGGACTCCCGAAAGTACGGTTTTGAACTTTGATGTCTGGTCCGGACATTTAAGACAGCAAATTTGACCTCCACTTGAGACACACCGGTGAATGCCCAAGACTGGGTGATCCGACGTTGATTTCGAGACATTACTCGAAAGCTAAAGTATCAAATTAGTATTGAATTGCACTGAATTCCAAGCTGATTCCAAACATTGAAGCTGTGATATCAGCTCCCACTGAAATCAACGCTGATTTTACTAGTTTTAGTTTACATTTCAGGCAACCCGAAATGCCAGTTGAGATTTGGCCTGTTCACATCAACGTCGGACAGTCCAATATTTGGCAGTATTTCCCAGGTCCCTCTGTCAAGAGGCAAATGGCTACCTAGTGACTGCACATACCCAAGATTCCCAACTTTATGTCCATCCAATGTTGATACTGCCACTCAAAATATTGAATCAGTATTCAGTTGAACCAATACCAAAGCAGAATCCACTGCATTCAGCTCAGATTTTGGTTCAGTCTACATGGAAGGTGATTCCAGTAGTTTCAGGCTTTGGTTTCAGTTAACCTGAAGTCTAGCTCGATATTCAGACTTTCAAATTGACTTTCAACATCAACAATGGGCCGTCATATATTCGGCAACTGCCGGTGTGAGAGGTGTCCGGACACGCAAGGCGAAAATTTTGAAACACTCTGATACCTTGTCCGGACACTGAGGCCAGCGAGGTGACACTGGATACCAGAGGTGGGGACTCAGTGGGGAAGACAGGTTGGTGTCGAGATGGTCTAATGGTATGTAGCATTTTCCACGCAACGAGAGATATTTCGCCGCAGTTTTGAATACCGCTTGCAGCACTTTTGCTTCTTTTGTGTGTCCCGTGGAACGTGGCTAGTCTATCGAGCTGTGTGATTGTAGGTAGAAGACGAGGACGAGTATCTACAAAGATGAAAGAGCAAATATATATGTCAGGGACAAAGGGAGCTGAAAGGGGAAGACGCGACACGTCGTGTCTCGCCTGCATAGACCGTGTTTGGCATGTCAAACACCTCTTCTATGCCTTGCTCGTCATGTGGAAGAGTGAGAGAGTGTTTGAGGACAAAACGAGAATCAATTTGGTCGCCAGAGCTCTCTTGCTCGGCCCGTGAGGGGCCGCGCTTGAGCCAAGGAGGTGCAACGGAGAGCCAGCGGCTCAAGAGGCTGCAGAAGGAGCAGCGGCCACAGGAAGACGAGCAGACAAGCTCAGGACATGGTTCCTGGGCGCGTCGAGGTAGAGCTTGTAGGTGTCACTACGCCAGCGGCCGAGCAGCTGAATCTCAAAGTCAGTGTAGCCAGCAATGGCAGCCGCCGTAGCAGCGCCACACCGGAAACTATGACCTGAGTAGCCAGACTGGTCAAGACCTATGGCTGTAATGTGGGCCTTGAGAGTGCAGATGAATTCTGCACGGTGAAGGGGAGAAGAGTCAGCTTTCGCAAAGAGTGGGGCAGTGGGAGGGAGGGGATGGATGGCGAAGAGGTGCCCCATCGTGCAGACAGGACAGGTGGAAGGAGAATTTGGTGCAGCGGCAATGACGATGGTAACACCACCGCGGAAAGGGTCAGTCTCGGAGGCAGGGATAGTGAGCTCCATGTACTCAATACCACCTTCCTCGAAGAACCGAATCGACTCCAACGTAAGGTGAAGGGTGGCATCAAACTTGGCGTGTGAACCAATGGTGAACTTGCCGCATCTGAGGAACCCAGCCCAGGCTAGATTCTTGGCTGCATCAAAGATGGTGTTGTTGATGTCTGAAAGATCCCCAGCCACGAGTCCGAGACGGAGGAGGATGTCAAGAGTGATGGGGAGCTTGGGCTTACGATCCCGGTCACCTTGAAATCACTTGATGCCCTGAATTACACACTGCAAGGCAGGGGAGTGGCAGACCTCAAAAGGAAGGCCTACATCGACGTGGAAGGAACGAATGGTGGAGAGGTAGCCTTTAATGTTTTTGTGGAGGATGGGATGCTCCTTGCTGGCGAGATGAGCTGCCTAGGCCATGAGACCGATTTCGGTGGCCGGAAGGAGTTGGCCCAGGGCGAAAGCATACTGCGGGTTGAGCCGGATAAAATTGAGGAATGATCTTTGGGCAGAGGAATAAGTGTCCCGGGTGGAGGAAGCAAGGCCGTGCCAGAGGAGAAATGCAACTTCTTGAGGGAGGTGAGTGTTCATTGTATACCAGTGATCCGGGACTGCAGAGTTGAGGATGTCCGGCAAAGCTGTGGGGCCAGCTGGAAAAGGCAGCTGTACTGGAAACGAGAGGCAGCATCAGCGAGCGAGTTCTCGTGCATGGGAATCCAAACAGCGGAAAAAGTGAAAGGGAGAACAGAGGAGAGCATAATAATCTGCCTCAATACACCCATGCCCAGAGCCGATTGTGCTGTGTTGCCAGTCAGCCACTCAACCACTGCCTGGTTATCGCACTGAAAGACAACATGGGTGCCAAGCCATGCATCGCCCCAACGCAGAATCACCTGCAGTATAGCAAAGATCTCCTTGAATTGAATATTGCAGCTGCGGTAGCGCCTGGGACACCAGGAATGCCAGAGATTTTCCCAAACTCCACCGAGACCTTTGCATCCACTTGCATCAGTCGCGACGAAGATATTGGGGTGGGATGGCTGGATGAGCTGAACACCGTTCCAGTATGCGCTCAGAGCCGACCACCAACCGATGTCGGAGCGCACACCAGAAGGGATGTGCCGGCGCTCAAAGGGCGAGGAAAATTTGATGGAGAAGTCGATCAAACACCGAATAAAGGCACAAGAGCGGGGGATGACCTGCATGCTGAACTGGAGGAAACCGACAAGCTCCTGAACCTCCCCCAAGGAACAGGTGCGCTTGCGGCCCCAACTGCCTCACAAATCGCGCAGGTATGAAAGTTTGTCCTCGGGTAAGTGTGCCTCCATCGTGTCTGAGTCCAGATCAAGACCAAGAAAGTCAAGATGTGTGCATGGCCAGAACATCTTCTCTGGCCGGTAATGAAGACCGAGCTCTTCCCCAAGAGCAAGGATCCACTCCACCGCTGCACGCGCAACAGCGGGGTCGGTTTCTGGATGAAAGACCAACCAGAAGTCGTCAAGATAGTGACGAAGACGAGCTGGGATATGACGGGAAATGATCCAGTGCAGAGCTTCAGAAAAAAGGTTGAAGATGTATGGAGCAGAGCGCAGGCCGAACATGAGAATGATCGCGTAGTAAAACGAGCTGTCCCAGAACATGCCCATATGGTGATGGTCCGCAACCCGAATAGGGATATGGCGGAAAGCATCCTTGAGGTCTAACTTGACCATCAAGGAACCTCGGCCGGAAAGGCGGAGGTCGGAGACAGCACGCTCAAACATATGATACGAAATGTGAGCTTCAACGTCGGGAATGCCGTCATTGACAGAGGAGCCATGCGGCCAGGAGAGGTGGTTGATCATGCCAAGCTTGCACTTGCGCTCAACAATACCCAGAGGTGAACAACAGAGTTTGGGAAGAGGTGGGGATGGGAAGGGGCCAGCAGCGGTGTCCTTTGCGATTAGGGTGGACAACGTGTCGGACAGGAAATGACTGTGCTCTCGAGCAGATTTGAGATTCTTGACCGGTTGACTGAGTTCGGGGCCAGAGAATCCAATATTGCAACTGAAATCAATTATTTGGAGTAATGATGATATAAAAGCGTGGTCGGGATAATCTTCTAAGTAAAAATCCCAGGCGCTCCGGTTAAGAGATGAGATGACGCGCGGGTGGCCGTGATTAGGGGGTAGAGGGGCATTGCAGCGTGGAGAGGTATTAGGGCGCAGTGGTGGCAGAGGGAGGGAAGGGAAGAGGAGCTGGTGTGGGAGGCGAGACTGGAAAACAGATGGCCGAGACGGGTTTGCAGGGATAGGATGAGGAACCTGCTGGCCCGAGCGAGCGAGCCGAGCAGCATGGGCGCGAGCTCGACGGCTCGCTCTGCCGAAGCCCTAGGCCTTCTTGGGGCAGGCAGAGCTCGGGTGGTCCCCCTCGCACGTGCGGCAGACATGCCGACGCTTCGATGGGCACGGCGAGGACTTGCAGATCCCGTTGTTCCAGTCGTAGCAGACCTGCTGCTCCACCGGCAGCGAAGACGTCTTCTTGGCTTTAGAAGAGGGGCCCTTGGTGGTAGACTGCGTGGAGGACGACGGCGGAGGAAGGGGGTGCATGTAAACAATGCGCGAGAGCAGGCCGTGATCGGGGCGAGCCCAGCCCGAATAATTCATGTCCCAGAGACGAATGGTGTGGAATTCGACGTGGTAGATGATCACAGCGGACCACTTGTACTGCTGGTGCACCTCCGTGAGGTGCGAGACATAATCCGAGAGGGAGCGGGTGATTGCGAAGACCTCCCAAGGCTTCCCGGACGATGCAGCGAAAGCTCCGAGCACTTCAAAGTACTTGAGCAGCGGGCGAAGGAGGGCGTGGAGCGAGGGTAAATGCTTGAGTGCGAGGGTGTGCTCGGTGGACGGGGCAGACGACGGCGGGGCAACGTACTCCTGACGAGCGGCAAGTGGCGACAGCAAGCGCGGCAGGTCCAGCGGCGCGAATGCGTGCGAGACGATGTCCAAGATAATCTTGGACTCGATGGATGGAAATAGAGCAGGCAGGGACTTACCACCAAATTCCGTCGTCGCTCCAGAGCTCGTGAAAGGAGGGACAACCGGTGGTGGAGGCGGTGGCGGCGCCTAGGCGCTGCTGCTGGGCAAACGTGCTGGCAAACGCCGCGATGGCGGCTAGCGTCTCCGGCGTAAGTGAGGCGAGGGGTGTGGGAGTAGACGAGGGCCCGGGGTCAGACATGGCGTCGAGGTGGAAGTTGTCGAGGCTGAAAGAGACGTCGTCGATCAAAGGATCGGCGTTCTGATCCGCTGATGGCGACGGAGCGCGGGACGCGGTGGACGACAATTCAGGGGAAGATGTCAGTGGTGTGGGGAGAGGGGAAGGTGGTCTGCGCGCAAAGCGACCGCCGACGCGATGCTGGGTTCTCCAATGACCATTTAGCAATTGTTGCTCGATGTCCTCTGAAGACAGAAAAAGAATCTAGTCTATCGAGCTGTGTGAGTGTAGGTAGAAGATGAGGACGAGTATCTACAAAGATGAAAGAGCAAATATATATGTCGGGGACAAAGGGAGCCGAAAGGGGAAGACGCGACGCGTCGACGCATCGCGTCGTGTCTCGCCTGCATAGACTGTGTTTGGCGCATCAAACACCTCTGTGGCGTGGCCAGCTTTTGATCTCTAGTGTGATCCAGTCATTCCGGTCGAAGAAGAAGAAACAACAGGAGCCTTCGAGCAGGATAACGACACGGCACCAGCCAAAAAATAGATGTTTTTCTGCTTGTTTTGTGCATTTTTTGAACTTGGCTGCACCTGAGCCGAAAATGTGACAAGACTGCGGGAATGAGCGGGAGGAAATTTGACATTGCATTGGAGTTCTGGATTCATGCCGCCACTGAGACAGTGGATATGTGAGTTTCATGCATTTGACTTGTATTAGTTCTCGGACTGCTCGCCGGCACGTACCATTGCAAGCATGGCACATTTCGTCGATTGCGTGGTGCATTCATTGGGGGAACAGAATGAAAACTAGTGAGACCGGGTCGTAATATCGTGTCATCAACTTATAACTGCGAGCGGAGACCCATGCATCAGGTCTGAAATGAACAGCTTGAAAGTAAGTAGAGGATAAAAAGCGTGCGGCACGGCTTGCTGCCTGATGGTGTAGTTGACGTTGCTTGACATGCCTCTTAGGCAGCCAGGCCCTCTATGATCCACGTCCACGTGCAGTTTTATATCCGGACAGCTAAATTTAAGTACTTCGGACTTTTCATTGGCCCGATGGGGTTTAGCCTCAACCGTTTACGCCAATTCAACGGCTTAGGGTTAGACTCAGATCGAATCCAAATAATGATCTAGAGATTGTCCCGAACCGTATAGGTATATATACGGCTTGGAGATGCCCGATTTTTCGATTCCGCGACTACATATGTTAGTTACGTCGTGGTAGTTCAATCTCAACTTGAACCGTCCCGTGCCTTAAGTGCCGCGGCGTGGGCCTGCAGGAGCTTGTACGCTGGGTCGGTGGGGTATATCTCATACCCTTGATTCGGGGTTTCGCCAGTCGACAAGACCGAGCCAGCTTCCCTATCCAAATGCATCGTTATTAGCCAACACAAAATCTGCCTACCGCACTTCAGGAAGACACACCACACCAGGTCGCCTGTGAGGCCCGAGTTGATAACTGTGTCGTACCACATCGGATAAATCGTAGTGCGCGCCGAACTTGTGAGGCCGTACTCCTCCATGATGACGGGCTTGTTTGCTGATTTCATTATCATTGCGTGGTCGGTGTTCCACTGGTTTCCCCAGGAGATGTCGTCCGCAGAATGTCCCCAGTTATCCTGAATAAATGAAAGAAAGGGTGTCACTTGCACAGAACAATAGCGGCGGCACGCGAGCACATACGGGGTACATCTGTACAGAACGGTTTGTTAAAGCTCGGTAATCTGCAAGGGAAGAACGCATGCGTACGTGGAATGTCCCGAAGTCGAGTGTGCTGATCTCCATGTTCTCGGCAAAGTCTACACCAATGGTGTCTCCTCTGGTACCCAGGACAAAAGAGTCAGCCAAACACATCAAACAATTTCTCGCCGCGTTCTTACTGGTACGGATAGTCGAAGTTGTGCGCGACTGCCGCATTGATGAAGCCCTCGTCACCGATCGCGACGAGGTGGTTCTTGTCGATCGACTTGATAAATGCAGAAATATTTGCCGCCCAAGTGCTAATCGTCGTGGAGTTGCATGTCGCCGAGGCCGGACTGCGGGACATGGGCGTGTCAGATATTGTGGTTCCTGCACGAATAGCGCTAGAGCGTACGTGTTGCCGGCACAGCACGGCTCGTTCGCTAGTGGTGGTAGGTGAGAAGTCCGGCGAGGATGTTAGGGTAAAACGTGCTGACCGAGTTCCCAAGCCTACCACGAAGTTCGTGAACACTTTTCAACCAGCGGAAAAGAAACGACTTGCCATGACCGCCGTCTCATTTATGTAGCGTGAGACGATGGCTTGGACGTAGGTTTTGTACGCTGCCTATGATGAATAATTTAAATTCGGTTGTAAAATGCGTGGGAAAGAATACTTGCAATGACAGTGGCGTTGGTGTAGAACGTATCGTGAGGATGACCAGGACCCAGAAGCTGAGTGGTATACACGTCCATTCCGCCAAAGTCAGACCTATGTTCAATATTGGGGGTCAATTTTCGTGGCATAAGGCATGATTTACCAGTTGTTCGTACTGAGATCTTTTTTAGTTACTGATCGGCGGAAAAGAGAATTGACAGTTACAGTGCAATGATCAGGCGAAGTCCATGCGTCTTGGCTGAGGCAATGAGAATATCTACTCCCACATGTTGCAATGGGAGAGCGGAATACGAGCGTGCAATTGCGCACCGAGAGTCTGCAGACCGTTCGGGCCGGTATTGACTGTCGCAGTGCTTCCGTTCCAGAGGTGGTAGTACACGCCCACCGGGCTTGTTACCTCGTTGAATGCCCTGTTCCATTTAACTTGAGCGGATGGGCAGTGTCCAAGCGAGGTAACCCTCACATCGTCCTGAACACACTCCATTGTGAGTAACATTATCAGCCCCCAATATAATATTCATGTACCTGACGGTCGTGGCACCAGACGCAGCAATGTCTGCGAATGCCTTGTCGTTGTCGGCAGGGCTGTAACCGAGTAGAGCAGGCCAATAGGCGTTCTCCTCTATTGCCATTTTATTTGGTTTTTCGGGGGGCATGTATTAGCAGGCACGTACCCAACTACAGTGAACGGCGCGCCGTTGAGGGTAAATTTCGTGCCCGAAGTTTTGACGAATCCCGTTGCAGAGGGCCCCGCAGGGGTCGAGGTTGTTGTGATGGAGGTGGTAGTTTTGCTCGTGCTCGTGCTCTTGCTCGTTGTGGTGGTTGAGCTAGATACAGTGCTAGTGCCACTGCCCGCGGGAAGACACTGGAAAAAAAAAATCATTCAAGACAGTGCACACGAAAGGCGCGGTGTCAGACTGCAGAGGTTAAGTGAGTTCCAAGCTGTATACGGAGAGGCAGGGATGCGCGGATACCAGTATCTCCAGTGTATCCGCTCCCGCCACATTGCCCCCATTCCTGAACCGTCGCGAGGGCCGAGCCAGCGAAGAGGACCGCAAGAAACACCAGATGGTGCATTTCTGACACGGAGATGCAATGAATCTGGTAGAATCTGGAAAAGAGCTAGAAAGCCACTCATTTATACTGACAGGGACGGTTAATCTTCGCGCCCATGTCGGGTTCCGAAGAACGGCGCAAGGTGCAGTTGCCAGTCACGCGGTAGACCGGCTGGTGTTCACCAGAATTGAAAGCAGGCGTAAAGTTTGGTGATTTCTTGGCAATTCCCAGTATGCATGCAACTCTCTCAGGTGATGGCTGCGTCCAGCGAATCCGAGATGATACCCCTCTTTGAATTCCTCTGAGGACTGTGTCTTCGACTCTTGGAAAGAAGCAGTGAATTTCGCTCTAATGAACCAATAGTGAACACTGTGCGAACATCCATGTAGGATCCAGCGCACCTCCCAAAACTATTCCGCGGGCGACATATCTGATGAGCCGTCTTGTGGAATGTGGGAGAGAGGGAACTGTGCATCACTCGCACACCCGGTTTGCCGGACGATCACATGGTGCCATCAATTCCCGACTAGTACTCACTCCGGAAATTGTGTTGTTTCAGAGTCACTAAGGCTCCAACCGTTTCCGTTTATAAATGTTTATACATGGTTTTAACCGTTTTCGTTTCCATTTAGTTTGCGCAGGGGTCCAAACGGTTTACAAACCGTTTTTACACGGTTTTAAACGGTTGTGGAAACTCGATCCGCTGACAGTGGAATTACTGGTGGAAATCTGACAACTTCTTGCAACTAGAAGTGTCTAATGACCCTTTCTTGCTCCTCTAAAACCGTAAATGATCAGGTCCTGGTCATGAAATACTCAACTGGCGGGATCCATCCAAATACGGCAATTGTTGATGTGATTGATGGCTCGGCATTGATGCGCAATGCAGCTTGCGCTCTTCGCAGTCTGAACTCAACAATCACCTCAACTCCTCTGCTGAATGCTTTTTGCATTCAATGAGTGTACCGTGACTTAACATGTCAGGTTACCACCTGTGTTGAATTCAAGTTGAATTTCTTGATTCAACACACATCAAGACTCTGGTTGCAGTGTGCACCCTGCATGCAGTGCCAATTAATATTGTAGTGCTCTACTGCCGGAATGTGTCCTGTTTTGGCGAAGGTTCTTTGCAATTCCCACAATGATAAGATGCAATACTTGAAAGAATAAAGACCAGACAGCTCGATACATCCACTGGTTCGAAAAAATCTGTGGAAAATACCGTTTATAAACTGTTTTAAACGGTTTATAAATGTTTTCTAATCGTTTCCGTTTAGTTTACGGGGATCCATAAACGAAAACTAAATGGTTGGAGCCTTAAGAGTCACCAGAAATGTTTCTGAGATCTGAGGTTTAAGTAACAAAATACGCTCTCCATAAACTAATCATTTCAGGTTTAGTTTTTGGTCCACTGAGATGACGAGTATCAAACACGGTATTTCCGTGGCTGATACCAAAGGTATCTGAGAGCGTATCAGTCAGCGGTCCGGGGCGGCACACACCGGCCCGGGTGATCCGGCAGTATCAACAGCCGTATCAGTCGCTCTGATATGGAAGGTATCAGGAGAGCGACTGATACTTCCAGTTTCAGTTGGCACAAAATTGTAACTGAAACCCCCAGTCCCAGTAGCAGCTATACTGTGGCTGGAACAGAGGATATCAGGGACATTTTTGGCCTTACCAAAACAATCAAATTGGCGGAGTGACTTTCCACAGCGACATGCGAACCCAGATGTAGAAATTGATGGCAGCAAGTTTTGGCATAAGTATTCCGTGTCCTTCGACCCCCCGAATACTATTCCCGCGACTCACCATCGCGCGTGACCTGCCTCAAATCCCGAATCGTTGCCCCCGCTTCGGTTTGTCGGGACAAGGTGGTGTTCAATTATTCCAGGCCCGGGCAGAACAGGCTAGGCACAGTTGAACGAAGATTCAGCCCTTTCAAACAGTATTCTAACGCGGAGTGAGGTTCACACATAAGGGTGGGCGTGTAACAACGAAAAAGTCTCGGAGGCCCTTAGACCACGCCTCGCTATCGAAACCGTCCGCGAATTGCAGATCGAAGGATTTCAAAAGCACGACAAGAACCGTGAACAGCTCACGCTTCGCGAACTGCTTGCCGACACAGTTTGCGGGTCCGATGGAGAAAGGGATAAACGCCGCGGTGTTGTGTTTCTCGAACTTCGAGTCCTGGACCCACCTGTCTGGGATGAAGTTGTCGGGGTGGGAAAAGTAGTCGGGATTGCGGTGTAGCGAATACGGTGGGATGTATACGCTCGTTCCTTCAGGGATGAACCTAGCAACGCGTGAGAGAAGTTCGAGAACTGGTGCAGAGAACAATACCTTCCGGCGATGTTTCTTCCGGGTTCGTTGAGACGAACTTGTCTCGGACCATTCGAAGGAACTGGTGGGTGAGGCCGCAGAGCCTCATCTCTGGTTGAAGATGAACCCGACGAAAAATGAAAGACATAATACACTCACATGCAAGCGGATAAGAAATGCAACTCCTGATGCTTCCCCACATCAAAGAAATCGTCGCCGTTAACAAAGACATTGTCCAATTCCTGTTGAACACGCTCATAGCATTTGGGGTTGGATAGCAGGAGCCACACGAGGCTGCTCATCGTAGATGCCGTTGTGTCCGATGCTGCTATAATCGCTGTGACTCCGTCGCCCGCCGCAGTTTCAAGAGTTGGTTGTTCTTTTTCCAGACCGGCTTCATCAGTCTGAATATTACCACGAAGAGTCAGAATGCATGTGACTGAGGATAAGGAGAGACTCGCAAGATGATACCACAGATCCATCGTGCCGACCGCGCCCTTTTTCGTCCGTTGCATAGCGAGATTTTTTTGCGAACTCGTTGAATTCTTCGACGATCCGCCCAGCCTGAGGAAGCAAGTGGAACGTACTCATGATCCATGGCACTTGGCCGCATAGATGATAAGCCCTGCTCTCGCGTCAAGAGGCCATAGACAACTAGATGCAGAGGGCAGTGACTTACTTCGTATAGCCTCGAATACGTTCTCCCACCCCGTCTAGATCTTCCCCATCTCGTAGCATTTCGAAGCCCCCACCGAATCTGCATATTGGGAAGAGAGTCAGCTCACTCGAACGACAAATAGGTGGACTTATAACTAACGCCAGATCGCCCATCAAGTCGAATCTCCTAGCCGTTAGCATGCGTTGACAGAAAAGCGGGCTCCATACCCAGATAGGTTGAACCACCGGACCAAATCAACGGCTCCACTTTGCTCGCGGAGACGCGAGATCAGCTGGCTTGCGCGGTTCACAATCAAAGGCTCGTATTCCCGAACGGCGACAGACGTCATTGCGCGGTTCCAAACTCGTCGCTTCGCCGTATGAGTTTCTCCAGTGGCAGCCCCGATGGGTGGTTGCGTAGCACTGTTTCTGCCCGCCTCGTAATCTGGTGGGATCTCAGATGATGAATCGAATATTGAGCGGTGGGGACTGACAACGTCCTTTCTCGAGGCCACCGAAGTTCAGAATCTGACTGGCCGCGGGAGCGTCGATCACCGAGATTTCATTCGGGCCTGCGGGAAGGAGATCAGCGCTGGCTTTATTCGAACCGGGCCACTTACCTGTGCGAACGTATGGACCATATCGATCATGGAGCTCCTTGGTATAAAGATGCTTGTATCCCTGCGATGCCTTCCATAAGCCCCATAATTTCGTCATTTTGTCGATAGTGGGTCCGGGGTATTGCGCCAGAGGGTGGAAAGGGGAGGTGCGGTATGCAGCGATTGAAACGCTCAACGAGCTCAGGAATACGGCATAGCTCAGCAGCACGCGAACAACAGTGACTGGCCCGCCGAAAAAAACCGAGTAGAGCGACGGGTTGTACCGCCAGCAGTAGGAAGGGAATGTTTGCACTTGAGGGTTCGCATTTGTGGAAGAAAACATGGTTTATCTGGGAGAAACTCGGAGTCAGCCGTCAGGGTCGAGTCGAGCAATGGTATGGGACACACGAGCCCTAGTGCAGCAGCTCAGATAAAAAATCGGATTTTTGGCGTCTTTTTTGGCAAACTCGCGCCATTTCGTGACTTCTTTGGCAAGTTCGTGGTCGGCCTCGGTGACCCATGACATATGAATTGAACGAAACAGTACAGTATGCATATTCTGAACGCAAATAGATATGAACACAAGTTCCATCGCCAGTACTGGATGTCTATCTCCCTGCTCCAACTCTTATGGCTGCCAAACTACTGGTCCTCGTGGTGGTACTGTAGGAATTCGGCCTTAATGCACAGTGACCCTCTGCAAACACACAGAGGTCTTGATTCAAAAGGCATGGCTTAAATACAAAATGAGGGAGTCATACGGATATAAAGAGAAATGTAATATGACTCTGTCTGAGTCAGGGAGAGTCAGTATGAGTCTGTATGAGTCAAGTCAAAAGAAGAGTCAGAAGGAGTCAGAAAGAAGCCACTGATATGTAATGTCACATTGTGACCACATAGCGAATAGGCAGTGCATTGGTGTTTCGGTTGTTACTCCAAAAGGTACGGCTCTTTGTTTTCAGTCAATTCTGACAGGTGTCTTATTGTCAATTTGTCACTTGAGCTTTTTTTCCGCCAACGCAACTGGTCCTCTAGCTGGTTGACATGCTCAAATAAGCCCAGTTGACGTGCATGGGATTGGTTGTCTGAGGCTGAAGTCCAAGGTTTACTATTTGGAATAATCCACTGCCTTACTCACGCTAACAAGTGCATATCTATTACTTGACTTGGGGTTGAAACTTGATTAAAATATTCACTTAAATGACAGGCCGAATCCACTGTTGTACAGTTTTGTCTTGGACAACTCGGGTGTTTACCTAGATGATCGGACATCGAACTTGGAGCTACATTATGTGAATGCCTTGACAATCGGCATCAGTCAAGGGTTCGTCCTACTGGTCTGACTCTGGGTTGTTGTCCGAATCACCATCTCCGTCATGAGGGGTAGGTCCCCAGTGGCATTCAACACACCGTAATTGCGACATGATTTCATCCGCAAATTGATTTACTTGCTAGCGACATCAACTCCATCGGCCAATGACATATACACCAATGTCTCACAGTTGTCTTACATTTAGCCACAACACAAACCCACAAGCGCAATCATTATTCAACTGAGACACTCATCCTTGCTCTCCACCAACCATCGATGTCGAGACACCAGCCGGCTCTGAGAGCTTTGCGTACACCATCTCAACACCCACTGAGGCCTCCTCGACGAACATAGTACAGAGCCTCCCCACCATCCTCTTCATACTAGGGATCGGCACTGCACCCCGTCTACATGACCTCAGCAATATTCCATCGTGAGTCTCGGTGCGCTTTCTGTGCTTCCTGAAGTAACCCACCCTCCTCTCAGCAATGTACGCAGATGCTCGGCGACGCTGGTTCAATCTTGTCACAATACACATGCATGGTCATGAGCGGACAAAGGCGACGATAACGAATTCGTACAACCGAAAAGTCGCCATGCAAGATATTCTGAAGGTCATGGTACGTCGTCTATTTCGTGTTTGACTCATCCTAATCCCATTGGCTTGTTTCAAGCGAGCTCTGGAAATATTGGCCTGCCATGTCACGGCCATCTCCGTGGGCTCAAGTGCCGCGCTGCAGATGGCTACTATGGCTCCAGAAAAAGTCTCACCGCTTTTCTTGCTCTTGCCGTCCCTGCTTACCGAGGTACACCGGCTATGTCGGAAAAATCCGTTTCGGGTTTAAACGGCATTGAACACGTTCGAAGCCGTTGGATGGTCACATGCCTTAGCTGGCTTCCAACGCACAGTCCAGAATCACGCAACCACTCCCAAGCCACATCCATGCTTCGAACACGTTCTGAGATGAATCGAAAAAGTGACCAAAAAATGTATATGTTACATACCCTTTTTCTCCACCTTCGTGGACTCTTTACGGTAGAGTTATTATATTAGTTATTTTCAGAACGTAATCAAGTCAGTAATCATTGACTCGCAGTAAGTTAACTTGGTATCTTGGTAACATCTTGGTAACACATGTGCACACATGTTAAAGGAAATATTCAGAGGTCATGAACAGAGTTATGTACCTTGGTCGGCGCCCAGGTGGAGCTCTGCTGAAGGCTTTTCACACAGGCTCCACAGTTGTCAGATTGCAGAACAAGAGCGGTTGAAAAATTCAACCCAGCCCAATACATGTATCAAGACAAATCACTCCTCTGAGGTACGGAGAATTGGCCTCAAATATTATTCTGACCCCAAAATATATATGTGTACCTTGGAACAGCTTGAAACGGCTTAGTACTTACACTGAGCCTTCGAACAGCTTGAAACTGGTTCGAAGTCGCTCCGCCGCGGCTTCGAAGCACTCCGATGCCCTTCCAAGGTCACATGCTGAACAAAGCCGTTGCATGCTGACTAGCTTTTTTCCGACATAGCAATGTTCTTTCGTTGCTCTAAGAATATTCTGCTATGGTTCTTCAGCCTGAGGACAGTGTACAAGGCTGCAAAGACATCGTGGACTGTTGGACCGATGTGTTCAAGAACCTTGGCGGCGTGGACCACATTGCCATGAAGGATGCCCTGTTCTGCGGTTTCCAGCTCGCGTACAGTCACATTCAAACCCTGGGCGGAAAGCTGTGAGCCCAACCACCCAACCTCCTTCTTCGAATGAACATGGGTCCTGAATTTTTTTAGTACCACTGCTGCGGTGCTGGAAGCCGGCTCGCGAAACTGGACAGGGAAGAATCTGGACGTCATGCACACCATGACAGTGAAGTATTGCAAGGACAAGGAAGTGTTCGCCCAGTCCACTCTTGCACGCATCCAATGCCCCATTGCGCCCGTGCACTGCAGCGAGGACATTGTGTATCTGATCTTGTATGCTGATCAGCTGCTCGTTATTCTGGGCCGTGCGAAAGTCAATAGGAGCCTCCACACAATTCAAAGAGCGCCGCATTTCGGGAGCGTCACACATCAGAATGAGTGAGCCTCTTTCCTCCGGGCAAAGGGACTTTGCCGCTGAAGTTCAGATTTCTGTACCCGGTAACGCCCATGGATGGATCAAGCCTCTGGTGAGTATGAAATTACAATCTTTCCCTCAACTCAACTAACCAACAACCTTGTCTCACAACCGAGTCGAACCGACGGTGTGTATTTCACTGTCAGTCCACTATATGTTCAAATTCAACAACCAACGGTCTTTTCAACCTCCAAAGGGCGTAAAGCAATGCCTATCTCATGTTCGATTGCAATTCAGATTATTCCAAGCTGATAGCCTGCCACTCCTTGGTCGTGCACACGTCTGCGGCACTTCTGCGGCAACACAGTCACAATGCAGCGGCACTTTTGCATTGCTGCTGCCTCACCATCCAATAATGTATTTTGGGATTATTGCACTCAACGACTCTAACCCATGAACTATACTCCTGGGTAAGTTCAAAAACCCAAGTTTTTACCTTGTGGTCAAGCTATCTGCAAAGTTGTCTGCAATGCAAAAAACCCCGACTGCAGCACAACAACCGGAGAACCGGGTCAGTTGCCAAAATTCATGCCCACAGAAAATATAAGTACCCAATTAGATGGTATGGGCGCAGAAAATGCCGCTATGAGCATCGATGAGCGTGGTTTGTCACTCTCATATCTGCGGCTCTTCAATTTAATTTCAACATTCATTGTAGGCTTACCAATATGTAATTGCCTGATTCAGCATACTTCGAGAGCTGCAATGGCAAAATAATGGTCGCTTCTGAAGGCCCTGAATTGTATTTGATCCCCCTTTCATCCAAGTTCAATGACTGGTCCAAACACAGATTCTATTAAAACTGCGTACCACTTCTTACCTCTTATTCTGACCAGAGATTCACACGGCAGCTTACATTCTGATAACTGTATTGCGGTACCTCCCAGTCCAACAATAACTGCTATCTATCAGCGCGTAAGGTTCGTGGCATTTTTTTTCGGCCGCGTGACACAGCAAGCGGCACGGGGTTTCTGCGGTTGCATTAACTACGTCAATATTAAGTGGACTTCAGGAACCGGCTACTATGGTATGACCGTCTCAATGCCCAAACACTCAAAATTTATCCCCTCACCGCAATTGTCGTACAATGTCAAACCGTGTTGATACTGAACTGGCCGGTTACGGCCGGTTCTCTGCGACCGATCACGTTGTTGACGGCTGTCAGTGCATCACTGCATTCAGACCCCCCCATAGGCACAGGTCTGCCAGATCCCAGTAGGCATATGTGTAGACAGACCATGCCGACCTTTGCCGATCCATCTGCCAATCCCTGCTGAAGTTGGTGTTCCGGAATAGGCGGACTCAGGTCGGCCAGGGTCAGCCACGACAGGCACACCACCGTCAGCCGGGATCTGCCAATGTGGGCAGGCCTCGTGTAGGCAGACATGCTAGACCAATGTAAACCAACCTCGGCTTGGATAGACGCACCTCAGCAGGGATCTGCGAACGTAGGCACATCTGTGCCTACGGGGGGTCTGAATGCAGTGCATGTTTTCTTTACTTCAGTGGAAGGTGAAGTAAGTACCATGTGTGGCAGCAGCAGCGGCACTGCCACATAAGAGATTGCTGCAGGTTTGTGCAGCAGTTGCATGCTCAAGAACAATTGGTAGCGGCAGTCAGTGGCAGCCTGCGGCAGTGCAAAGAAGTGCAGCGGCAATTTGCAGCACTTGCAATGGCACAGGGGCACTTTCGCCATGCCCCTTTCCTCCCTACGAGGCTGGTGCAATCTGATTTTCTTTCGATGTTGCCAATCAATTTTAGGACCCACACGCTACTTTGCACTTTCCTTCTGACCAATTCGTCTGCGGAAGACTTGCCCCTGGCTCCGACATCCGTGAAGTCGCCGTTCGAAGCAGAATTAGCGATGTTCAGATCTAGACTGCTGGACGATGACGCGGCAGAAGATTCGGACTAGTCTAACCCTTTATACAGTTTCCCGGTTTTTTTTTGGCACTGAATTATTTCCTTTCTCGGAGGGTGCAAGCTCCATGTCTGAGAATTTCAAATTCCTGTCAATCAGATGCTTCATCACAATGTCCACGTTTGAAGTCTGTTTGGTTAGCCTGCCTTCCACTCAACTTATGTATCTTTCTTTTCAACCCTAGCATCAACCCTTTGCTCCTCCTTGCAACCCATCAACAGCCTGAATGCTCCACTCTTGACAGTGTCTTCCTTTGGTGTTTCCGGACCATCACCTGATCACAATGATTATCCGGAAACAAGACCACATACTCACCGACAAACTACAATTCGGAGCACAGGCTGTGAAGCGACAACTAATCTTGGACACCTGGAGTGGGTTACTTATGGATGAAGATTCCCTGCCGAGTGATTGGACAAACACACTGGGGGTTTTAGTGGGTATACGACCAAAAAAAAAATGGAACAGGTTAGCAAAGAGGTCAGAGTCCCATACAAACATTGCAAACAGTGTGTAATGGCATTTCCCCCCTTGGGTACCCTCCCCGGCTCTCTCTGGTCTACCAACTAGTACCCTAGTGGATGACACTTGGAATGCTTCTGCTGCCTAAGTTCCATTACTACCGAATGCTCCAAAAAAAAAGAAAGAAAAAAATCACTCCCATTCTGACATCATTGATCAACTCCTCCATTTCGATGTCATCTCCACTTACTTTTGAACCCAAGCTCTTTTTCTGGTCTCTGTAGTGCAACCTAAACATGAAGTTTGCTCGTTTAACAGCCTAAGATCCGTGCTTCCCATTCGTCCTCTTCCCAAATTGGAAATTTGCCCTTGAATCAACCCTCCCAGAACCCTTTCTCGGACACGGAACGTCGGAACAAGGTCACGGAATCAACGCCAAAATCTTTATAAGATTTCCCCGTCCTGTCAGGGGAACCCCTGCTCTACGCGCCTTTCCGGCCTTTCTGGCTATTCCTCCGGCTTCCGCTCCGGCCTCTGCTCTGGCTTCCATTCTGGCTTTCCCTCCAAGCTATCGCCCCCGACCTTCTGCCCACCCGTTCTCGCTGGCACGTGCTATGTGATCAGGCCTGGGATCATTGTAGATACCTCCAGACATGTGCTACTGGGTGGTTACTAATCAGTATATAAGGTTTCGCCTAGCATGGGAATCCTCATCCTTTCTTCTCTTCGGATTCCCCCCGCTAGGTGCATAGTATTCCCGCCCCTGTATTATAGTAACCCATATTTATACTTCGGATCCCCCCGCCAGTTCCGCGCCCCGTGCCGAGCTTAAGGTTGCCCTTACATGTCCTCAAGTTTTCCTTTTCTGAAGGGTGCAAGCTCTAACTTCGGGGGAGTTCAAATTCGAGATAAAACGGCACTCGGCAACTTCCACGTTCCTCGGAATCCAAGGAGGGAGACAGCCGAAGACCGTCGAGCACCTTGTAGTCTATATAAGTATACACAATTTATTGGCATACAGTGTTTTCTTGCGTTGAAACATGGAACTTGGCATTGTCTTGGCCTGACAGCTTGGACCCAACTAGAAACCTTCCTCAAATTGCGTTGGGCTCGGATCCGGATTTGATAGTGTTCTTGCTACTTTATGCTGTCCGACAGTGGAGGGTATGCATATCACGCTGGAGACTCCATTGACAACGTACAGGTGTCCTCGAGCGGTCTGGAGTGACATCGGCGAAGATGAGTCCATGTTGAATGACACTGGGGGCAAAAAGCAACGCATATGAAAACCATATGCGTCAAATGCATATGGTCTGCAGGTAAAACAAACGTAACAAAGCTGCCCTTGACAGACAAAGGACAGCTTTGTTGCATGCTTTGTGCTACTGTGTGGGGGAACAAAGCATGTGCCAAAGGCGGCCTTTGAAAGTCAAAGGCAGCTTTGTTATGTTTGTTTTACCTGCAGACCATATGCATTTGACGCATATGAAGATCATATGTGTCAGTGATTGCCCCCAGTGTGAGGACCGGCATGTATATTGTGCTGAGATTATACACATACACAGATCACGATGTTTTCAATCCCGAAGATCCATTGCCTTTTTATGACTCGTAGTGCGTGTTATCTACATGCCTCAGCGTCGATCCGCCGGGTTGGAACAAAGTATCACTCTCCTTACTCCATCTCCGAGTTTGAATGTTGCTTGTACCCCATGACATTATGTTCCCCCCGCCTCGCATTTCAGCTATATGTAATCTTTCTGTCGCATCAAGAAAAAGTGTTTGCGACTGATGAAAATTTAATGGTTTAAAACTTGCAGATCTCTGTCCCTGAATTTGTCGGAGCTCTCATTGATCTGGCGCTTGAAGACAGTGCTATCCAGTTTGCACCCCGATTGTTCAACGCTCCCACAATCAAGGTCCCTTCACCCAGTCAACAAAAAACAAACTGTCATCGATTCAATTTATTCACTGCAACGAAAGCATATTCCTGGGGTCAATTCCTGGTTTCAACCAAATGGCTTAAGCCGTCGGACAAAATGCTAGTGAGAGATCATTCAGCATTGGACACAACATCGCCGAAGACTTGCACATACGGTCGACACAGATCTCCTTGCACGAGCCACACCCGGTACACGCAGGGGGCCAGTACCACGTCTGCGCACATTCATCGAACTTCGGAACGCATCCTGTGGCAGGATTGAAGTCGCATTTGCAGGTGTACTGATATCCGCACCCTGTTTCGGGGACGTCAGCGCTGATTGGGTGATCCGAAGAGAAACTCACATCTCTTGGTGAGAGTGGTATCGGTGGTGGTAAAGCCTGGGGCAGCTTGCACGGTGCCGACCACGAGAACGACGAGGGCAATGATTAGAGCGGGTGAATTGCATGGTTGGAACTTGGAATGGATGTTGAATTGCGCCAGAGAGACGTCCCTCTTATACGGTTCGAGTGCTGGCTCCGACAGTGGCGGCAGTGGAAGCTAAGATCCGAAGAGTGGATGAATTGCCCCACTATGACGTTGGGCTAGTGCGGGAGGCCACCGAGGGTAGAGCAGAGTAGATGGAGGTTCAACGCTCCTCACCCCCCCATGGGTGCCTGAATGCCAAGTCCGCGTCAATACAGAATTTTTTAAAAAGAACCTTACCTCCAGTGAACGCCGCATTGTCGTCGAGTTTCCACTTTAGTTCAGAATAATACAATGATAGGAAGTTACGGACCCAGATCCCGTTCCCATGAATTACTTTGTGGGAACTCCAATAGCGCCTCGATGTGTTCAAATCACCTACAGCTCCGCCCAAGTCGACCGCCCAGCCTTCAGGCAATCGTGTTGCAGCACGAAGGCCTCACCCTCGTGACGGAGCGTCCTCTACCATAATGATAAATATCACAGAATCGAGACGGCGGTCTGCCGAACTAGTGGCCGTGAAATTGACTCATAGTACGCCAAAGGTGCGGGATGAATATTAAGTCCGAATCGTGACCACTGGCAACGAGAGGGTTTTGCTTCTCCGATTCTCCAGGAAGAACCGGCGGGGAAATGAGATACCAATATTTTTGGGCGTGGAGCCCATAACGGACCGAAAAATGGAGGACTCGGAGAGACGTACACTTGGAGTTGCACCGATTGATACCAACGCGCTAGAGCCAATGCGTTCACCACACACCGAGATGGGGCAGGGGGAAAGTGACGCTGCGACGTTGCAGTGACGCCGAACCGGCGCTGCAACTTTTTCGATTGACGCATGGTTGGCGCAGTAAGATTGACGCTGTCACACAGGCGCAGGGTCACGGTTCCCCAATTTATGACTAACTTTGTATTGACGCATGCAACCAGCGCCATTCATAGCAATAATCGGAAGTCTCCACTGCCGCCTCACTGGCTCTCATTTCCGTTGCCTCCTCGACTGAAATCTGTCGTAAACCACCGCAGCGAAGTCATCTCTGCAGTCCTCACTACAGACAGTCGTTCTCATCGTTGTGATTCCAATTGAATTAATGCAAGACAGTTGCGCTAAATCAGCCCGTGTCCATGCTTCCTTCTACGATCGACCATTCGTGAATTGGTACGAACATTGTTCAATTTCAGGTTGGATCTGGCCAACACTGGAGTCCTCGAGCGACCATCGAGCATACCTATGGATGCCCAGTGCTGGTGTGAAGGAGCATTTCATGGGCAGGATTCGGATATTGTTTACTCATATTCATTTGCAAGATATTGACCAGAGTAGTGTTGGTTCTGAGATTTACATCTGAAGAAATCCCACAATCAGAATGATCTCGCCAGCAGCACTGTTTGGTGTTTAGATGGACTTTGCTCAGAGTCGAAGACAGCGCAAGCGATAGCAGTATATTCGGAGCAAATTAGGGTGAAATCAGAAGGGAATTTCGTCCATGCGGAGGAATTGAGCTATGGAAAAATTCCTGAGCTATCGGCATTGATGATGTCGAATAGGTCAAATTAATAAAGATTGCTGAGATTGATTATCTTCGGCTCCAAAAGTAACAAGGTAAGGCCATTAGATACACTGGAACATCTATCCCAAGTATTTTGGGAAGGGATGGTGAGCCAGACCATGGTAGCGATCAATTTGTTGTCCAACCCCGGTCAGCTACGTTGAATCTTCTGCCGCGTTCATGGACTTGACTATTGCAACTTTTACTTTTCGTTGTTTGAATGGATTATGCTGACTTATATCTCAGCCCATCTGAGATTGCAATGAAATTTGACCTCCATCCGCCCTGCAAAGTAATTTTTGTTCATTCATTAGGATGCAAATTTGGACGACTTTGGGGTGCTCACTCAACGGTGTTGGCCGATTAGCCTAATTCGAAGTTTGGGGTAAATCCACGGATTCCCTTGCCTTTATCAATGAAAGTTTTGGGTTTTAACATGACATACGCGTAGCTCAAACTCCTGGAGAACAGCATATCCCAGTGCGGTTTATTTTGATGCTTTTCATGTGTTGCGAAGTGATTTTGAACCGAGTACTATTTTGTGAATAACTCTAGCAAGATTGAAAATCAAGGGTTTTGGTGCTTACCACGGTGTTATATGAATATACCAGCCTCGTTTGTCCCAATAATTCCAGAATGCATTTGGGCAAGCGTCTGTCGGCGCCAATGTGCAGCACTGACGTCTGTGGCTGTGTATTGACGCAGACCGGCGCGCGCGTTGACGCAGACCGGCACATCCCCTATTTTTTACAGTTAGTACTGGATGACCTGTATCCTACTCTACCAATGATGCAATGGCAATTTTCTCCTGATTTTTCATTGAACTTTTTCGTCCTCATCGCCGTTGACGACCCCGAAGGTCTTTGATCGCTGTGTTCCAAATGCAGTTATTTGGGATCACAGCGACGACGGTACCTACGCTAAACATTATCCATGCAGGCAGACGTAGCCATTCTGAGCGGATTTAGGCATGGTTTTACCCCACCGTGAAGGAAGACCAGCATTGTAAGACACAGAATTGACGCAGAGAGGCGCATCGGGGACGCGGTTCAAAATGGTTCACTAACAAGATTGACGTTCGACTGACGCTGACATGTCACATTGACGCTGTGTCACGCCCCTGGACTGGCGCAGACTGACGCGTACTGAGACGCGGATTGACGCTGTATGCGCCAGGATTGGCGCTGCATGGCGCAAAATTGACGCTGAATGTTGACGCAAACTGCCGCTGTGACGCATGTGACGCTGTTCGATTGACGCTGATTGACGCGAACTGACGTTGCAGCAAGTTGAACTTGATGTCCTCGACACCGCCAAGACTCCCCAATCGCTCGCGTTTCCATCCCAAATGGATTGCTGTCATCCCCCTCCCTTGTGTAAGATATTGGAGGCCAAGGACCTCAGGTCAGTCAAGTTCAACACTGACGCAAAAATTCAACTGACGCGAAGTGACGCTGCATGCGTCAAACGTCAGTGCAGCGTCAAAATCCCTTTGCCCACCGAGATGCAACGGATTACGAAAATATTTTTTGACATCCCGGGCCCCTGGAAAGTTGAGGGTTAGGAAATCTACCTGTGGGGCCGCTGTATGAGTGGGAGACGAGAAACATAAATACCACGGCTGGAGTCCAACAAGTCAGCATCGGGGACTCAACAGTACCGAACGGGACGGCGGGACGCACAAATCGGGCGCATGCCGCCGCCGTGGAGAAGTTCCAGAAGGTGGCATTAAAGCATATTGAGATCAAGCATGAAAATACCATTAGCAGCGGAAAAAAACGGGTGCACTGGACGACTCGAATCAGAAACCTCTCCCCGACGAGAGTCAACAGAAGTAGGAGTTTAGCGGGGAGAGTCTAGGAGTCGCGGCGGCCTAAGAAGGGAATGGGCAGGCAAGTATCCGAATATCACGCGTAGCTTGTAATGAAGTCGTGTGAACTGCCCGAAACAGAAGGCTGGCAGTGATACACAAGAAGAACGTGCTTAGGGAACCGCAGCGAGCCCGGACTCAGTGCGGCATGGAAGCGAGGCCGATGAAGAGGACACGGGATTCGAGGGAATGCAGACGGCTCAGCAGCGGCAAAGATGGCAACGAAGTATCAGAGCAGCGGGGTAGGACGTCGAGAGACAGTGTCAAGAGTTCTGAATTCTGAATGGCCAGCCCAGAGTCGCGAGCGGAGCGCCAAGGTACTTAAAGTCCGTGGGATCCTATACGCGATGTGGCCTGAGGCAGTCGGCCTTGGACAAAAGACGAAGAGAAACATAGAATAGTCTCTCAGTGGTGAAGAACGAGGCAGGAAGCAAATGTAAGGATGTGCACGGGTCACCCACGGGTCTACCTCGAGCGGACCCGTACCCGTACCCCCTCCATACCCCACCCCTGCAGGGGTACGGGTCTATACCCCGCCCTAAAACCCGCGGGTATACGCAACCACAGCTTAAATACTTAATTTATCGTCTCCAGGTGTTCTAACTTTTTTTTGGCGGCTCACCTTGATTAGTTTCGCGTTCATTGAGTGCGAACGAAGCTCCAATGCTTGATGAAATCCAAAACAAAGTGAGCAGTTGATGTGCTTGAATCTCGGCTACAGTAGAATATTGACATCAATATCCATGTCGAGGGCGTCAGAAAAACCTGAAAATATTTCAAGGCTCAGATCATCCATGCGATTACTCAATTCTACCTACCGGAAAGATTCTGAGCAAAAACAAGCCTCCCAGGATCATTTTCGCAGACCCGTCTCGCACCCCTGTACCCGCGGGACGGGTCCACGGTATGTTGCGGGTCTGTAAGAACACGCACCGTACCCGTACCCCTTAGACCCGTACCCCCCATACCCCCCACCAGACCCGTGACCCGTGCACATCCTTAAGCAAATGATGGTAAGAGAGCCGGCAAGCGGCGGGTCACAAACAGGATGAGTAACAGTTGAAATTATGAGAATGTCTAGTGTATGGAGGATTTATCCACTGGATTTGCCGTGAAAATTGTTAACAATGGGTGACTTCCCATAAGCATTAAAAAATTCTACTAGCATTATTTTCATGCCTTTCGAGACGATGCCGAGACAGCTGTCAGGACCCCATCAATCGAGGGTCCAAATGCAGACACCATTTAATGCGAATTTAATATAATCTGAAGGAGGGGTCAGCAACCCCCGTTCAGATTATCATTATCCTGAATAAACCATTTGGTGGGATGAAGATGTGATCCTCACTTTGAACTCATGCTTGAAGGTCCTGAATGGCGGCCAAAAAAATGCACACCACTACAGTTAACCCTCGGATCCTATCCCGACTGTTCTTTGGGCAGAGACATACAGTTGATGAACCTATTATTTTCTTATGGGAATGCGAGCAGGAAAAGCTTAATTTGAATTTTTCAGACCTTGATCCCATCGTTGGCACTCTCAAACAAGCTCGGAGAATATTATATGCTTATGGGAAGTCACCCAATATAGTATAACATTTATGGCTTTGAACGTTGATGATAGTTTTGAATGTTTACGATAGTTTTGAACATTCACAGATGTGGCCATGTTTATTTAATGTTCACGAGGAGCCCTGAGGAGCTGTCAGAAATTCCCTGATCCTTCAGTACATCCCAATTTCTGAACGACTTGGATGTGTATGTGATGTTTAACCATGTTGTCAGCATGTGGATGGTTGCCTCTTCCTTGCTCCTTCCTGTTGTTGTTGAAAATTGCTCCAAGAAGTCTGTGGGCCTCGTAGTGGGGCCATGATTTACAATGTTCTGATGTTGAGTTTGTGATCTAGCCGGACACCTGTGTCGCAGTGCGGTGAAAACTTGATACACAATGGTGTGTAAACCTCATCTTTCATACCTCTTTTATCCCACTGTTTTCCTTAGTGCTGTCTCAATGTGTATCAAAGCCCCATAAAGTTCAGTGCTCAACATCCTTCTTGAGGCTGTGAATAATGGGAACTGGGTAGTGTGGGTGAATGTGAGGTTTCTGAACGGTTCATTGTATTCTTTTTCTTTGCTGGCGGTTTTGATGTCACCCATTAGGTTCGATGTCATTGCCCAGGTGCACAGTATGTATTTGAGGATCCAGGAGTGAGAAATACAGAGAGAATACCACACCAGAATTCTCAACCCTCGTCAAGAAACTGGGACAGACCTATATCCATGTCATTCACACAAGACTGTACGGTTTCGTAGACTTTGTGACATTTTTGAGGACACGCAAGAACAGTAACAAAGTTGTCTGTCCGATATTTACACGACTCGGAGCTTGATGCTGTTGACATTGGTGCAGTGGTTACTATCATTGCCCCACCTTTGCAAAAAGATTTTGAGAAAATCATTGTTTAAGCATTTGGGCTCAGATTGTTCTAAAAGTTTTACCAACTCAAGCCATAGGTATGATTTCCTTGTCTGAATATTTTGAGGTTTATTTGTGGCCCATGGAGGGAGCTGTGAAGATGCCGGTGAGAGGTGCATTTATTTGATACTTTTACCCACCTTTGCAAAAATGTTGTCATCGTTGCCGGACTGTCGAACATTCAGCAATTCAGATTGAAGAACAAGGAAGTTTTAAAAGAATCCACAAAATGGATGAGATTTATTATGCTGTAGGTAGTGCAAACTAATATAAAACCATAGTACTACTAGACTTATTAAATCTAATGTAGATGGTATAAGATATTGCAGATGTCGTGGGAAGAGGTAGTGCAAATAGTGTGAAGGAGCTAAAGACTGTCGAGAAGTGTAAGGTGTAACTAAAAACAAGACAGGGAAGGGTTGTACGGGTGCGAACAGAATAGTAATCAAATTGAGGAGGATTTCCATAAGATTGAGGAAACAGAGGCAGGTGATGGTTGTAGGAAGGTGCATTGGTGGAGGTGTCCCTGTATCAGAGAATGTGTACAGAGTGCTCAGAGGACGGAGCAGTGGCAGGTGGTATGATTGCAAAGACGAACCTGAGCCGCTGGCACACTTTGAATGTCTACTTGGGACTGCTGCAGCTGCTTGGCATTGTCATTGGACGAGAATCCGGCAGCAGCCTGACGACGCCCATCATGCAACAAGTTACAACTCACCATGGGTGTTTGTTGTGCCTGAGAACATCCCTCCTTCTTCTTCTGCATCTGCACCCTTCTCCACTTCGCCCTTCCTTGTGCCATGGACACCATCATTTGTGGAAAGAACATAGATTCTCAGAGACAGGATATCATTGAGAGTCGGCACATGCACACACCAACCCAGGATAATATTTCCAGCCTTGTTCCAGCTCACCAAGTCACATATCACCACCAGTCAAGTCAAGAACCAGAGAAAAGTGGAGAAAACTGAGCTGAGGATGGCCATTTATGGATAAGTAGTTAACGATGGAATCTGAGGAGGGTAGTTAGCAATGCACATTGGAGCCCCAATTTTGGTCTGCCCACAACAATTTTGGGCGGAGGGTTCCTAATTGGTCTGCTGGTCAGTTTCCCCTGAATCCCATGGCTGAAAGCACAAAAGAAGAGCGGAGAGGTGCCTTGAGTACTCCAGGAGTCCAAGCACAGAAGGTAAGGGGCAGGAGTGTCATAGACAAGCTGAACAATGCCGACTTGGTGGTGGATGGCAGACCACACCATGTTATCTGAGTTCCGAGAAGTACCAAGCTTGTTTTGAAATTCTGAGTACATAGAAAGCTTCCATATACTTTCTTACATCCCCTGTATTATTTACATGATTTTAGAGGATGTGGATATGAAGCCTCAAACAGCCGTGGCATGGTTGGAGCTGAAGCAGTGTTACTTTGCTGTATCTTATTTGGTTCGTAGCTCCAAATGGTAATAAATGCAAGTCATGTGACGAAAAGTGACATTTTCGGTCCTCCCCCCTCAGACTCCCCCCAAATAGGCACATACAGGATAAATCCTGTTTGTGAATGACAGAAGGCTGTGTCCGGTCACGAGGAACGTCATGTGTCGGACGCGTCGCGTCAAGAGCGCCAATCAAAGCCAAGCAACAGACGTTTTGAGGAAGGGGTTTTGAGGAAAGATGTAGTTTCACCGCAGGACTGATAAGTGATCGGTGGGCTGACATCATGGATCGTTGTGGACTTTAAACCTGGTTGAAAGGTCGGCAGCCCGCGCCACCAGGTTACAACAATATCCTAGATATCCAGGTTGCATCCAGGCATCGGGGTTTCCAGATAGTGGAAACAACAACCATGCTATTCTCACTCGAGCCCCTCGAGATCCGGAGGGAGAACTGTTGCTGCTTGTAACGTACACACTGCGCTAAAAACAACGATTCGCATCCACTCCTGGAGAACTGGACCGTCTCAAAAGGAGCGGGTGTACAGCTTCCGGCACACCTCGGCAATCTGGCCGAGGGACTTGCATGTCGGAAACTGCCGAATCGGCAGAGCCGCGCGTCCTCCTTCCCACCCGCATCCTCTTCCCCCGCCACTGCCTCCGGATAATCTTCTGCACCATTTACCGCCACGTCCTCAATTTTACCGTCCAAGAAACGGATCGGTTTGCTGCGTCTCGATTCAGGGCTACTTAAATGCTCTTGAGCGATGACATCCCATTCTTCATTCCTTACATCTCGTTGAACTACTACCAGCAAAATGGCCCCGACCTGCCCACCAAAATTTGATCCCGCTCGCGACATCCCTGATTTCACCGAAAAGGTCTATACTATTCTCAGTTCATTCCGTCGCATTCCGGAATCTGAACTCTATCCAGATAATTTTGGTTACAGGTGGCAACTCGGGAATCGGATACGAAACCGTCAAGATGATGCTCCTCAAGAACGCAAGAGTGTACCTCGCCGCACGCTCGTCGAAAAAAGGCAGGGCCGCCGTCGACCAGCTCGAAACAGACACCGGGAGACGCGCAGAGTTCCTTGAACTAGATTTGGCGGATTTGAGAAGTGTGCGCAAGGCTGCGGACACGTTCCTTGAGAAGGAGTCAAGGTTGGATGTTTTATTCAACAATGGGTGCGTCTCGCGTTCCGCTGTATGTGAATACCTATTGAGCAGAAATGCAGTGGTGTGATGATACCGCCGACGGAGGAGCTAAGTGCGCAAGGATATGATTTGCGTATGTTTTATTGCTAGTAGTAATTAAACGCTGCTATTGAATGTCAGATTTTCCACAGAATTTGGGACGAACGTCCTGGGCCATTTCTTTTTGACCGAGCTTCTCGTGAGTACATTGCTTTATTTGCTCTCTGTTCAACCTTGCCATTTCGCCGCATGTAACTAAACCCACCCCCCCAGCTCCCCGCCCTCGCCGAATCCCACGCCCACTCCTCCGTTCCCGCACGCATCATCAACACTTCCTCCTCGGGATACACCACCTGCCCGAAACGCGCCCTCTTTTTCGATGCCGTGAAAGGCGGCCCCGCGCGCGACACCCTCATCAAGAAGTGGGGCAAGATGCAAGCGCCGTGGTGGGTTCCCCCTTATCCTCTTCGGACTACGCTATGAAACTTGGATCTGATGGGGGCTGATGACTGCAGGAATCTCTACGGCGCGAGCAAGGCGGGGAATATATTCATAGCAAACCACTACGCAAAGAACCACCGCGACGTGGTGGTATCGTGCTCGCTGCATCCGGGGTTGATTCAATCTGGCATTCAGCGGTTAGTTCAAGTCCCACCCTCCCCCAGACGTCAAAGATTGATTTGATTGATACGTACCGCAGCAACGCCCCAGCCGTCCTCAAATTCGTGTCAGGAATCGCCTTCTCCGCGCCCAACGTCGGCGCCTACACGCAGCTTTGGGCCGGCACCACCGCGTCGCCGGATGAGATCAACGGCAAGGTGAGTTTGGCGTTCTAGAATGTACTTCAATCTCAGCGCTAATTCATTTGCACAATTGCGCTCGCAGTACTTCACCCCAGTGGGCGTCCCCAAAACGCCTGGCGGGCCTTCGAGGGACGCAGAGTTGGAGGCCGAGGTGATCGCGTATTTGAGGGAGGCGATTGAGGGGTTCTAAGCCCAATGACGGTGAAGCACTTTGGAATAAACACATTCGTCCCTCTCGGTCAGCGGACAGCAGAATTTTTGGACGGTTCACTGATTTACTGCGTCCTGTGCCTCGTTGATCGCCTGAGTAGTGGAATTGTCCAACCTGCGAGAAGAAGCAAACCGTGCAGTCAGGAAAGCACTGTCTGCACAGAAAACCGAGAGACATACAAGGCGCACGGATTCAGTGTCGCCTGCGAGGTCAGTAGCGACTCAACAATCTGCGCCTGGTCAATCTGCGCCTCGTCGGTTTGCTTGGGCTAAAGTTTCTTGGGGCCCAGACCAAGGCTGACGGCGATGTTGGTCGAAGCATTGTTTGCTTCAACTAATGAGACCTGAGCCAAGAGGATGTTTATCGTTACTCACTGCATTCAGGCCCCTGATCGGCAGAGGCTGCCGAGCTTTGCCGCCATCTGTCGCGCTGTGCCTATGTACCCTACGCGACGGGGTCTGCCGCGGAGGCTGTGCCGCGCGCTGCCGCCATCGGCCGAGGCGCGGGCGGCCAACCTCTGCCACCCACTGGCCGCCTCTCCTTCCAGCCACGGCGCCTTTGCCATCGTCCATTTACTCTTGGATCTTCGCCATTTGAGCCTCCTGGCCACTACTCCCAAGAAAAATATACATAGCTCCCAAGCGCATGAGAATTATTTCTTGGCATGAGAATTCTCTCATCAGCTGATTTCCTAGTGGTCGATGCTTATTTGAAATGGTGCACTGGCCGGAGGTGGCCATGTTGGGTCAGTATTTCTCTCTTGCTGACCAGTGGCTCGAGTTGTTCATGGTGGGTCCATGGTTGCAACACAGGATCTAAGTATCCTGATCAATCGCGCTGGCTGCTGTCTCGCCGTCGGCTGTGTTGCAGTGACGTTATGATTTCACACGGTCGGCAAACACGCCGCAAGGACCCAGATGTGATTCATGTGAATTCTCCAAGACAATTCTGAGTTCCCGAGCGGGCTCGGGGATTGTTCGCAGGGAGGCCGATTGCGGCAGGCCATGTCTGACCTCGGGTCTGCCCCCCTCTGCCGCGGCGCGGCGGACACACCCTCTGCCGCCTAAGGGCCTGAATGCAGTGACTGTCATGTCGGCTGAGGCTGCCGTTTTTGTGGTTTGAGTTGATTGGGAGACTTACATGATGTTAATGGTTACCGAACTGTGGCGGGCATGGTCGATTCCCAAGCTTGCATTGATGTTGGACTTGTCGCAGTCTAAAGCCTCTTCACGAGCCTTGAAGGGAGCTATAATTTGAGGCGATTGAGCCAATGATTTTGCAGACAGTGTATAACATACCAGCCAGGGTTTGGAACATGCACACGATGGAAACAAGGGCGAAAATCAGACGGGCCATTACTATGAAGCTGAGAGTTTTGAAATGCAGAAGAGAACTGAGGGGAAATGTCACTTCAAGAGCAGGACACCTGATCAGTCTTGCGCGTGCTCTTGTTGCAGTTCACACATCGTTATCCTCGACGAGGCTATGTATGTTCCCGACTAGCGCTTGAATCCCACTCACGCAAATACATACAGAGCTTCCGTCGATCCCGAGCCCGACAACAAAATTCAACGCACGATTGAGATGCAGTTCAAGAACCGCACTTTGATTTGCATCACTCGTGTGTTCTTTTATATTCAGTACATGCTTCGTTTCTTATCGTTTGCACCAGACTGACTACGTACGATTATATTGTATGACCGGATTCTCGGTGCATGTTGTTCGTTGGTGTACTTTCTGTGGTTACTGATTGCATTCTCTGCAGTCCTCAATGCCCGGGAATATTGCAGTGAGTGACATTCCGCCAGTGCTCCATGAATATCGGGCCGACTCGCGGTTGTACGACGAACCTGTTCAACAAGGACGACAGATTATTCCGTAGTCTGTGCGAGAAGAGCAACATTTCGAGTCGTCATA
Source organism: Mycena olivaceomarginata (assembly GCA_029378375.1). Lineage (NCBI taxonomy): Eukaryota > Fungi > Basidiomycota > Agaricomycetes > Agaricales > Mycenaceae > Mycena > Mycena olivaceomarginata. The sequence continues at coordinate 206,306 of JARKIC010000356.1, read as the reverse complement.
TAGAGAAGGCGATTCTTCATGAGGATATAGAATAGACGATAGACAACGTAATGTAATCTTCATGGGTGCGGCGGATAGGAAGGCGAAATGTATGTCTTAATATGGGCGGACTTAGATCGAGGGGAAATATTAATGGAGATGTTCCCGCAGTCCATCTTGGAGAACCAGAGAATATTAGAGCAGTCGCAGATGGGACGCATGCCCACACACTGCAATCAATCCATTCCCATGACACAACACCTCGATCCATGTCACCGGAGATTGGGCCAAATAAATCGCGACCACTATTTGGCCAATACACGCTGTATTAGGTGAGTATTGGCCAAATAAGGGTAAAATAGTGGTCGGCCAATATTCAGCCATTATACGTTGAAGGCAAAGAAAAAGTAGGAATGAATGATCGTTTGAACGTAACAAGGCTCTTGAAACGGATGGGATACTGCATCTGCTGGGTGGAGAGGTTAGGTGCACCTATGCAGCCCACATATCCCTTCCAGTTAGAATGGGGTGCACCATAGGGCGCCCCATTCTAGTTGGAAGGGCTTCAAGCAAATCCGCCTAGGCCGCGGTAAAGTCCGCAATAAAGCCGTGAAAAAGTCGCAATACCTATAGGTCAGGCCAAGACAAATATGTATGGCGGATGCAGCTGCTATAAAGCCACAATAAAGGCCACAACAAAGCTGTGATAAAATAAGACATAGGTAAAGGGTATTTGTTGAGGCCAGATATGGACATGCTGCAACAAAGCCACGATAAAGCTGCAATAAAGTCGTGATAAAAACACTTTGTGCTAGAAAATCGTAACACAGAGAGGCCTCGATAAAGCTGCAACAAAGCTGCAATATAGTTGCAATAAAATCGCAATAACACACTTTGTACTTGAAAATCGTAAACGAAAAAAGCCTCCATAAAGCTGTAATAAAACTGCAATAAGGTTGCAATAAAGTCGGGATAAAAAACTTGGTGCTTGAAAATCGTAAACTAAAAAGCCTCAACAAACCTGCAACAAAGCTGCAATAAAGCTGCAATAAAAATACTTAAAGAATGCAAAGTTGAATAGCAACCTGTTTGGCGACCCCAAAAAGGAAATTTTCAAAACAAACAAATAGTGATTAGAGATCTACAAGTCCATGTCACCACGATCATCAATGGCGATCATGGAGACTTTGTACAGCAGCCCGGAGACTTCTTCGTCCTGGGCCTCTACACCTTCATCCTCAGACTCTGTGTCTGATCGAACACCATCTGAGACATCGTCCACATCCATCTCATCACCCTCCACCCGATTCTCCCAGATTCTCTACCGCTCTTCCTGGCCTGAGGTTACCGGTAAATCCCTTGACTTTAGCCAGCTTGTAGAACCTCTGCATGTGGATATCGTCAAATCGCCCACGAGTCAATCGATGCAACTTCAGCTGGACAGCGAGGAGAAGATCAGACTCAATCTGCTCAGGAGTCTTCCCATCTGTAGATCGAAGGGAGGCCTCTTGTCCTCGGAGCAAATGGTCTTCATCGCGAATCCAGGTGATCAAACGACGAATCTTGATATTGAGGCGCTGGATTTCCTCTCGGGCCCGTTGGATCTTGAAGTACGTGTCCATTGTTAAACGGTAGGAAGGCCTGGTCCATGGCTTTGCCTGCACCTCTGCACGGGTTGTCCCTGAGGATGTCGAAGTCGGCCAGAAATGTGTACTCCACTACCTGTTCCCAGGTGAGCTGAGCCATTGGAGGCTCCATCACGATCGCAGCAGCATTATAGCGGTCGATGACGTTCTTGACCGCCTTAGATCTGGCCTGCAGGGCTTTTGCAATATGTCGTCTCATTTTATATCCTGTGATTCATCAGCAATGCTCAACGCAAATTTGAAGACTCACCAGTTTGCGACTGATTCATCTTTGTCAGCTCAAATATCCGTTCAACAATCAAAAGCTCCATTGCATCGAGTGCCTGCCGATACTTTCGTTTCTTCAACTCTAGCACCGTAGGAGCCCATTGGGGGGAATCAACGGTCCACCGGTCAGATATCTCCAGCGATCCTCCAGCTCTTGGACAATCTCCAGGTCTTTATCCATCTTTTCCTTCCCATGTCGACGGGCCACCTCAGCTTTGGATACCCCTGGCGTATATGGTGCGTCATCGCGTTGAGCATTCTTTGCAGCACCAGAAAGAACCTGGTATTTCGCCCTAAAAGTTGATTTAGCAGAACGTAAATTGGGAGAAATAGAGCTAGCCTGCTTGCGTCCAAGTTCACCAATCTCTGGACATACTCCATTTCCAGGGTCTCCACATCGGTCTTTGAACTATCCTTCAAGCCTAGGAGGTACTCTTTCTCCTCTCCAAGCCAACGTTCGAAGACATCGTAACTCTCGATATTCTCTTCCTTCATGAAGGAGTGGAGGGCACTTTCCTTCTTCAAGATGTCGAGGGCTTGATTGTAGTTATCACATAAGAATTTACCTTACAACCAAGGTCAGTACTGAGATAGGTCACAGAACGAAAAGACGGACTTAGATTGGCATACGTATGGAATGTGTCATAGTGCTTGACATATGCCGTAATCTCTTGTTGCCGATGGAACCGACTGGCGTACCGGCAAGACCTTGCTAGCCCATTGGAGCCAGAGAAGAATCGTTCACATCCCTCCAGGTCTTCCAACCCCAAGTCCAAGGACATATGTGGCCAGATAACAAAGCTGGCAGAGTCGGTTATGTGCGTGACCGTGGAAAGCACCAACGAGGCACTGAAAGTTGGCCTCTCTTGCTCGCTCTCCAAGGGGGCTGTTCCTGAGGGTTGTCGCGAAGTCGCATCCAACATCATAACCACAGCCAAGATTTTTGCCTAGATGTTCGAGCAAGCAGTCGACAATAGCAAGAGGATATTTGGCGCTACGCCATATGTCAGAATGGGGTAATCAGAGATGTCGTGACTCACAGTTCCCCGCTCCGAACCATGTCGACGATCAGCAGCACAAAACCGTGTCGGCATAAAGCCACAAAAATTCCGGTCTCGTCAAATACACCCCACATTTTGGATGTAATATCCTCCATCATGTTCTTCCATCTACTGGCGCACGGGTTCTCTGGTACCTGAAATAACATTAACCGCTTTCTTGAATCGTCAACACGTCATACCTCAGGCTCTGTTGCTTCGGGTGGAAATAATTCGGCAAGACGGTGTTTTGCGAACTCGTTGACCTTCTCCCTCAGCAGATACAAGTTTTCCCCGGCATCCCGACTATCCTCACGCTCTTTCGACTCCCCGAGAACAAATTCTGCCCCATCACCAGTATCCCCGTCTGAAACTATCTTCTCCCGAAGGAAGACACGTTTCATGGAGTTGTTCCCATCCACGCAGAACAACTGACCGAATGTCAGCTCCTCTTCACCCTCTAGCTTGTACATGCACGATGGACATGCATGCTTCAGTCGCCAGGCAAAGGAGTCTCGCCCGAGGCTATGAAGCATCTTCTTTTCTGTTCTATGACGGAGGTCGAGGTAGAGGTCATATGCAATGGAGAACTGCTCTCTTAGATAGGGTCGGTAGGGAGCCTGTAACATGTTTAATACAATGGCACAAAATAAATACTGTAGACTTGCCCCGTGAAGGTCGCAAAGGCTCTTGACAAATGGTTGGATAGCCAGTTGGGGACAGCGAGCATGAGTGACTTGATATACCTCGAGAACTCGGACTGTGATGGCGACGGTAGGTTTCCACGGGGAACAAGGGATCAGACCCTTCATGATGAGAGCAGGAGCTATACCCTCCGCTTGCAGATCCAAGGCGACTGCAATATTTTGGCGTCTATGATCGTTTTATCAGCAGTCTGGTTGCAAAGAAATGTTGGACCTTACCGAACATATCAACCACTATCAGGTTATACAGCTCCGAATCCTCATCTGCCTCGTCATCTGACCTGTCGTCCAAGGTCCAGATTTTTTCACCGCTGTCTTTCGATGCACACCAGCACATGTACGCCAAGACCATTGATTCCATCTGAGACAGAAAGTCAAGGTTCCGTCGTTGTGTCCGATCTCGTCGTATTTGATAATCCCATCGAGGTCGCCTTGTAGAGAATAAATTCTTTGAATTGCCAGTCGAATAAACACTCACTTTTTTTGCACTTCCTCCTCAATCTCATCAGCTAGTGTGTCATGAAGCTCGCCTCCTGCGTGGCTGAGCTCGATCCTCTCTGAGCCATCCAGGACCCTGTCGAAATCCACCATGGAATCGGACTCTGGGTCGTAGTCCAAGTCTTCTGCCAAGCGATGCAAGTCGAGTAAATTTCGCTTCACAGTGGGATCCATGTCTGAATTTTTTTTGGTTTGATTTCAAAGGAACAGAAGGATATGTCATACTCCGCAGCTCGTCCTTGAGTTCCGCTTTGGCTTGTGCACGGTATGCATCCAGGGATCTCCCTTTCAAATCCCTCTTGTACAAAGGGGCTGGAGTAGCAGTATTGATATTAGGCCGGGCTGAACCCAGCATTCGAATCTTCCCCCGGCTGGCCTTGGTTTTTCGTATACCGCTCATTATTGATAAGTGAGTCAAGTCCCGTGCTTTGTCACATTGTAACAGCTGTGACGTGACGTGACGTGACAGCCAGCACATCCTGCCACTTCGCTCTCCTGCCCTCTCCTGCCCTCCCCTGGTCCTCCTCTGGGTTTCTTGGGCTATTCAGGCATTATTCAGGCTCAACTAGCCTCTGGAGGGTCATAATATGTCTGGTATGTCTCAATTCCTAATCTACCACTCTATACATTTTCTCTGGCTGTGAGCAACGAGATCCGCCCCTGGAACTCCAAGCTTGCTGTCTTTTTGCAAAGAGACCCATCTATGGGACTCCTAGCATTGTTTGAAGTGTCGAGATCCCTCAGTATTCACGAGATCCGCCCCTGGAACTCCGAAAATACTGGTGGCATTGAGACGACTTGATTTACTTTTGTTTCCTTGTTTTATTATAATCCATGCTAACAGTTGGATGTGTCCTAGCTCCAGCCCTTCCCTGAAGGCACGTTCGATCTGGCAAGGAGTTCTCCCCCTTTGACCTTGGCGTCCCGATCAAAATCGACTTCGACATTGAGGCATGCCTTCAGGATCGAGTCTTGGAGCAGAAGGCCATGGGATCCGACCATGAGGCTGAGGAGGAGGTCCTCTCGTCGTCTTTGAATGATCTCGACCTTGATCCACCCTCTCCTGTCGACGTCTTGGCTGCCGTCGATGACCTTTGTCCTGTGATGCCCCTACCTTCCTCAGGCTCTGTCGACCCTCCTCCGGCTCTACCCCTCTCATCCAAGCAGCGGAACAAGCTCAAATCCCATGCCAGAAGGGCAAGGGCTCGACAGCAGGCTCAGCAGTCTTCCAGCAACCCGAAACGGAAGACCGTTCACACCAATCGACTCCAACAAGGGAAGTCGTCTTACATTGAGGTGGAGTACGACGCAAATGGGCTTCCCCATACCATCCCCGCCTGGATTGGTAGCCGAAACAGCCAGGACGATGACTCCCACTTCGCAGAGCCTGGAACATCGTCCTATCCCCAGTCTGGGATGGGTGGCAAATCATATACCCAGGAGGATATCAATCGACTTGCCAACACCGTTGGTTTTGTATATATCTGCTGGCTAGGTTTGTACGTATCATCTAACACTTTCTGCCTGGTGTTCGTACTCTGATTTTTCGACCTTAGGTTAACCATCCCCATCCTTGATTCACGTCGCCGTATCATTGCCCTGCTCGGTGGCACACCCAGGGATGTCGAGGGCTGGGAAAAGGTCACCCAAGGCGCTGCCTCGTTGCTTCAAGACGCTTGCGGCAAGGTCAAGCTCCCGGATGAGAAGCTCCAACACCGTCGAGCTCAGGATACATACGCAGCTGTTGGCCGGGGGGTCTCACACGGTGGCGGTCAGATGGTATGTATATATTCAAATTTTCGAGTCTCAATAATTGATTTCCTTTTTAGGAACCCGGCGAGCTTCAGCAAAACATGACCAATACTCGAATCACGGACGATCTCATGGCCCACAAATTCTTCAAGCGTATTGTTGGCTTCACAAATGGTATTCTTCTTGTCTATCGTTCATATGGATCATCTAATCACAGACTGTAGTTTTGTTTTTCATGTGGGCGCCCAGCCTGTATGCCCTGTACGAATCTACTCGTGCTGCAATGGAGGAGTGGGGGCCTCACTTGCGGTGGAATTTTGCAGATAGCGTCTTCGCTGCTTGCACCTTCAATTTCGGTCCCCGTACCGTTACCTGCCCTCATCTCGACTTTGCAAACCTAGCCTGGGGATGGTGTGCTATCACGTCCCTTGGCTCGTTTGATCCGGATGAAGGGGGACATCTCATATTATGGGATCTTTGTCTAATAATTCGATTTCCTCCAGGCGCAAGTATTTTTATCCCCTCAGCCATCGTTCGACATTCCAATTGTCCCTATTCAATCCCACGAAACCCGCTCTTCGTTTACCCAGTATACCGCTGGGGGACTCTTTCGATGGGTACGAAACGGGTTCATGACTGATGAAGACTTTGAGCTCCCAGCGTCGGAGGAGCAGAAAGCGGATCGTAACAGGGAGGCAGAGACGCGGTGGGAGCAGGGGATGAATATGTTTAGTACTATCGACGACCTTTCTTAGATCAACGGCTTGTACTTCGCTCTGTGTTAATTTATTCCAATTTTCTTCTTGATTTAAAACGCACTTTATGAGAGCATCGAATCATCGGACCAGTCGGCCGATAGCTCCGAAGGTGCCGAACACACACGGATTTATCACCAACACGTCGTTGATGGCAGTATAAAATATTTCTGTAGACCTTTGTCTCTGCTGTTCTGCTCTTGGGATTTTTTGGAGGTCCAGAAGATAGGCACTAGTCTGACTGAGAAAAAATCAACGTGCTAGGAAATTTGACTGGAAAGCAACACCGAAAATCATTGTTCCAGTACTCATGATCGTGGTACGAGTAGCGTTTCCTATATAGGCAATCTGACCTTTCCTCTTTACCACCAACATGCCAGCCAAAAAAACCAACAACAAAGAGCACCCAGATACTTCTTCAACCGAACCAAGTACTCAGTGCCAAGGAACGACATGCTGAAGCCCAGGCCAGGTACAGAGCCCGGTAAGTAGTCGTAAACGCCTTCCGTCTCGGTCATAATATTTGCTCAATGGATACAGCAACCTCGAAGCTTCCCGTGAAAGGTGCGATTATCGATTGCAGAGGTAAGTGCTCCCTACTTGCTTCATTCATATTACAGACGATGGTAGTCATCGAGCATATATAAAATCGTCGGAGGAGCTGTCAAAGCAAGCTGCAGAGACTTGTTGGGGGATAGACAAGGAATATCATGAAGTGTGAGCCAAGCTGGCAGCTTCAAAGGTTCACAACTGAATTATATTGCAGCAAGCGTATGAGGTGGGTCATTATTACCATATTACTTCAAGTTGCTAAAGATCGTTCAGAATATATACCGAACGCTATGGCTTGGCTGCCCTCACAAACTGCTACATCCCTGCCAAAAAAGAAGCTGGGTCGAGCCGTGGCCTTCTTGCAGCTGGTTCCAAACGGGCAAAGGCTCGAGGGTCGAAAAAGTCAGACGCAGATGTGAAGGATTAAATGGCGAATAACTTTCAATTTATTTACGCAATCCAATACCTTGAGATAATATGACCCCGTTGAACATACTTGGTAAAAATATACCATCTAGGAAGTCTTCGATTGTTGGCACGCATTGAGAAGTCGTCTTCGATTGTTCTTGTTAAGATCAAATGCGATGTGACGTGACGTGACCCAGCTCTCTTCCTCCATCACCATCAAGATTCAAGATGGCTTGCGCGCCCGAAGTTCTTTCAAGGCGCCAAATTCAAATCGGTGGAGGATCAAGACTCCAGTAGCCAGAAGAGCTGGTATCTGGTGTGGGATGTCGGGCTATTCACAAGCCAGTGCGCCTATATGTCTTATTTTTTTCTTGTTTTTTTTGGAGTGTTGACTCGAACTTTTGGGTGGTAGAACGGAAGCCAAGGCGTATCTGGATAATCCCAGCTCCCAGGCCCTCACCCAGCATCTTCGGCGCTCTGACGCGCTTGAAAAATGGGGGCTTCTCTGTGGAAAACACCACCAGCACGACGAGTACGCGAGACTGTGCCGGACTCGGAGCCAGAGCAAGCCAGCGAAGGGGAAGCTTCCCGTGCTTCGACCCCAGCACGATCGCGAGGTGCAATGCAACGTCGGCGTTGTGTTGACCCTCAAAAGTTGTCTGGATCTGACGATTCTATCGTCGAGATCGAGCAACCATACGCGTTCATCCGTAGCTCCCGAGCCCCACCGTATCCACCCCCGCCAAATCTGATATACGGGCGAATTATTAAGGAGGAGTCGCCTCCGCTACGTATCAAGCGCGAGTCACCCCCCGCTCCAACCATCCCCTCTGCTCCAGCCATCGCCTCCGCTCCAGCCATCGCGCTCCAGCTCCCGGGTGGTCCGAGCTATGCTCACCCCGGACGACACGGACTACTACTTCGACAGCGACAGTCCTGATGCATCTCCAGTGTCTGGAGCGCATGTCCAGTCTTCGGCACCCAGGTATGAACGTACCTCCCCCCACCATGTGCTCCTCATCTGAATTGCCCCATCTCTAGAGCTACCACCTCCGCCCCCGCTGCTCGTTCGCGGTCTGGTGGCCCCGGGTCCTCGGTTGCTGCCCCCACCAACTCTGGAACACGGGCTCCAACACGTACCTCGTCCAAAACATCTGGCCCCGCCGCTCGTTCCCGGACAGGCGCCGGGGCCACAATTACCACACCCACCATGCTCGCTGCCTCCACAAGCTCCGGAACACCCGCTCCCGCACGTACCTCATCGAAAACACCCGCACCTGTCGTTCGTGCTCCCCCTGCTGCCTCTGGAACACCTGCCCCTGCTGGTACCCTGTCTGGAACACCAGCGCCCGCTGATCGTCCTCGGAGTGCCGCCCCCCGCGTCTACACGCCCCACCCCTGCTGTCCGTGCTCTCCCCGCTGCCTCTGGAACGCCTGCCCCCGCCCTCGCTTCTACCTCGTCCAGAACAACTGCCCCCACGGCTCGTCCCCGTTTCGACGCGTCTGGGTCGACTCGGGCCGGCTCTGGAGCACCTGTCCCTGCCCCCCATTCTACCTCGTCCAGAAAACCCGCCCCAGCCACTCGTCCCCCTTTTGACACACCCGGGTCAACTCGGGCCGGCTCTGGAGCGCCCACCCATGCCCCTGCCACTACCTCGTTTGGAATGCCCACCCCCACTGCTTCTTCCCGTTTCGACGTTCCCGGGTCGCCTGCCCCCACTCCCTGTTTTGACGCACCCGGGTCGCCTGCCCCCGCTCCCCGTTTCGACGTGCCCGGGTCGCCTGCCCCCGCTCCCCGTTTCGACGAGCCGGGGTCGCCTGCCCCCACTCCTGCTTTCATCTCGCTCGGAACACCTGCCCCCCTCTCATTCGGGACGCCTGCCCCCACCGCTTCTCCCCGTTTCGAAGTGCACGGGTCGCCTGCCCCCGCCCCGGCCTGGTCCGGAACACCCACCCCCGTCTCATTCGGGACTCCTCCCCGTTTCGAAGTGCCCGGGTCATCCACCCCTGCCCCGGCCTGGTCCGGAACACCTGCCCTGGCCTGGTCCGGAACACCTGCCCCCGCCTCATCCGGGACGCCTGCCCCCACCGCTCCTCCACGTCCGAGCGATATACGATGCCTTGAAGGCTGGGACCTGTAAATGGATCAAGCTCGCTACCAAGGAGAAGCAAGACGAGCATATCCAGGACTTTGAGGAGAATGTGGTCCAGGGTGAGGTCGTGGAGAATGTTCGTAAGACGAGGAAGGACAAGGGTGGGTCTCACGTGGTTCGGAACCCGAGGAAGTCGAGGACGTCAAAGAAGGATGGATCTGGAGCGGATTTGGAGGAAGATGGGGAAGAGGAGGATGGGCAGGCCTCGGGGATGGAGGATGAGCCTGCATCCTCCAAGTCGAAGGTGTCAAAGTCGGCCAAATCGTCCAAGTCTGCCCAGTCGTCCAAGTCCGTGAACTTCTCAGTTGAGGAGAAGCGGAAGGCCCTTGAAAGGCTCAGCGGATTACGATCCAAGTCCTCCAAGACCGCCGCTCCAGTCAAATCCAAACGAAAATGCTCCAGGGACGACGACGAGGAGGTGGAAAAGCCCCCCAGGAAACGACAGAAGAAGATCGAGGAAGGATCGGGGAAACGGAAAGCGCAGCGACGAGGTCGGGAAGGACAATGGGAAGGCGTTGAAGAGGCTGAAGAAGAGGATTGAGAAGGGTGCCCAGCCTGCCCAGCCTTCTGATCGCTCCCCCACTCCTCCTCCTCGTCCCAAACCCAGACCAATCTTCAAGGGAAGGAAGGGTTGCCCTCCTGGTGTTCGAGCTCCCATATCGTAGTTCTGTTCGAATGTCACAACAATTTCTTGGAATATACTCTGAAACACCACGATTTCCTTTTTTGGAATTGTGAATATTTTCTTACTCCAAGTTCTTTTATTGCAACTTTATTGCAGCTTTATTACAGCTTTATGGACACTTTTTTCGTTTACGATTCTCAAGTACAAAGTGTGTTATTGCGACTTTATTGCAACTATATTGCAGCTTTGTTGCAGCTTTATCGAGGCCTCTCTGCTTTACGATTTTCCAGCACAAAGTGTTTTTATCACGACTTTATTGCAGCTTTATCGTGGCTTTGTTGCAGCATGTCCATATCTGGCCTCAACAAATACCCTTTACCTATGTCTTATTTTATCGCAGCTTTGTTGTGGCCTTTATTGTGGCTTTATAGCAGCTGCATCCACCATACATATTTGTCTTGGCCTGACCTATAGGTATGCGACTTTTTTCACGGCTTTATTGCGGACTTTACCGCAGCCTAGGCGGATTTGCTTGAAGCCCTTCCAACTAGAATGGGGCACCCTATAGTGCACCCCATTCTAACTGGAAGGGATATGTGGGCTGCATAGGTGGTTAGGTGCGGGAGGCCAAGGTATAGACAAAAGAGATTTGGGCGGTTTTCAGGGCGCCAGAGTCCACGAGGGCCGAGATCTGGATGCCACAATATATCAGATCATCGGATCCATGGGAGGGTCGGGTCAGGTCTGGGTCGGGTCCGACCCGACTCGCGGACCAATGCTGTGGCGGCCTGGCCCGACTCACAGTTGCGGCCAAGTTGCGGCTCAAGTAGTTTGATCTCGGCACCAAGGGTAATGCATGGTGCCGCTACGAGCCGCTTGTCATCGCGCGCCTCCAGAAAAGTTTCACGGCACGGCACGGCAATGACTTACTATTGAGTATCTTTGCAAATTGCAGTACGCACTGGTTGGGGGATTCAAGATTTTCAGCACAATTTATAGATAAAAATGTTGTCTGTTTTTTAGACATTTTTCACTGAAAAGAGTGGTGAAAAATTCAAATCTTTTTCACCTCTTTTGAGCTTCCTTTTTGAATTTTTCACCTCAAACTCACAAAATAGTGAAAATGTTTTGAGTTTTTCACTACCTTTTTCGGTGAAAAATGTCTGAAAAACAAACAACATTTTTCACCATAAATTGTGCTGAAAAACTTGAATCTCCCAACCAGTGACGTTTGCAAAAATTTTGATCTAATGGTCTCAATTTGCGTCAATTGTGCTATAAAAAAAGTTAGAGAGTAAATGCATAATCCTTTGACTGTTCAAATATTTCTGGAGGCGAACAGCTGCATTTGAGCCCACAGGAAAATCAAGAGTCGGCTGTTTGATGAACTCCATCAAAAATGATGGCCCGCCAAATTTGGCGGGCCATCAATTTTGCAACGGTACAGGTGTCTCGGGAACTTCCCTGGCATCCTCCACATCGCATGCCTCACTCTGAAAATATTCAAGCATAGGATTCATATGTATGACTTTGTTTATGCCAAATATAGGAGAAATCAGAGCTGAAAGACTCCCACATTCGGCCCATCAAAAAACTTTTGCAAAGATACCTACAGCCCCGCCATCTGATGGGCACTGTCATTGTTATCTGATTGATCTTATCGGCACCGCCCAGCACTGCCCCAGAGAGTCGGGTCGGGTCCGACCCGACCCGACCCTCCTACTCGGACACCGAGATATTGATTTATAATTCAAAGTCCCTGACAAAATAAAAGTCATGCAATATTCGGCCAATACTTGATGCATCAAGTATTGGCCGAATAGTTGTCGCGATTTATTTGGGGTGTGTGTCCGCTTTGTGATTGAACAATTTTGCGATGACTTGGATGAGGCATCTGTCCAAGGTGTTGGGATTTGACACGTGATCGCGTCAGCCCCGGCAAGACCACGTAGGAGCGTACGTGGAGGACATGAGGTTGAAACACCTCGAGGCATGTTGCCATAGAGCTGGCCTCTATGAAACATGTATCAGTGTATTGAGACGCGTCGAAACGCGTCTGGTTGAGCAACGCATAGCCCTGTTATTTGTTCTAGTATTTATCTGTTTCAACATACCCATTGTTCTCTGAACAGTATAAATACGGTACTGTAGTTGAGTGGAATAGACCGTTTTTCCCCTCCAATTTACTACAGGTTATGGGCCTCACCCTTAACTGATCTACCCCAAATTTACCACCTTACTCTCACACAACTTGAACCACAACTACCATGTCAACTACCAATACCGCCGAAGCTACTCCATCGTCGTTGTTCCGGATCGAACAACTCAACGAGACGAATTGGGTTCCGTGGAAGCGCCGCGTTACCGCCATATTCCGCGAGCGTGCGCTCTTGAAGATCGTCGAGGGCACCACGCAGAAGCCCGTCGCCGCTGACCCGGAAAAACCAACGACAGATGAGAAGAAGCAAAGAGAGCGATGGGAGGAGCTAGACGGGAAGGCGCAGACACAGATCGAGCTCACCTTGAGCGACTCGCAGATGGTGCATATCGCGGGTGCCAAGACTGCAGCCGAGATGTGGACGCAGCTCAAGCAGGTGAAAGAGAGAGGCGGGAAATTGGGAGTTTTGTCGCTTCGCCGCCGTCTGTACCGTACAATTGCCGATGACGCGACAGATATCGCTGTTCATGTCACGGAGTTGCGTCGGATCCAGGAGGAGCTTGGGATTCTTGGCAGCTTGGTCTCGGATGAGGACTTCTTGCTGCTGATAATCAGCTCGCTTCCTGAGTCATGGGACAACTTCACGTCAGCGTACCTGGGCGCATCGAGCAACACCCCGTCCATTTCGTCACACGAATTTATTTCCCTGGTTCTTGAGGAATATCGTCGTAGACTGGAGAAAAATGGAGACGGGAATTCAGCAATGTACGGACGAGCAGCGCAGGGCAATGGAGGAGAAGGAAAAAAGAGAGTGGAATGTTATAATTGCCATAAGATGGGCCACATCGCCGCCGATTGCTGGTCAAAAGGCGGAGGCAAGGATGGAAAGGGTCCAGGACGACGTGGAAAGAAGGAGAAGGCGAACAAGGCAGACGACGTAGCTTCAGATTTTGTTGAGACTGCGTACGCCGCCAAATTCAACAACATTTCCCTTTATTCCTGGTTGGCCGACTCCGGCACTACTTCCCACATCTGCAACGACCGGACAGCATTTATCGAAATTCGAGCGATGGATGTACCCGTTGAAGGCGTTGGAGAAACACCACTGCACGCTCTGGGACGCGGAACAGTCCTGTTAGACTGCGAAGTCAACGGGAAGAATATAACTCACCGATTATGGATGTGCTGTTCGCACCAACTTGCGCGCACAATTTGCTATCGATTAGCCGACTTGACGATGCTGGTTTGGAAGCCAAATTCAGTCATGGCAAGGTGGAATTTGTGCGACGCGCCGATGGTCGAGTGATGGCGATGGGAAGCAAGACGGGACGTCTGTATCCCATGGCCGCGCGAGCCCGGAAGCCGGTGCAACCCGAGGCGTGAGAGAACGCGCACGCCGCCGTGGAGGCGAGCAACAAGACATGGGACGATTGGCACCGCCGGATGGGCCATTTGGCGAAAAGCGCTTTGGAGAAACTCGCACGAGGAGACCTTGTTGAAGGCTTCATCATCGACGAGAGCTCGCCGCCATTCAGCCAATGTGAGGCTTGCGTCAAAGCAAAAATGACAACAAAGCCATATCCGCAGGAGGCGAAAGACCGACGCGAGGACCCGGGGGAGCTTACGCACAGTGACATCTGGGGGCCAGCGCGGGTTGAATCTTTGAAGAAATCAAAGTACGCGATCCTGTTTAGCGACGATGCAACACGGCATTGCAGACCTGAATTTTTGAAGAGCCGGATCAGGCCTTTGAAAAAATCAAGGAATATATTGCATGGGTTGAACGTCAGTTTGGATACACACCAAAGGTCCTCCGAGTGGACAATGCCAAGGAGCTCACCAGTGGAGTTGTGAAAGCATGGTTGAAGAGCCGTGGGATCACGCTCCAGAACCCCGCACCATATGCGCACTCATCGAACGGAGTAGCCGAGAGATTTAATAGGACGATCATCGAGCTTGCCCGTGCGATGTTGATAGCGCGAACTTTGCCGGCCTTTCTCTGGGAGTCAGCGGTCGAGTACGCGGTGTACATCCGAAATCGCTCACCGACACGCGCGCTACAGGAATGACACCGTTAGAGGCATGGACACGAAAAAAGCCCAATGTATCGCACCTTCGGGAGTTCGGGTGCGAGGTATGGGTTAAACGCGAGCCTGTGCAGAAGCTGTCTAAGCTAGGCGGAGACCATGAGAAGGCGGAGAAATTTACCTTTGTGGGATTCGGAGACCATACAGACATCGTCAAGTTCTATGACGGCAAGAACCGCAGCATCCGCGAGTCAAGAAACGTCGTATGGGCAGAACCGAGCACCCGACCCCTTGTCGATTTGCAGCTCGAGGGGAGTTGGGAAAGCCGAGCCACAAATCTCCTGCAGAAGAACCTGCAAAACCCGCTTCCGTGGAGAGCCAGAAGACAGCGCCAAACGAGGGGGAGCCACCGGCGCAGAAAGAGTCGCATCCGCAGGCGCAGACACAGTCGCAGCAGCAGAAGCAAGACGCAGCCGCAGCCACCGAGCACACCTCCGTTGGCACCCGCTCCATCGCAAAATCCACCAGCCCAGTCAGATCAGCCAAGACGTTCATCACGCCCGACCAAAGACACCGACTACCGCAAGCTAAACAACCCAGCTGCGCGATTGCCGAGTGCCCCACGGATCCCCCACACAACGGCCGAAGAAATCTCGGACAAAGAGACGAGGGAAAAGAGCGGAGTTTGCATTCTTGGGAGAATCAATACTGGAAGCCGCCGGCGCACCACGCACTTACAGTGAAGCAGTGAGATCGAGCGAGCACATGGAATGGAAAGAAGCGATGAGAGAGGAAATAGAGATGATGAAAGAGAAGGGAACGTACGAACTCGTGGAGCTACCCAAAAATCGCGAGGCCATTGGAAGTAAATGGACCTATGTCAAGAAGGTTGACGATCAAGGCCGAGTATCAAGATACAAGGCTAGACTTGTTGCTCTCGGTGTTCGCAGATTCCTGGAGTAGATTTCACAGAGACGTTCGCTCCCGTTGTCCGACTCGAATCGGTGCGCGCCGCCCTCGCTATCGCAGCTGTAGAGGACCTGGAAATTGTCCAAATGGATATTCGGGGGTGCATACCTAACGGCGAGCTCAAAGAGGAAATATATATGCGGCAGCCACCAGGTTTTGAGGACGGAACTGGACGTGTTTGGAGACTCTTAAAGACAATCTACGGGTTGAAGCAGTCGGGACGCGAATGGAATCGCGAGTTCGACCGCAAACTCACCTCCATTCAGCTCATCAAGACAGCCGTCGATCACTGTGTCTATTTCCGTGAACGTGACGACGAGCGGACCTGGGTGACTGTTTGGGTGGACGACTTGCTCATCCTGTCGACGTCGAAGCAGGAGGCAGAGAAGACGAGAACAGAGATCGAGGGATTGTTTGAGACAAAGGATCTTGGCGAGCCGCGTAAGATCATTGGTATCGAAATTGCCCGTGACCGCGATGCCGGCACAATCACTCTTTCTCAACGCCACTATATTGAGTCGTTGCTGGCGAAGTATGGACTTACGGACGCCAAGCCGCTCGCAACACCAATGGACCCGAGTGTGACGCTACGCAAGGTACCAACGGAGGCACCTGAAGCACCAGCGGACCTGCGCGGGCAATATCAATCTATGATTGGCGGACTCATGTACGCCGCCATTTGTACGCGTCCAGATATCGCGTACGCCGTGACGACACTCAGCCAATATTCGTCAAACCCGGGACCCGAGCACTGGAGCGCGTGCAAGCGCGTTTTCCGCTATCTCTCCGGTACACGAAGCTATGGATTAGTCTATGGCAACACACGCGAGGATGTCATTATCTCTGTGGGCTATAGCGACGCGGACTACGCCGCCAACCCGGATGACAGGAAGTCAATCTCGGGCTACGCGTTTATGCTCGGAGGAGCCGCTTATTCGTGGAGCTCAAAGAAGCAGACCACTGTCGCAACCCTCATCAACGGAGGCGGAATATACCGCACTTGCCCATGCAACTCGGTTCGCTGTCTGGAGCAGATATCTCTTGGACGAGATAGGCTACACGCAGGAGGAACCGACAGTGATCCACGAGGATAATCAAGCAGCGCTGGCGCTCGCACGCGATCCTCAATTCCACGCGCGATCGAAACACTTTGACGTGCAGAATCACTTTATTCGCGAGAAGATCGAAAACAGCACTATCAACCCTGTGTATTGCACCACAGAGGACCAACTCGCCGATGTTTTCACCAAGCCTCTGGCCAGACCCAAGCACGAGAAATTCACGCGTGCATTGGGGCTCTTGCCGGTCTGAGGGGGAGTGTTGGGATTTGACACGTGATCGCGTCAGCCCCGGCAAGACCACGTAGGAGCGTACGTGGAGGACACGAGGTTGAAACACCTCGAGGCATGTTGCCATAGAGCTGGCCTCTATGAAACATGTATCAGTGTATTGAGACGCGTCGAAACGCGTCTGGTTGAGCAACGCATAGCCCTGTTATTTGTTCTAGTATTTATCTGTTTCAACATACCCATTGTTCTCTGAACAGTATAAATACGGTACTGTAGTTGAGTGGAATAGACCGTTTTTTCCCCTCCAATTTACTACACAAGGCAGACTAAATATACTCCCCGGTGGGAAAAAAACTTCTATCCGATGGATCGCCAGGTACCCAATAAACGTTCCCGGATGAACCAAAAATACGTGGCTCATCCAATCACTCAACACATCAATGATTATCGGAAGTCACCGAAAGTGCCACGTTTCCCAAACCACCATGTGCGCTGTTAACGCTCTCCGGGCTCCCTGGTCGGCTCCTTCGTCCTGCTATCGGATTGGATTCAAGAAACGAAAATGTTCTGCAGCCACTCGAATGCATTCCTCTGAAGCCGATCGATATTCCACAAGTTGTCAGTCGTGCATTGCACAAGATTGCACAACAGCGTCGGTTCAGTAATATGCAACGTGCGCCAAGACTGCGTTTGGTTATTCTGGCGTCTGGAGCGCTTCGAATCTTGCCTTTTCTGCTTATCAGGAACACCACCGACTGTTTCCCACATTTGTCGAGGTTAATGCGGCGACGCCACTTCGACACCGCACACGAATATCTCTGGGATAGTCCTTATTAAAGGTGAACGATGTTCTAGACCCCCTGAATATCATGTTTCGAGTCTTGATGTCCGTACTCTCCCCAGCCGGCGATTGGCTGCTACCAGCAATGTCCAAATACTTCTGGACCCCACCCATGAGAGGTACATTCGCGGTGGTCGCCGACAGCGTTTCTGAAGATTCTGATTCTGCGACAGTCGATGCTGCAACTACAGAACTACAAAATGACCAGTATTCGACAGATTCACTCGCCGCCGACAGCAGGGGATTCTGCGGACATGTCGACCGGGTGACAGCATCATTTATATCGATGATACATGCGCGCGCGGTATATTAATGCGGTCGGGTTCCTGGTGTTTTCTTGCCAGTCTTCTGGTATGACCACTTCGCAGCCTACGCTTCTTGCTGCCTCAGGCGTGCAGGGTGGCAAAGCCCAATATTTTTACGGGTGCAGACGCCATTGTGCGCGTTCCCGTATTTGTCGCTCGGAGAAACTGGCTCATTCATTTCTACAGTAGCCTTAGCTGCTACAGGCACCGTCGCATTCGCTATAATCCTCTGGGAATAGTACGCGAATCCGTTCTCCTATGCCCTCGCTGATGAATATACCTCAGTGCTACGCTTCTCCCGGAGGAGATCAGGCTATACCGGAGGAGTGTGTGGACTACGACTCCGCCATATGGGTACGCAAACGGCTAGAATTCCTCGTACCGTTGGCCCTAACCCTCATATAAGGTTCCTGGCCCTCCGTTACGGAAGCATCCTTGCCACCTTTCCCGTGCTCTTCCTCAGTACAGCCGAGAATGTTCATTGCCAGGGTCGCTGCGTCCTTTACTCAAGTTGGCGTTGTATTGGTGGTGGCATCGTCCGGAATCATCTTCGCCATTCGCACATCCTTGCTGTGGTCCGATGATTGGAACGTTCGCGGCGCGCTGAGTGGGCTGCTGGGCATAGTCACTGTGTGCTGGGTATGCACATTCCGTCTTTCTCAATCCACAATTAACTAGCAGATGCATAGATTGCTGTGGCGACGCAATATCGAGCAGTAACGGCCCCTGTCCATCTGTTTGGTTCCAACTGTCGCGTTTTCTCTACGGCGCCTTGGATGCCGCTGGGGAATGCTGTCTTCACATCTTTTTTACTCATCACGTTAATCTTGACTCTGCTCAAATTTCGTTCTCATCTCCCGCGGGACTCGCTTGTTATACATCTCATCTACCGAGCCAACTTATTATACCTCCTTGGCACGACGCTCACCGCAGCGACTGCATTCCTCATACAAATCATCTCGCCGCCGTCTAGTCCGCTCGCACTCTGTACACAGCCCATCGCGACGGTCTTCATCGTCGCCTTCGGCACGCGCGCCTTCCGCAACATGGCGCTCGCCAACGCGCTGGACGCCGACCGCACCGCTGGTTTGCCTATGGCAGACATGAGCAAGTCGCCCAGCATCTTCTCAGACGAGAGCGAGATGCGTTTCGCGCCTGCGCCTAACCCACCGCCCACGCGCTCCCTGCCCGCCCCGTTCTCACCCGCTCTCGCAGCACAGCCAGCATCGGAACCCCCCGCTCGCCCATCACGGGCCCCACCCGCCCCCGGCTTGCGCACAGGCAACTCGAGTCGACCTCCCACGGCCGGCTCCACTGCCCCTGCCGACCCCTTCGCACCTGCCCCTTCTCCTCGCCTCCGGGCTCGTACACCGCCGAGTCCCTCCTCAGCGCGTCGGTGTCGGTGTTCTCAAGTTCGATGCAGTCCACGTCGCCGCTGCGCCCCTCACGGTCCGGGCCCGATTCGTATTATATGAATACGGACCAGCCGCCACCCGGGTCTGCGAGTTACCCGTCGAGATCCCCGCTGTCCGATTCCTTGCACCAGCCGCGCGCCGTGTGACTCATGATTGGCTTGTTCCCGAGGCACGCGGCCCCCAATCGTAGGATTGTGTGTCACTCAGCACGAATTACCAATTAAACACTGGACAGTAAATTTATCGCGGCTTACAACATCTAGAAACCCCGGGCGGCCGAGTCGGCCGAGCTACAATTAACACTCCCTGTGCATGTACTTAAAACCTTAATCAATCAATTACTTTATTTTGGGTACGGCTAGTCAAATCCATTGAATCCTGTTGGGTTTGTGGAGGAACGAAACATTGGGCCTCTCGGTTTCTCGATGCAAGATTTGAATCACTCCGGGATCCCCGACCGTGTTATGTACAACTCACGAGAGATATCAAGACCAATATGGTGGTTAGATGGCCCTGTGACACTGAATTACCTCCGAGTCTGTGTGCCTCTGGAGTTCTAAGAAAGAATACCCAGATGGTGGGTGGAGTTTCACAGGGATTTTTGCATTCGGTTAAACTTATAGCAAGCAGGGCCGCAGTAGCTGAGAGAATGTAATGATAGATGCCTGGAGGAATGGCGAACTCAATTTACGGATGGTCAAGGCAAAGATAGACAGTACTTTAAGATCAGTTTCAGTGCGTCTCTTCGGCCCGCGCATTGCGTTCGCCGTCGTGCTACAAATTGAAGGGATTCAGCTTCAGTGACTGTGATACGGCGAAACAGCACATACAGCGCTTACGAGGTAGGCAGCAACTCGAAGAATAGCAATGACCGCTTTGAAGAGCATGGACTGTTGAGATTGCGGCAAGGCGACAGGATGCATTTCGTTCAACGAAGAGGGGAGAGAAGGAATACATGCATCAAGGGACGGCGGAATTAGTATCCACATCCGTATCCACATCCACTCGATTCCCGTGTTTTGAAAGGTTTGATCCACATCGAGGTGGCGGGCCGCTATCTCTTGGAAATTGATGTATCATGTGGCCGCTGGCGCCTGATTGCAGCAGTGCCACTTGGCCGCCGTACTGGGTAAAAGAGGTCCTGTTCGTTCATTTCGCCCCAGATTAAGAGTAGGGATCCTCACCGTACCGTATACGGTTACGACCGTAACGATTACGGTCAATTACGGGTCCCTAACCGGCCGTAACCGTAACCGTAAAACTTGCCCAGGACCCCTTTACGGTACGGTACGGTACATTTTACGGGTATTACGACCGTATACGGTTAGTATATGACCGTAAAGATCGATTAAAATTTGAATTAAAGGTAATGTTGGATTGACTAAATGCGGGATATTCAAGTTAACCGGTACGACATTGGCGCGCACTTTCACACCGCCCTCTGAATTTTATTCAATGGTTCGGAGCTCGCCCGGCAGGTTGGTTGCACTTACGCAATTGAAATCCCCAGCGCAACATCACATTGTCATCTTGGCCGATTTTTGCGATCCTGGAGTGATTTCAGTCCGATTTTTGGTGTCCTGTAAGTGTGTCGTCGATGTGGTTCTGGTGGGTCTTCCTCATCTACTCTCCATCCACTCGTAAGTTGACTGAACACATTTCTTTCATTCCCACAGCGCCGCGGACAGCGCTACTCTCCGAGTTTCAATTTCCTCTCGGAACCCACGAACGGATTCACATCCAGGCACGTTACTCTTCACCCCTATGGTGTATAGCTGCTTCCCAATATTACTTCCAGAGTTCGACGTTGATCTGACCCTCCACATCGGTCTTCTCCGGCAAAATTTCCTCAGTCCTCAATTCCACCCAACTCTAGACCACTGAGCCCACACAAAATGTGCTTTTTGTAATGATTTATTGCGTTATGGATTGAATGTATACTCGCTTGTGTATCCAGAACTATATATTAGGTCGAAACAAGGTGATCTCAATGATGTCTTTCTTTCGACAGAACAATGAATTTAGAGTATTTCTACCCATCGATGTCACCCGCCTACGCCGGAGCGAAGCGAAGGCACGTCTTGTATTTAGTAGAATTACGGCCGTAAATACCGTATAGTACCGTATACGGCCGGCTTTTTACGGGTCCGTACGGTATACGTAGGGCCAAAGTAACCGTATCGAGGCGCGTGAGGGGTCTATACGGGACGGTTACGGGTGCGTATAACCGTAACCGTATTACGGTATTGTACGGTTACGGTGGGGATCCCTAATTAAGAGTTACGTATCGGGGACAGAATATTCACAACAGAACTTGTTCTGATTGTGCCTTAGTGTTAGGTTCGGAGCAAGCCTGTCTTCGGCACCGGTTACGGAGGGTTTTCTGAGACTCTCGAGGACTTTGAAACATTGCCCTTTTTCGGCATCTTGCACAAGCCCCTTCTCAGAATGCCCTACGAAGCACGTGAATGTCATGTGATGCTGAGAAGGCGGCTTGTTCCGAATAAGGCTCCAACCATTTAGTTTTCGTTTATAGAGCCCCGTAAACTAAACGGAAACGGTTAGAAAACGTTTATAAACCGTTTAAAACAGCTTATAAACGGTATTTTCTGCGTATTTTTTCCGAACCAGTGGATGTATTGGGCTGTCAGGTCTTTATTGTTCCAAGTATTGCCTCTTATCATTGTGAGAATTGAAAAGAACCTCGGCCGAAACAGAGCACATGCCAGCAATAGTGTACTACAATATTAATTGACACTACATGCAGGGTGCACACTGCGACCAGAGACTTGATGTACGTTGAATCAAGAAATTCAACTTGAATTCAACACGGGTGGTAACCTGACATGTTCAGTGATGTTACACTCAGTGAAAGCAAAAAGCACTCAGCAGAGGAGCTCAGGTGATTGTTTGGGTTCAGACTGCGAAGAGTGCAAGCTGCACGGCGCATCAATGCCGAGCCATCAATCACATCAAAAATTGCCAGTTGAGCATTCTATGACCAGGACCTGGTCATTTATGGTTTTGGAGGAGCAAGAAAGGGTCAAGAGACACTGCTAGTTGCAAGAAGTTGTCAGATTTACACCAGTAAGTCCACTGTCGGCAGATTGAATCTCCACAACCGTTAAAACCGTGCAAAAACGGTTTATAAAACCGTTTGGATCCCTGGGCAAACTGAATGGAAACAAAAACGGTTAAAACCGTGTATAAACATTTATAAACGGAAACAGTTGGAGCCTTAGTTCCAAACGTAGCTTAGAGTATGATTGTAAGAGGCCGGCAAGCGGCAGGGCACAAACAGTTGAAGAGTTCATGGACACATTTTGTAAATTACAAAGAGCAGAGTGGTCCAGAAGACACCACTCATCGTCGACCTTCGGTTGACTCCTCACAGCGGCTCGTAATTAAGGATGGACACGGGTATACCGCGGGTACCTTCGGGCCTACCCATACTCGTGTACGGGTCGGGTCTAGTGTTGCCGCAACTCATTAAGTCGAGTCACGACTTGGAAGTCCCGACTTGGAGACTCCAAGTCACTGGAGTCGACTTGAGTCGGTTTCGAAATATCATATTCCTGAGGGAGGGGTGGGATTAAGTATGGAATACCAGGTTTATTATCACCCCATCTTATGTTTCCAATGGCGGGAAGTCCACTGGGAAGGCCGCAGACGCTGTTTTTCGAGGCCAAGGAAACATTGGTAAACCTGGAATATTTGGCACTTTACAAGGAGAATCAGCCACATAATATTGTTATTTTACTTCTCGAGACTTCAAATAGTCTGAGGAAAACAATAGAACAAGTTGAAAGCTGTTTTGACCCGTAGAATGAGCTGCAGTTGGGAAAGTTTGTTCAAATGTCACGCTGCGTCACGCGGGTCACTGGGGTGACGCGGCTGTCACACGGATCAAGATTTCCTCAAAGTCGGCTTTTTCAACTCTAAACCACTGAACACGCTGATTTACATTTCAGGTGGTCCAAGTCGACCCGAGTGACCTCGATGAGTTGAGTCAAGACTTGACTCAAGTCGGCTTCGACTCAGACTTCAAAGTCGGGATTTCCCAAGTCGCGGCAACACTAGTTGGGTCTTAAACCCGTATGCGTTACCCGCGGGTCCTCAACGCACCCGCGGGTCCCCAAACCCGTCGGGTATACCCAGCATAAATATTATTTTACTGTCAAATATGGTGCGGTAAAATGTAGACTACTCAACAATCTCAACACTTTCATTTCCCGAGCTATCTGCCTCGTCCTGGGCCCGAACACGCTTGCGCTTTTTTTGGGCTGCATGCTGCTATCAAGTCATTTATCCGGAGCAGGTCGCAGCATCCCCAAGACCCCAAACAAAGTAGGTGGCAGAAGGATGTGGCGAACATGTAGTTGCGGGTGAAGTGCAGCAGACGGCGCCCGTGCGAGAAGGCACGCTCGACGGCGACAGAAGTGGCTTCCATATGTATTGATTAATGTCCACTGGTGTTATGGAATGATACATAAGAAAATACTCACATGGGACACTAAGATAGTCCAGCACAAGCTGATGAAGGACGGGATATTCGCGTCGGCGGGCCCACCACCATTTCGTGGGGTCATCCGTTTTTACGCGCGGAGCAGCCACATAGTCAGCGAGTTCATCCCGGGGGTCCTCATCAATGGCACCAAGGTTTTGGAACATGCTGAAGTTCAGTGCAGCAGTCGGTAGCAAAGCTCAATTGACTGGGGTGATTCTAGACAGCCATTAGCGCACAGAAATGAAGATCGGGTGCATGCAGACACATACCTGAAGGGGGTTGTCGATGGTAGCCTTGCACTTCTTGAAAGACGCCTGGATATCACGGGAAACGGTGCAAGCGGAGGGCAGGTGCAAATTTGGACGACCTACAGTCATGAGAGTGTGGAACTCGTGGTCATTGACAATATTGGGTGGGCGTATGCTTTTGGTAACCCACTCGACGATATGCGCACTGGGAAATTATTAACACAAGTCTATTATATGAACCTGAGGAGCAAACCGAGCCTCAGCATCAGTATGTGCACGGTGCATAACGGTTTTAATAATTGCGGTTTCAAATCAGGGTATGGGCACGATTGGGTCGGGTCAGAAAATTCTCGCGCAGGGTCGGTGGATGGAAGACACAATCCAAGCGACAGTTGGACCATTTCTCGAGCAGGGTCGGTGGCCAGAGGGTGGTGGATTTGGGTGAGAGAATTTCTTGTGCAGGATCGGTGGACGGAAGACATAATCCAAGTAGAAGATGGTGGTCAGTCAATTTCTCGAGCAGGGTCAGTGGCCAGATGGTGGCAAATGCCAAGGAGTCAAGCTCACGATGACGGCTGCTCAGCGAGATCGGTAGTCGGATCACATCCGGATGCGAATTTTTCTGCCTGCTTATGTCTGGCAAAAAAAAAAATTTGGAGCTCAAAAACCCGCGGGTACACGGGTCGGGTACGCGGGTTGAGCACAGGTATGAAATCACGATCCGTACCCATACCCGCCCACACCCGTGGGTACAAACCCGCAGATGTACCCGTGACCGTGTCCATCCTTACTCGTAATTGCCTCTGACCACAGGCTTTGATACCACGTCAGCTTGATTTCAAATTGTGTCACGTTTTGGATGGCATTCTTGCACATCTAGTGCACAACAGTACTAATGTACTGTTTGTGAACCGAAAATGTCGCCTCAAAAATCACGTGAAAAGGGCATCATTGGATCATTCAACAAGCGTACACATTGAATTTAGCTGGTTGAAGTGACCCCTGTGCAATCCAAATGTGATTCTCACAATTTCAACACACCTGCGCAAATGCACATTTTCGACGGCGACAAGGAAAAAAACTTTATTCTGCTTGTCATCACCGGCTTCCTTTGATTCCAGGATTCAGCTTAAAACACTAACAAACACATTCACACCTCAGTACCTCCTGCTATATTTCACTTCTGGATCCAAAAAACTTGAGGAATACACTACAGGATATCCTCTACACACTCATATTTTTTATACAATTAAAATCATCTTGATTGTTGTTTCTGAACTTCGTTTTTTGACTCAATGCAAAATTGATACAGATTTCAAACTCCGCTCGGCTCACACCGCACACAAGCTCCGCTCTTCTTCGGCTCCCACTTCGCATCCTTCAAGGGCTCACTCGACACTCTGTGTCATGTCTGTCAAGTCAGCCAGGACACAGGCGCTCCCCAAGTACCCACTCAATGATATCCCATCTCTGAGAATCTATGTTCATTCCACAAATGATGGTGTCCATTGTGCGAGGAAGGGTGAAGTGGGGAAGGGTGCAGATGCAGAAGAAGAAAGGATGCTCTCAGGCACAACAAACCCCATGGCTAGTTGTAACTTGTGGCACGACAGGTGTCATCAGGCTGCTGCCAGATTCTTGTCCAATGATGATGCCAAGCAGCTGCAGCAGTCCCAAGTAGATATTCAAAGTGTTTCCAGTGGCTCAGGTTCGTCTTTGCAATCATACCACCTGCCACTGCTCCTTCCTCTGAACACTCTGTACACATTCTCTGATACAGGGACACCTCCACCAATGTGCCTCTGTTTCCTCAATCTTATGAAAATCCTCCTGAATCTGATTACTATTCTGCTCACACCCATACAACCCTTCCCTGTCTTGTTTTTAGTTATACCTTACACTTCTCGATGGTCTTTATGCTCCTTCACACTATTTGCGCTACCTCTTCCCACAACATCGGCGACATCTTATGCCATCTACATTATATTTAATAAGTCTAGTAGTACTATGGTTTTATATTAGTTTTTACTACCTACACCATAATAAATCTCATCCATTTTGCAGATTCTTCAAAGCTTCCTTGTTCTTCAGTCTGAATTACTAAATGTTCGGCAGTCCAGCAATGATGGCGACATTTTTGCAAAGGTGGATAAAACTACCAAAAAAATGTACCTCTCTCTGGCATCTTCACAGCTCCCTCCATGGGCCACAAATAAACCTCAAAATATTCAGACAAGGAAATCATACCTATGGCTTGAGTTGGTAAAACTTTTAGAACAATCTGAGCCCAAATGCTTAAACAATGATTTTCTCAAAATCTTTTTGCAAAGGTGGGGCAATGATAGTAACCACTGCACCAATGTCAACAGCATCAAGCTCCGAGTCGTGTAAATATCGGACAGACAACTTTGTTACTGTTCTTGCGTGTCCTCAAAAATGTCACAAAGTCTACGAAACCGTACAGTCTTGTGTGAATGACATGGATATAGGTCTGTCCCAGTTTCTTGACGAGGGTTGAGAATTCTGGTGTGGTATTCTCTCTGTATTTCTCACTCCTGGATCCTCAAATACATACTGTGCACCTGGGCAATGACATCGAACCTAATGGGTGACATCAAAACCGCCAGCAAAGAAAAAGAATACAATGAACCGTTCAGAAACCTCACATTCACCCACACTACCCAGTTCCCATTATTCACAGCTTCAAGAAGGATGTTGAGCACTGAACTTTATGGGGCTTGATACACATTGAGACAGCACTAAGGAAAACAGTGTGGATAAAAGAGGTATGAAAGATGAGGTTTACACACCATTGTGTATCAAGTTTCACCCGCACTGCGACACAGGTGTCCGGCTAGATCACAACTCAACATCAGAACATTGTAAATCATGGCCCCACTACGAGGCCCACAGACTTCTTGGAGCAATTTTCAACAACAACAGGAAGGAGCAAGGAAGAGGCAACCATCCACATGCTGACAACATGGTTAAACATCACATACACATCCAAGTCGTTCAGAAATTGGGATGTACTGAAGGATCAGGGAATTTCTGACAGCTCCTCAGGGCTCCTCGTGAACATTAAATAAACATGGCCACATCTGTGAATGTTCAAAACTATCGTAAACATTCAAAACTATCATCAACGTTCAAAGCCATAAATGTTATACTATATTGGGTGACTTCCCATAAGCATATAATATTCTCCGAGCTTGTTTGAGAGTGCCAACGATGGGATCAAGGTCTGAAAAATTCAAATTAAGCTTTTCCTGCTCGCATTCCCATAAGAAAATAATAGGTTCATCAACTGTATGTCTCTGCCCAAAGAACAGTCGGGATAGGATCCGAGGGTTAACTGTAGTGGTGTGCATTTTTTTGGCCGCCATTCAGGACCTTCAAGCATGAGTTCAAAGTGAGGATCACATCTTCATCCCACCAAATGGTTTATTCAGGATAATGATAATCTGAACGGGGGTTGCTGAGTCAGTCAAAATTTCAGAACAATCTGAGCCTAAACGCTTAAACAGTGATTTTCTCAAAATCTTTTTGCAAAGGTGGGGCAATGATAGTAACCACTGCACCAATGTCGACAGTATCAAGCTCTGAGTCATGTAAATATCAGATAGACAACTTTGTTACTGTTCCTGCACATCTTCAGAAATGTCGCAAAGTCTACGAAACCATACAGTCTTGTGTGAATGACATGGATATAGGTCTGTCACAGTTTCTAGACAAGTGTTGAGAATTCTCATGTGGTATTCTCTCTGTATTTCTCACTCCTGGATTCTCAAATACATACTGTGCACCATTGAGCCTAATGGGTGGCATCAAAACCATCAGCAAAGAAAAAGAATACAACAAACCATTCAGAAACCTCACATTCACCCACACTACCCAGTTTCCATTATTCACAGCTTCAAGAAGGATGTTGAGGACTGAACTTCATGGGGCTTGATATGTGTTGTGGCAGCACCCAAGGAAAACAATGTGGATAAAAGAGGTATGAAAGATGAGGTTCACACACCATTGTGTATCAAGTCACACTGCACTGCAACATGCATGTCCGGCTAGATTGCGAACTCGACATCAGAACATTGTAAATCATGGCCCACTACGAGGCCCAGAGATTTCTTGGAGCAATCTTCAACAACAACAGGAAGGAGGAAGGAAGAGGCAACCATCCGCATGCTGACAACATGGTAAACATCGGATACACGTCCAAATCATTCAGAAATTGGAATGTACTGAAGGATCAGGGAGCTTCTGACAGCTCCTCACAGCTCCTTGTGAACATTAAATAAACATAACCACATCTGTGAATGTTCAAAACTATTGTAAATGTTTGAAACTATCATTAGCGTCAGGAAAAACCCAATTGCTATGGGTTCTATGGGCAGTTACATAGACCCACATAGACACTCATAGACACCATAGCAATGTTGCTATGGCCTCTATGGCCTCTATGGTGGCTATGGGTGTCTATGCTGGTCTATGTGGCAGCCCATAGCAAGTTGACTTTTTCCTGATGTAATGTTCAAAGCCATGATAAATGTTATACTATATCGTTAACAATTTTCATGGCAAATCCAGTAGATAAATCCTCCATACACTAGACATTCTCATAATTTCAACTGTTACTTATCCTGTTTGTGACCCGCCGCTTGCCAGCTCTCTTACCATCATTCTGGGGTGATTTGAAGTGCTTTGATCAGCTCATTCAGAAGGTAAATATTCCTGACGAATCACAGCAAAACTATGGTGGGGAGAAACTGGCAACTCATGGAGGCATGACCCCCGGCTATCAGGTACTTATGGGGGGGCGGGGAATCATCGGGACTGGAAATCACTGTGTTTTGACCCTGGTAGACGACACTGTTTCAAGAAGCCTAGCCAGCACCTAGCTGTAGGCGGTGTCTAGCCGCTGATAAGCCAGTAATTGGGCCATGGTTAGATACACATAATTTTGCGTGTTTCTGATCGTGCTCGTTGCTGAAACTGTTGTTTCTATACAACAGTACTGGTTCCTGGTAGCTGTTGGGCGAACCAAAGAGAAACGGGTGAACGTTCTAAGGAATTAGAACGATCATTGGCTAGTCTCACCCTGAAAACTGTACGGGAAGCGTGTAGCCGAATAATAAGTCAAGGAACTTCTTTTGACTTGTTTCCAACATCCACTTAAGCAACGGAAACGGGTCAAAGGAACGGGAGTTGGGAATGTGTTGTGTTGTGTTGAGACGCTAGGGGAGACGCACTTGGTCATGAGTGTTCCGGTTGCCAGAGTTGCCGGTTTCCATTGAATGAGGATACACCGAAACAGGTGGTCGGCTATTCTGAGGATCCGGATCACAACTCTAAAAGTGTTCTAAGGTTCTTTCTCAAGAACCCTTTCTGGGAAACCCTAGAGAAACGGGTATCTACCGAGACCTACAAAGGAGTATTATCAAGTTCGGTGCTTGGAACCAAGGGGAGACTTGAGTTGAAGCAGAACCAGGTTGAACGAGATGCAGTGCCGATCTATCGGTGATCGACACGCTCTCTGAATAATACAGGGGTGCTGCTGACAGGTTCCTGCCTCGTAATTGGCAAGGGAACATGGTGTGCTCACAGTTGGGAACCAATGGGAGGCGACGCTCAGAAGAACAACCGACGGAAACACGGTTAAAGAGGCGGATAAACGGACTTTTGACTCATTGGGATTGTGTTCTGGGCTTTGTAACAGTGTCTTGGCGGTTGTATCAGTATCCGAGGGTGTTTTCTACGATGGACACAGCATCTTCCCCCGAACTAGTAGGCTATATGCTTGCGCATGGGGTTGATCTGGGATCCTTGGCGAATGCACTCTTATAGAGTACTGTGCCTATATGTAGGGGAGCAACACTCGGGGGACCGTGACATGCCCGTCGCCTTTTTTTCAGGCAACGGGGTGTACCGTGATCGTGACTGTTGCCTCCCTAAGCAACAGGCCAGGAGATTTTTTTACAATTTTTTTCAATGTCACGATTTTTGCAAGCAACCAGCCCCACCGTTACCATGACCGAGGCAACACAACGGGCTGTCCGTTACCGTGACCGTTGCTCCCCTACATATAGGCACAGTAGCACTATTAGTCGAAATCTTAATTGGTTCTGAATCATATATTATTCTGGAAATGCACTTGGGCTTTGCCTGGAAACTTTCTGAACTCTGAGAATCTGTTGGAACTGGGACTCTGTTGAAAGAAATGTTATTGTTGTTGTTTGCGGAGCGGGTTTCAGAAAGTACCGTCTAGGGAAAACTTTGGAAACGTGACTGCTGTGCGCTGCTCAGAAAGTACCTCTTTAGGGAAAGCTCTGTGAACGCTCTCCTATAAACTAGGGGCCTTACTTGAGTCTACGGGACTACTTTAAACTTGTTTCTCTGTCGTTTTGAAACACACACACACACACACTGTGAAGCTATAATCTACCTTGTTTGGAAACAAAGTTTCCACTGTGTCTAGAAACACGTTCTATGCAGTTTGCTCTACTGTCTCTTTGAGATACGAAACCTCTCCCTACAACCTTTACAAGGCCCTGTACTAGGGGCTGTAACTCGTCGGGATCTTCTGGAAATATGCATATATTGCCGTTTGATTTGTTGGTTGGTTGTTGGAACAGTCTCTGGACTGTTTCTGTGCCGCTCTCGAGTCGAGTGGGTTTATTTGTGTGTTTCTTATATAGGTTCTGAGCACATCAATCACCGCAGCTAGCCGGCTAATCACATCAATGACGAGGTGTGACGAGGCGCCTAGACACACCTCCACAGCAAAGACATAAAGCTAGCCAGGGTAGACGGAGAATGTGCCGAGGTATGCGCAGCTGCCTAGACGACTGACATCTATGAAGCTGTTGCAGCCATCGGTGCACCTCGCCAAGGCTGTGTAGCTAAGCGAGAAAGCGATGTTCTAGATCCTTGATGCCGGCTACACAGAACTTGCGGCACCTCGGCAACGGTTCCGTGGGCCTCGACATCTCACGCTCTAGGGAAGGGTGGAATGCAGTGAATATTATAATCTGCGCCGAAAATGAATACCGTGTATGGTGAATGCAAAGAGAGTCCGTTGACAGTCGGAGCTCTAGTCGCCCCCATTGAGCGGGTTCCTTCTTCAGAGCTCTCATAATTCTCTCCGTGAGTCGAGGGTCATCTGACCCGTACCGCAGCGTGATGGACAGGGGATATCCGTGTGATCGACGAAAAAACAAGTCTACAAGGGCGGTGGTGGGATGAACGGTGGATGGAGCTTCGTCGCTAAACAGGAGCGCAAGCCCATCATAGGAAGACATAAGGGAAAACTGGATGAGGATTGAAGTCCAGAGCTGAGGTCACTGTATTGAGCGCAACATCTCACCACCGTCTCGACGCTTGTGCAAGGAGAAGAGGCACGGCCATTGGGCCAGGCCAAACCCAGCTATCGAGTGACGAAAGGCAGAGAAAAACTTTCGAGCACAATTCGAACGGAAGCTCTGCCTCGAAGTTCATGGTGGTGGTTTGAGATAAGGTAGACTAGTTATGAGGACACTAGATAAATGCAAGACAAGAGAAGCAAACACATAATATGATCCAGAACATATAGTAATGTCAGCAAATCTGACGAGTATATCAAAAATTGGGACAGTTATCGGTTTGTAAGGAAATCGACGCCACCAGCGAGCGAGAAGCTCGGTGGCCCGATCCAGCAGAGGCCGCTCAGGCTCAAATACTCTGACTAGGATTGCGAGGTCGATTTCGTACACAAGGTGCTCCTGGGACGTCGGGAGATGAAGATGAAGCCCTAGAAACACCACAACCGGAGCAATGCTCCCAAGAGCAAAGCTCGCTTGAAGTTATGCTAGCCGGAGCAAGCTCTCGTAGCTTCAGCTAGCACCAAGGCTGATGACCATGATATACGTGCGGTTGCACCGAAGGTTGTGGGATTCATCACTTTGCGGCACATCACCCGAGTCCGCGGCACACTACCGAGCGGCACACAAACCGGCAACTCGGCACACGGCAAGTTGGTTGGATTATCATTCTACACCGGTTCGATCCAGGATCATATGTGCTTCAAGCTGTAAATGCAGCCTTTTTTTCAACTTTTCCAAGCTTTGGACTAATAGGCTGTGGTCTTACAGCAAACGTTTCAATCTTGCGTAATTTTCCTGCTTCATTCCCGGTTTCTCAACATGACCGAACCCCTACGAAGACTTCATCGATCACGAACGCACCGCAGGAGGGATACAATCGTAATCGTCTCCGTCTTACTCGAGTTAAGCAACATTGAAGCCAAATCTAGGTCACAGAATTCGAATATAGACTATACATATTCCGTCTACCCCCAAGCTGCTACTTTGTGTCGCATTCTCCACGTTATCAATCTCAAGCTACGGTGATTGATTGTGCCTCTCACATCAGGCCGTCCGCTGGCGCTTGAATGGGAGTTTGTCCATGGCTGCCGCAAACACGGAATAGGTCTCCTCCACAGACTCACGCACTATCTTTAGCTCTTCTTCCAACAGGGCAATCCGCCCATCCTTGACAGCACACGAGTCGGTCAGCTCATCGATACCTCGCTTGTGAATTTCACGAAGTTGGTCGACTTCTCTCGCCATCTGGTCACATCTTTCGAGCGCATCGAAGCCCAGTGTGAATTTGCTAAGCTGAGAGATGGCTTCCCGATTCAACGAGGTCGCCTCGTCAGTGCCGACGGAAGATTGGGATGGGGCAGTCGCCGTTTGGCTTTTAGCGGCGCACGGTTCCTTGTGAGAGGCTTTTTTTGCTGGAGACGACGGAGTCGGAGCGGGAGCAACGCCTACTGGAAACGGTTACAATAGAACATGAGATAACGGGTAAAAGTTAATACGTACTGGGCACCTGTGATGCGGCGCTTGGTACATGAGGCGCCGGTGCAGACTGACTCGAAGCAGTCGGACTCGAGTTCGAGGGCCTTGGGTGAGCACCAAACCTCGACGTGTTCGAGACACCGTTTGAGGCCAAACCCGAACCGCCAGACTGAACATTCCTCGATGTATCTGAACTTTCTGTCAAAAAAATCCCAAAATTTAGTTCAAACCACGGACCTATATCCTTTGGTGCGACCCAAGGGACCCGTTTAACAGTCATATCCCCACCCATCTCTGCAGCGTACGCTCTCCACAGCTTTGCGGGAGAGATATGCGGACCTTTGCGGTCCTTTGCAGCGTCCTGCAGAGCTGGGCCAATCCAACAGACACTGCTCCGCTGGGTGATCTTCGCACGGTTTCGGCCGGGCGAAGGCGAACAGTTCGTGTTCACTGTCCCATACCAGAGAGGGGTAGACATTATCGTACTCGCGCACGCTGATTTTATCCGACGCCACATTCGGATGCACGCTCTGCAAGACAGCGCGAACACGGTCAAGGCCGGTGAGGTCGATAATTGGCGGGCATGCCAAGAGGCGCGCTCGAGCGTATCTTCAACCGGCAGATACGCTCCGGACTTGTGCATGATCTCCAGTGCCTTGGATGAGACCATCACCGGCTTCAGGCCGAGCTCATCAAATAGTTTGAGGTTTTTATCCCGCCTGGCGAATGGATGAAGCGTCAGCGTAGTCGGGACTCTGAGCCGGAGACGCATGGCTGATTCGAATGCGACCCGATGTTGGGTCGCTCCTTCTTTGTTCGGGGGGATGAGAATACCCGCAAACGTATCGGAATGGTCATCGGTCAGGATGTCTACCGCGAGCTCCATCGCCAAGTCGGGCAGGGTTCGGATTGCGAGATCGAGGTTGGTGCACATGTCGCTTTTGTACAGGCACATCTTATGATCGTTGTAAACCCCGACGCGCTCCGGACTCAGATTCAGTTCGCCGTGATAGTTGACAGAAAACTTGTTCAAGTGAATGCCATACTGTCACCGGTGGGTCAGCAGGTGCACAGGGTGAGATAAGATAGACCGCACGAGGACGTATTGATCTCGATTATAAAACCTCGGATGATTGCCGTCTGCGAAAAAGAATTCGACATTACTGCTGCCAATGCGCCACCGGCGAGGTGGCGGAATGATTCCGAAAATGGCAGAGAAGAGAAACTCTGGGGGATGTCTGGGATCGATCCCGATGATGGTGAGACAAACTTCATCGGCATTCACGACGGATTGACCATCCGGCCCATTGAGTCCGTACTGGGTGCGGTGTTTGGCCGCTTGCTTTCGGATTGTCGCTGCCTTCTCGCGCATCTTCTTCGACTCCATAGAGATGTCATGGTATTGGGGGTTGCCCCCGTCAGGAGCGTCGTCGATGTCTGTGAGGCAACTATTAACGGGAATGAACACAGTGCAGCATGTAACACACCCTGAAGCCATCTATAATGGAGGTATTCAGAGTCAGTGCGCGTAGTGAGGTCATTGAGTATAAGGCGAAGCGAGTCAGAGGATCTATTGCGTGACCTCTTCCACTTCAATTCTCCTATTTGTGAACCCACGCGAAACGAAATCCCAGGCCGCGGTGAATCGGGCGACACCACCCCGAAGGGCGCTTCGTCGAGCACCTCAGCCAGATACTGAGTAGCCAGGATGAACCCCTTGCCCTTTTCGCCGACAGCCCATTTACTGTCCTTGCTGGTTGACTCGCCATCGATGGCGAAACTTTCGAACGATGCATTGCCGTCTAGGTGGTTATTGAAGAAGCTGAGTACATTCAGATTGTCCCCCGTTGCCCACAGGACGATCGCCACCTGAAGGTTAGTTTTGGAGGGAACCTGAATATCGGCGGATAGAATATAGAGCGGAAGGCAGCCCCTGTGCCCGAGAGACACGCCGTGTGGCCCGGTGAGGAGTCCAGGATAAGAGTTCGCCAACCAGCGTTTGCGCGCGTTCCGCTCATCATCCGACTTGGCCTGAAAAGGAAAAGTTGACTGAAATCTAAAACCGATACCGGAAACACACACCCGTAGATCTTCTCTGCGCCAGTCGTCCCATTCCCGTACCCGCAAGTCTTTCAAAATCTGTCCAACAACATTCTGTACGTAAGTACTCCTTGACTGCAAATGGAATATTGAAGTGATGTAGTTCTCCCGATTTCTTCGCTTTCCAGTCCCAGGAACGTTTGGTGTTACGAGGTACCCAAGTCTTCCAGTTAATCGACGCCATCGTGGTAAAAGCATAGGTTCGGAGCAAGCCTGTCGCCGCTCCGGCCCGGCGAGCCGGCCCTTCGCTGAAGGGGCTTGCTTCAAAGTCGATCAATCAGAGGGGTTGCCAATGCCTCTCCCGTGGCCTCAAACCTTCCCCGTTCCCTTAGGTCTCTCTTGTAACACTTAGATGATATGTCAAGCATGCTCTTAGCATTTTTTTTCGTGCTCACAAATAAGTTGGATCATTTCTATCTCCGTGTCAATCCGGCGGTCATCATTTTGCAAAAACCGTGCGCCAGAGGTCTAGGAAGAACATAATTACACAGGCTTTCGCAGGAGAACCTGTTACTAGGTGTGTTCCGAGTAACCCTAAATATTTCTGTTTTTTTGGGGGCCTGAAGCATCGAATTACGGAGTGCTCGAGGAAGGGCCCCGAAAGTGTCACTATCTGTGACAGCCGTTACTCTCGCGTCGCGCTAATTAGCCATGTCGGCCCCACCTCTGCAAGAGAGTCTCGACGTGAATCCGGACTGGGGAACGCTTCTTGCACCCCTACTGGCCTCCCTAGACACCACCAAACCCCGCATTCAATGCCAACTGGTCTTTTCTCTGCTCGTCTTTCTTGGCCTCTCCATCCGGGACCTTCTCTTCTTCCTGTTCGAATCATCCATCCCAGTGGTCAAGCAACGAGTTGGGATCTTCATGGGCAACCACCCTACGCTTAGATTTGCCCTCAGCGCGTTTACGCCGCCTGGCACGACCGATTTCCCAGAAGCATCCCCCACCTACACTCCACAATCATCAAACCGTGCATGGACGAGATTGCCCTTCAAGAGAGCAATAAAATCATCAGCGACCCGCGTTTGAAGGTTCGCTTGGGAGCCTGTACGCTGGAGTACATCCGGCGAATGCTTAACCCGGGAGTTTTGCCCGGAATATACCAAGAGAATGCACCGTATTCGTGGGACTATTTATTGACTTTCACTCACTACATTCAGACCCCTCCGCGGCCCAGGGTGCGCCAGAGGCGTCGCGGCCGAGCGCGGCCGATCCGAGGGCGGACATAGTCCGCCGCGGTCTGCCGACAAGTTGGATCTCTACCGAACTGTCCATTTTCAAGTCCAGTTGGTATTCAAATTGTCGAAATACTCACCATAGACAGCTGCCAGCTGAGTGACATCACACTGTCACATCATCGGCCAATCTAGCCGATACAGCCGACACTTCCTTTCTCATTGTTTCTCAGGAACATCTTCCATCTCTACTGCACTACGAGTCTTTTGCAGTGTTCTACCACTGATATACCTGCTGATATAATGTTGAATTCGCGCGAGTGGCCGTTGAACGTTGAACGGCCGTGCGCGCTCACTCATCAAAGCTAAGCCCTAGCAGATCAATCAGATTGCCAGAAACATTCGTGATCGGTGAGAATATTCCCAGGTGCTAAACAACACATACCAATGACCACCTCAAGCCGGGGATACAGGGCAGGAGAAGTCCAGCAAAGGTAGGCAGGGTTTGCCGAGATCGGTCGGAGGTGGGACACAAAGCGCGGTGTAGTCTGCCGACCTCGTCTCGGCTCATGACGGCATAGCGCGTCGCAGGTCTGCCGCGATCATCACGGCAGACTGTGTCGCGGCACCTCGGCTCAGCGCGCGTCATGGCGGTGCAGCTCGGCAAATTGCGCCGAGGAATGGCCTGAATGCAGTGACTACTTCCCCCAACGAGTACCGCAAGAAGCGATCCAAGAAGGCGAAGGATGGGAAGCTCTCTGTGCCTGTGGAGGCTGACGAATGGGAGGAGACACCCGAAGGCTCTACGGACGAAAGCGCGGAGTTTGCGGGCGAAACAGGGGGATTTTGGAAAGGCATGGGGTTTGTCCGTAACCCTACTTTTGTGAGTACCCTTTATGTTTCCCTTGCGTTCAAATTGACCTAATTCTCGTAGGCACTTGTATTCGTCGTTAGTATAATGGCCTTTACGCGGAATACCGGTACAAATGTGTTCCCCATGATCCTCGGCCTGTTCCTTGAGATTGGTGGGACGGGGTCTCGAATTCTCAGTACCCTCAGCAACGCGGGTGCCTGTGTGTCAATCACAACGATAGAACGACTTAAGAAGGTCCTATCAGAGGATGCAGTCGCACACGCCGTCGCGCTAATGCAAGGTCCTGGCATATTCTACATCATCTTCGACAACATCAATATATTCCTTCGAAAATCACAGCAACGTCTATTCAACAAAAACTCGATGATACATGCTACAAATGCCGCTGTTATCTCTATTCCCGATGCGGACCCTGCCGCGGAAGACCTCGAGGCGAAGCAGAAGCGGCGAGGGAAACGTGCAGCGGCAACGGGGGAGGATATAATCCCGACGGATGAGGATGAGGAAAAAAATTGTTCGGCCTTCGTGGGGCTCGTCATGATCCTCATCCTCGCGTACTGTCCCGGAAGCAAGGAGTGGGAGAACCGGGACGCCATCCTCAAAGCTGCGGAAGCTTTTATGGCTTTGGACAGGCCTTTGCCTGTTGAAAAAACGGATGGTAGACCGTTAGGGCTTTTCGACGTGAACGAGGGCTCGAAAAAGGGGATAATAAAAATGCTGAAAGCACTGCAGGAGATAAGCGGGCTGAGCGAGTCGGAGTGGGCGGCGAGGGCGCGGATTATTGTCGGGGACTGGTTAACTTCGAACAACCTTCGGGGTGTGCGCAGGGACCGGATGGATGATATCAACAGCATGGAACGACTCGACCATGTCGAGGAGCTCAGCGCGCTTTGGCATTTTGCATTGAATGCGACGCATATGATCATGCGCTTACATTTTGGAGATTCCGTTCTAGATCCTGGATCCCTTGCAAAGCACAAAGGACTCTTGAATCGTACCTGGGATGCGGAGAAGCCCAACTATGCGGACGCGAAAGCGCTAATACGCCATTCTTTAATTTCTCGGATTCTGTACCAAGTCATGTAAGTCTAATAATAATATTCTTCAGCTTCATCGGCTTACAGTATGCAGGCTCAAGAAGGATATCAAACGATGGGCAGACCTCGCGAAATGGAAACCGACAGTCGAAGAACTCACCGAGTTTGCGCAAGACTTTGTGGCCCACTTTACGGAGGCGATCCGTACCGAACAGGCCAAAAACATTAACGATGATTATTACGCCCACTCACAATACTTCATCCGGGACGCTCTCATCTTCTGCGCCTTTGAGCATGCGGTCGCCTTCGCTGATGCTGGAAGAGTCCTCCGTGTGCTCAAATATTGGGCCTTCTCGTTTCGCGGTGCTGGCCTCCATAACTATGCGCGCGAGTGCATGGAAATTTTACTGCAGTGGAAGTACGAGTTATCCCCCGAATGCAGGCGGCAAAGGAACGAGCCTGGTTCTATAACAGATTCGGTCTTGTAGGTCGGAACATCGCGAGTGATCTCTACCTGGAGCAAAACAATTTCTGGGTCAAGGTTTGTGCTGTTCTGAAAATCGGGGCTTGGAATGAAACTGACACAATTGTGCAGCGTGTCAATATTGCGAAAGGCTCTGGAGTCACAATCAAGTACATGATTGAGAAGGGCTCGGCGCCGGTTGAGGCATTTCGCGAAGTCACTCACCAATTTGCACGCACATTTGGGTTCGCAGATCGAGCCCGCAGACACAAGGAAGTGGATGTCGGACAGGATCTGCGGCTCCTCACCGAAACAATGCTGGATGCCCAGCTGCATATATTGACAGCCAATCGCCCTGTATATGCGCCGTTAAAGGTCAACAAGAAGGGAGTTGTGGCTTCGGGGCCTCGGGTCAGTGCTGTTGTGGATTCCTTTGACACCGGGGCACAAGCACTACAGGGAGGGAAATTCTCGGAATTTATCCGTTCAACGGGATGGGACCCAGCGGCAGGTTATCCAGTAGGCGCCTCGGAGCTCACACCAGACCCCAACGATCCGTTGATTAATGGCTCCGTCTTTGATCGTGTTGACACGAATCCCCTCTCAAGAGACGGGTTTAACGATATGGATGATGGAGATGCACACAACCAACGGTTTCCGGGTTTGGGAGCTTTAGGTGGAGGACTGGAATATTCTGATCATATTTAACTACACACGAGAGTATAGTAAATTAAATGTACTGTCTACTTGTTCTGGCTCGGATTACTCGGGGCTTGGGGGGTAGTAGCGGGGTGGTAGTGTATACATAGGATATTGTGGATAATACATACTGTTAGCTGCGTACATGTAGGCTGGTGGATAATACGGCATACCATACGGCATCGAGGCAGGAGCTTGTAACGTAGTCGACGTGCCCTCGGCCAATGACGGTTGCGACAGCACGGGCGGCGCCAGTGGCAGTTGTGGGACATTGGAGCGTGTAGACATCGTTCTCGATGGCACTGCACTTGCAGATGTGGGCGCAAAAAAATCCCCGTCAATCCCGGCTGCATTCCGTATTTGCCCACCTCCACGCGCAGTTCCCCCCCTGCGCCCACGCCCCCGACCCCGAGGAAGACGTGCTGGGGAGAAGGAAGGCTGGGCTATAGGCTGGGAACGATGCTGTGGCGAGTTCGTGCTAGTGTTCTGCTGTTTGCGCCGGTCTCCACCGCGTGGAGTTAGACCAATGGCTAACTGTGCATCAGGCCGCCAGTCCATGATAACGGATGCAACAGCCTTCAAGTCCTTGCGCGATGCCAGGTCCAGCTCTGCGAACTTCGCCACCAACTCGGGAGTGACCGTCACTTCGCGAAGAAAATCACTCCCATGGTCCGCTAATTTTTTGAGCTGCGCATCGGGAAGATACACCCGTTTTGAGAGAAGAGAACGGCCGCCAGCACGGGTGGCCTGCTTTTTAATTCGCCATTTGTCCAGGGCAGTTACGAGGTCGTCTCGCTGCTCCTTCGGAAGCTGGACTTTGTGCGTGAATGGACGAAAGGTCGGTCCAGCGGGGGAGTTTGGGTTGCCAGCCGAGCTATGGGAGTCTTCGGAGGAAACGGAATCCATCCGTCGTCGTCGGGAGAAGGTGGGAATGGGGAAGAGGAAGTCTGATGCAAAGGCCTTCAGCCGTGCATCATGACGGTCCGATGCTGGATAGCGTGAGAGGATGCCAGGGGTGCAACGACTACAACAGCGTTCAGGTGGAGGTGTCCGTCGCAAGTCAAGGACGGTCCAAGACAGTTCGCGCTGGGACACCTTCGATCTCCATCCAAATTCTGTGGGCGCCTCAGATTGGTCAAGGCTTCGATATGTGTCTAAGTCGGTTACAGGCCGGAAGTAAGTTCGAAGATATTTATGTGAGCAATCTAGACGAAGTTTAGAACCCAGAAACAGGTATATGGCTGCACTTACCCGCGTTAACAAATTCTTCTATGGGCTTAGCGAGTTTCTTCCGGTTTTCAAGGTCGGACTTCGTTTCCGGTTTCTTTTTTGGTCCCCCCGCCGTTGCACCAGCTTCAACTTCAGGTTCTGGTCGGAACGCCCACCGAGGCACAAGTAGAATGCACGTTCCCAGAATGGCCCGGTTCCGAGCGGTACGCCCCCATCTCTGACCCAATGGTGATGCGGATTTCGGCAAAGAGGGGAGCACCGTGTAATCGACGTCAGGGACATTGCACCCCATGCCTGCAGCGTCCGTCGCACAGAGAATTCGAATCTCTCCGCTCTTAAACCGGTCCCAAACCAATTCCTTCGCAGGCTCCGATACAGTCGACTTGAAAGTCTGCACAAGCAGGCGAAGATGCGGGGGGAGACATTTTCGAAGAGTTTCCACCGCAGTCACGCAATCTTGGATGGTGTCAAAATAGAATAAGCACTTTGGCAGTGCTGAAGCTGGTGTGTCCTTGTCCATATTGGCGGGGAAAATGTTAATGACATCGAGAAGAGGGTTCGTCGGGTTTTTAATGATTCGAGTGATGTACAGGAGGTTGCTGCGATCGGTGCCAACGTCGATGCCCCAGAATGGCCGACATCCAAATTTGAGTGATTTCCAGATGACATTGAAGGCCTCTGTATCGCAGATTGCCGTCGCCGCAAGGATGGGTGTTTCTTGGCCAATATAATCGCGAAGTTTGGCGAGTCCGCTGTACTCCTTTCGAAAATCTTCGCCCCAGTCGACGATGCAATGTGCCTCGTCAAGTACGACGGCCTGGACTCGGGCACGGAAGCTGCGATCCTGCCACAAATGAGTGAAGCTGGAAGAAAGAGCCATCTCTGGGGACACATAATAAAGGTTTGCGCGTCCTTGGCGGAGGTTTGCCCAGATGTCCGGTGAGACGGTATCTTCATTGACCATAACGGCGGTCAAGTTTTTTTTCTGTGCTTCATTGACCTGTTAAATAAAGTCTAGGTCATCTTGACAGACACTGGGAGCTCCAAAATACCTGGTCTCTCTCCAGCGCCTTCAATGGGCAGACAACAATGACGACCTTGGCTTTATTGAGTGCCGCCAGACCCTCAAAAATTACACTCTTCCCGTATCCCGTGCCCGCGATCATCACCGAATCATATCCCTGCCGTAGGCGGCGTATGAGCTCGCCTTGCCAGTCATCCAGGTCAAACTGGAGTCCGAGCTTCTCGCGTGTTCTGGTCTTCACATCCTGCAGCGTCTCTTTTTTCACTTTTATTCCGAGCAAGCGATCTGGAGCTGGTGTTTTACGCTTCCGTGGGGTTGGTGGAACGCGATGTCGAGTTCCAGTAGGTGTTACCGGGAGTACTCCGAGCACAGTTCGCGTCGGGGAACTCATAGTATGTCGGGAAGGAATTTTTTCCAATTAGATCACGTCGCGACGCGCTTGTCACACTCTGTTACATATAGTCACACCCGACGCGTTTTGGAGTTCGTCGCGGTATAGCACAGCACACAGACTGTATTTTATTCAGATAAAGGTTGTCAGCCATAGATCCATGCTGCTAGTAGTCCCAAATAAAATTTTCCAGGTATTCATGCAATAATAAATATCTTTGAGTCGCTCCAAAAAATGACTGTTTTGCGCTCCTTTCCCCCCTCTGGGGCTCGATGGTTTCTTCATGTACTGCCTTGCGCAAGCGGGAAAAACCATAGCCCCATTGATAATCTAAAAGATTTACCAGCTAAACCCATAGCTGGGAGCCCGAATCAAGGCGCCAAAGGGCCATCGGCAACCCCCACGATTTCCAGACTCTGCAGCAAGCCCCTTCTGGCGAAGTCGTGTTTGGTCTGTTTGGTTTGATGTTTGCTCTATTTGTTTTCTCCGGCACCTCGTGGCTTCGTCAGAACGGGGCTTGGAACGAACCTAGTAAAAGCAAGAGATGTGTCCTATTTGGCTTTGATCATCAAAGCAGACGTTAACAAAGCCAAACTAAGCGGGCATACGGGAGGCTGGCATCGTCTCTTTTCGAAGCTTCACAAGGGTCCTATCTGCTCCCATAGCCATCGATCAACGAGATCCGGCAGCTCCGGCAGCTACCCAACAGTTACAGTGCAAGTTGCAAGTTCCTGCGGTCAATGGCCGTCGCGGCGGCGCGGCGACCCCCGTGGACACCGGAAATACGCTTGCCTCCCGGAGAATCTTACGCTCTCAGTATCAACCTTCACAGCCGACTCACCGGATCTTATGAGCGAAGCATTCTTCGAATTCAATAGCCCGATCGTACGGGTCTTCCTACATCAGGGCTTCACTTTCGATGATTTGCTGATGACCGACCTCTGAGGTCTTCTTGAAGGTCTTGGAATAATGTCGACTGAGGCGAAAGCGAGTCGGATTTTATTCAACCCACCCCATTGTTGGATATCGACATCTTCTCGTAGTGTGCAACAGTTGACATCCGGAGGATACGCCCCGCCGATTCTTGATACTGAGGGTCCGGGAACTTGCGGTGAGTTTCATTTCAGCTGTCCTTCGCGGCCTAGCGTTTATTTTGGTCTATAGCTCTGGTGGCCTGTTTCTGAACAATTGTGATTGCAGGTTTTGCGGCACCATCGGTGCGTGTCAGTTATTGTTATCTGCTGTAGACCTCCGAACAGCCTTTGTCGTCCTGAAGAGTCGGCGATTTCGCACGGTTGTAATGTTTTCTGCACAGCACCAGCAGCCTGTCCGATATCCCCGAATCCACTTTCTCGACTGAACTGCTGCGACCGCAGCGCCACCTCTGAAACTCAGGATTGGCTCAGAGCTCTACTGGCTTAAGCTTCTTGTTGCATGCTGCACTAATATACTCCGGTGCAGTGATTAAATTCGCAGTATCCCGCATTCTCATGTCACTCCATATTGAGAACCAATCAGAAACCTCAGCACCCGCCGTTTCTTTTACGAGCGCGAATACGATCCATTGTTGGTGACCCCCGTCTCTTTCGACGATGTTCTTCCGCTGTGTGACAGATTCCTTGGCAACCGCAGCTTGCGGGGTGCAATAGCGGTGGAATGGTCATATTCCACAATTGACTCGATGGTCCTCCAACGCCCAGAACATCTAGAATGATTGTCGCGCTTCGGTTCATCAAGAAACTATCAAGCCCCAAAAATACTCGTGATTTCTCACATATATAATCGCACAAAGCCAGGTGAGTGTATTTCTCTCCCCCGTTGTCGCCGCCCTAAGGGCTTACCGTGGTCCTGCGCTTACGGTTGATCATCCCACCGGCACGAAGCTCGTCCGCTTCGCACCCGGCAAGTCAATGCGTACCTTGACTGCACTCGCATTTCTACCGGGCTTGCTTGTACGAGTCGCGCAAGCCGATATTATCAACAATAACTGTGGTCGTGGGCCGATCGACAGCAGCGGAAAGAGTGGACGTGATATTATCAACAATTGCAACGGAGACAATAATGGCAGTGGTGGGGATGCAAACGGGAGCCCCCGTTGTGAGCCCACGGATGCAAACGGCGAGACGCTCCAGGACTCGTTTTTTGAATCGGACACCGTGTTCTCTTGCGTTTACAACGATGTTGGATTCTGCGACTATTCTGCCTTTGTGCGTGGAGGTCCTTACCGTATATACACGGCTGACTTGCCTGTTTGTCTGATATTTCAGAGCGGGTCCCGTTTGAACGGGGAGGATAACAGTTGCCCCCAAAAGCTTGAGCGAGTGGCTGTTGCCAGCTCTATTGGCAGTTCAAGCGCACTGAGTACTCCTACGCTTGCGGGCTCGAGTGACAGTGACAGTACAAGCGCGACTCAAACTCGCGGCTCGACTGCGGATGGTGGAGGCTTTCATTCAGTTTCTGCACCAACGTACGTATTTTGTTTTGGAACACCTCGTTATCTCAACCTCAGTTGCAATAATCAGCTCTTCACAGCCGCAACAGGGTAGCATTAGAATTATCTCTACCTCTCAGCCCAGTGCAGACTTTTCGAGTTCGCGGTAGGTATTCCGCGACATTGAAAACTCGTCTCATCTGCAATTTATACAGCAGGGGAATATCCGCCGGTGTAGCCTCCGGTATCACGGTGGCCGTGGCAGTTCTCCTCTTGGGATTAGTAGTTGCGTTGGTTCTGTGGCGCCGGGGATTGCGGAGGAGACGCGCAGGCCTCTCTGAACGGGGGGCGGCGACGATGATCTCCCGGCAAGGCA
Source organism: Mycena olivaceomarginata (assembly GCA_029378375.1). Taxonomy (NCBI): domain Eukaryota; kingdom Fungi; phylum Basidiomycota; class Agaricomycetes; order Agaricales; family Mycenaceae; genus Mycena; species Mycena olivaceomarginata. The sequence continues at coordinate 161,531 of JARKIC010000356.1, read as the reverse complement.
GCGTCTTCCCATTCACGCTCCCACCACAGACAGGCTCACTCGGTCATCTTGGCAACACGGGTCCCATCGAGAGTGGGGACGCCAGAATGATAACACGACAGCGACTCGAAGCGCAGCTTTTCGCCACGAAAGAGACCTTGACCGACTTGGAGAACCTAACGTCACCGAGGATTGCCAGGTCGGCAACCCAGAGATTCTTGGGTCTCGTCCCGAGGAGAAACAACTAACAAGAGGCGCTCCCCCAATTAGGGCCACGGCAAATGTCGCAACATCGACGAATGTGGAGGCGGAGCTCCAAGCTGCTAGAGAGCAGATCAATATGCTCTTCGCCCGGATAAGTGCGCTTGAAGGAGACTCTGACGACCAAACGCGCGGCCCCCCACCGGACTATGTATAAACCGGATTTCAAGAAGAATGTAGAACTAGTATTGATGTTGTATAGTCTGCCATCTAGTGCATGGTCTTCTCTTCGCTCTAAATATTCCTTTTGACTCCTTGGTTATTCTTTTCTCTTACTGAGATGTTTGGGTCCACGTGGAGCAGACTTTCCGTCAGTATAGTATGCGCTGGTGATTGATTTGGAGAGACCATCTTCCAGATCCAGCACTCGAACTATAACGAGTTTATTTTAAATCAGTCTACATATTAGTTACGATCACGAGACGATTACTGAGAATGCCCCCACCGCTCAAGGAATTTCGCCGTTCGTTTGTCCCCAAGTATTCCGTAATGACCCACCCCAGTAATGAAGCGCTGTTCGACCGACTTGTGACACAGATGCGCACCGAGGTCCGCCCATGACCGGCGCGAGGTTTCGGGTACCGTGATTTTAATGCCGAATTCGGCGATTAGCAGACTGAAAGGCGCCTGGACGGATGAAACCCAGAGAATGAACGGTTCAGCGAAAGTGCTGTAGGTCCTCTCAACATTCGGTGGGCAAAAGTCGGCGAGAAACTCGCAAAGCGGAGGAGTCATGCGCCGCGTCCCTTCTATAATTACAACGGCGCTTTTCTCTGCGTTGGATGAGCCTGCCAACGCCGCCTCCAGCTGCGCAATTTGTTCACTGCCCGGGCCATACAGGGGCTCTTGATAAAGCATGTCGATGATGTATTGGACCGTCCGATCCACCAAAACCGAGAGTTGCTCTCGCACCAAGAGTTCGTGCTCTTCCGTGGTCCAGAGAAGGGGGAAGTGGTCGATGAACGACAGCTGTGCGACCTGTTCCCCTCTCCCCTCCAGCAATTTGGCGACTGCGATGCCAAGCACAGTCGAACCAGAATATGCAGCCAAACGATAAGGGCCGTGCGGTTGCTTCTGGAGAAGTTTCTCGACGATGAATTGCGCATGACTGGCCAATGGAGCCGGAGTTGCTTTTGTCACTTGAGCCCCCCACAAGGTACCGGTGAAATGGGCGCGAAGGGCCAAGAGAGGACCTAGACGTCCGGTGGCGCCAGGAAATACGATCAGGGGTATTCCGGGGCCTGAGCAGATTTCGACGATACTCTCCTCTGACTCGGGCAAAGGTGAACTAGCGTTGGTCGCTACCGAATGTTCCATATCGATTTCTCGATTCACCGTGTCCGTGAGCCCGCCCACTAAACTTGCGAGAAAACTCGCCAACTGTGAGATGGTGGGGTAGGCATAAGCAAGGTTCTGGGGGATGGCATCAACCGCGCGCGCCAGAACGGAGTTCTGATGAGAGCGCAGAGCCTTGACGATATGCAGTCGAAAGACGGTGGCGGTCAAACTAAAGAATAGAAACACAAACATTCAGAGTCTGCAGGCTAGAATGAACGAATTTCAAACCTGTCGAATCCTTGCTGTTTGAGGTCCACCTTCGAAGACATTATGGCGGAGTTACAAACGTTTCCGGCCAGCTCGAGAATCCAGTCGTGGATAAGATTCACCTCCCAGACCACGGGTGGCTCGATTGTGTCAATCGCACTGATTTGTTCCTCTACAGTTTTATATCTGCCGTCTTTTAGTGTGAATATCGCTCATGGATTGCAGTACTCACATCGATTCAATTTCCGTGGCATACAGAGTAATTGCTGCCTTTCGCTGCACGGTTCCTTTACCGGAACGGGGCAGGGGTTTGTCGGAGGAAGTGAACAGGATCATCTCCTTGAAGATCCGACTAAAGGCAGGTGAATTTTTGTTTGCCTCTTCAATTATTGGCCTAACGTCGAAACTGTACAGCCCTGCCGCAATTTATAGGAACAAAGATCCCACCAAATTTTGTTCCGGAGCTCAGCCAGTTCAATCGCATTCCGAACATCGATTTTCAAGCTTGGGGTTGTTTCTATTAAAATTCCAGTCTGAGGACGCTCACTGCCGAACATCACTGTTCCGGCGACACTGTTCTGTGGTTAGCGCCGATGTAGGATAGGAAATTGATGAACAGCTCTCACTATGGACTGCTTGCGACGATGTTTTCCATGGGGGCCGAGACGGTCTTCTCACCAGAAGAATGCACAATCATTTCATCCACGCGACCCACACTAAGTTCGTGGTTAGCAAGTCCGACGGCGATGCACATATAGAGTCGACTCGCATTCTCCATAGATGCGGTTTTGTTGGATGGTTTATACATATGTCGGATGTCGCATAGCCTCTCACATCCTCCAAATTTTCCACCATCGGAGTGTGATGCTCCGATGACTGATACATCCCACAATAAGAGCCCAGAAAAGACATGATGCTCCAAGAAAACGTACTAGAAGCTGGCATTCGAATGTCCCGTCTCCCTGAGAGACCCACCGTGGCTTCATCAGGCCAGAAATGCCGAACCACGCCCACTCCTTTGCATCTTCCTCGCGTCGAAACACGGTGGAGATGGGACCAGTCTCGGTGGTCCCATAGATGGACAGTAGACCCACACCCGTATCAACAAGGGCGTCTCCGATGCGCTGGGGAAGGGGCCCTCCGGCCCAGAACTGTTGACGTTGGTCAGCCAGAGCCCATAGGCAATATGGAAAACGGATTGACGATGGTATGCAGCGTGGCCAGGTACGCAACTGCGTCCGAAGAGTTGAACCATGTCGCGAGATGGGCGGGCACTGGTGAGGGAGCGGCATTTCGTTTTGCGAGCGTGCTCGAGGACGCCACCCGGGGAAGGAAAAATGGGAAACGAGCTCGGAGATGTTGCAGTCGGTGTGTAGACTGCAACAGGCGTGCCGGAGAGAGGCTGACAAACGATGCCAAGGGGATGGAACGACGGGAGCCCCATATTCGCTATCGGCTGTTCGGTGTGAACCCGGACCTCAGCAACGGGGGCTAGGTCGATATCTTGGTGAACTGGGGGAAGAATGCAACAAAGCGACATACGAAGCTGAGACCATTGCTCGAGCGCTCGATTTGTCTGAGCAATGGCTTTGGGGTAACCCGTACTCCCGGACGAATGCAGATAGAGGCCAACGTCGTCCAGTGATGGTCGGGGACCCGCGGAGGAGTAGGGTTGGAACTGGCAATCCGGCGTTTCGACTCCTAAATGAGGATAAATGTCGCTGAGGGAGGATATCTCCTCGATGCTCAACGCGAATTCTGGATCGACCTCGGCAACCTGCTTTTCAAGACCAGCCAAAAGTGGCGCGAGAGTGGCGCGAGTGGCGAGGATTCGATGGCAGGACGAGGCGCGCAGCAGCTGCAAAATCCCAGCAGGGGAGTTTCGGGGCGAAATCGGAAAAGGCTTTTCCGTTCAAGATCAGAATAGAATGAGAGCTACAGATTGCAAACCCGCACAACACAATTTGCGGGTCATGATGCCGACGAGAGTAGCGTGGTATAGAACCGTATCTGACTGCGCAATGATAGCGACCACTTTGCCGTCTAGATCTTCACCATCTCGCCGAAGGAGATTGGCAGCACGATGGGTTGCGCGCTGAAATTCGAGATGCGCGATGGTGAGTGACGATTGCGCTGGAATCGGGATGCGCATAGATATAGAATGGACCTGAGGGATTTCTTTTGGCGTTTTGAGAAACTACGTCGGGTATAAGCATGGCGGTAGGGGCGTAACGGTAGGGTTAGGAAAACGGGGAGCGGTCACAACCTTGCTTGGACTTATAAATCCTGCCGTACTCAAGACATCCTAAAAAGGTGCGCTATGTCCAGTGAGGCGGCTGTAGGTTTTGCGAGGTGATTTCACTCACCCGAGACGTTGATTTACATCCGCCGTGATTGCGGGAACAGAACGTTCCACCTAAAAAGCGATTACCCATTGTAAATCATCCACTGGCAAACCCGATATCCGGATGGCTGTTCCTAAGGGCGACCGTATCAGTCCGATTGGGACGTAAAATTAACGGTCCTGCGTACCACAGGCCTATACATACTGTCATGGCAATCTTCCCGCAGATCATTCAAAGATGAGTCCGTACAAAGTAACTTTGGCAAAGTAACTTGTGCGGTACTTGCCCCTTTCGGCACGCCTGCCGAAAGTTAACTTGGTTTCCCACGTATGGTGCCAAAGTTAAACTAACTTGTGCTGGTCACTCAAGTCTCTTACTTACAATGCTGGTGATTCTTGGCCTCCACTCCAGCCCAGGCCCATTTCTCTAGATTATACTGATGATATTTCTAATTCATACGTGCATGGAGAGACCTACCTCACAAGTTACAGTATGAGAGAATCTTCCGATGGCCCAATTAAGCACGCCGATATCGTGACAGGTTGCTAGAAAAATCGGAGTGATCTTAGTTTCCGGTGTCATTTTGATCATTCTATTGAATAATTCAGGATAAGGAACATAGTGGGCACTTCCGCAAGCGTAACTTGATGCAAGAAAACCAGTAACAAATCACTGTTCATTTGTGGGATGAACATCTTAGCGATGGGACTGAAGTGGTTTTGATGGTAATCCACCATGGCCACCAATCTCAGCTCGCCTAGCACAACAACTTAAAAACTCGAGTTCAGTGCTGCCCAAGAAGACCGAGCAAAGTCTCTTGGAATGCTTTGAGAATTGCAGGGAAGCAAGATGGGACTTTGTCACTGTCGCCGGATCTGTGCTGACAAGTTTAAACACAATGGATGGGAAGGGCAACAAAACTTTGTTGTAGGCGGGCCGTACTATCTTGAACCTGCCGTAGTGATCGGCACGGGCCTGGCCACCCGCGGCGGGTCCCGGGTACGGGTCGGTCCGGGTACGGGTACGGGTCTTTGTTGAAAATTTTCCTGGACCCGTAGGTACCCGTATGGGACCCGTGGTTGCACATGCCTCACTCATCATGTCCAATTTAACACCTTCCTCTGTCCTTCCTATCATCCAACCATGGACACCGCTCTTCTTCGTACATTTTGGGTCACCTTTGGGCTCAAACTCCGCAAAAAACAAATCAGCCCTGCTAGAATGGGTACTCTGAGGTAAGGGTGTGGATTGAATGCGAGACATTTTTTGCTCATGGCAAAAGGCATACAGGTTTTTCATGAGTGTTAAATACTTTGCGCTCAAAAGCTACACTGAGAGGCGCTCGAAAATGACGTGGTTCTCTGACGGGTCGCGCGGGTCGCGGGTCGCCCGCCAACCCGCGACCCGACCCGTACCCGTGAGCGCGGGTACGGGTTTTGCCGGGTACGGGTACGGGTCAGCGCGCCAATACCCGCGGGAGGCCCGTAACGATCACTAACCTGCCGTAGTCCGAGATTTCGAGTCGACTGCAACATCAAGCATAGTATCAGCGGTTGTTAAAAACCTGGTGGGCTCTGAGCATATGATTTTGATGTAAATACTCATCTTACCCAGTTATTGTTCGCTTTACAATTCCATAAAGCTTGTCTAAGTTTGCTTGAAGTTAGCTTGCATCAACTTGCGCGCCAAGCCAACTAACTTGCCATCAGATGGCCAGCCAAAAGTTAATGTTGTGATCAGATGGCCCAGTTAGGAGATCTTTGGTGCACAGAGGTTCGAGAGAACATGTAGGAGACTCAAAGTTGAGCAGTTATTCATTCACTAACTGCCAAGTACTTCAGGTTGAGCTTAACTTGAGGTTAGACATTTTTCACGGAACTACCGACACCATCCGCGCACCGCCGGCGATTCTGGGTCATAATCCAGTCCGGGGCCGGTTATTAGCATACCCAAATCGCGTGATTTATCTGTCTTATCATTGCAAACACTCATATCCATGTTCAAACTATGTCAAGTTGACCAAGAACCGGTAACTTGGGCAGATTTGAGAATTTCCCAGCTTACATAGACTGTACGGTCGAGAAAAAGGAAAGCACACCATATTATCGTGCCTTAGTACAGTAAAAGGGGTGGAAATCAGTTTTACCTGCTTCAAATATCTCGTAGGACCTTATATGGCCTCAAGTTAATGCCAAGTTACCTAGGGGCAAACACGAACAAACTTACTTTGATCTAACTTGCAAGTTACTTTGGCGTGCGGTACGTGTACCTTTACTGTACTTTACTTGGCAAAGTAACTTGCCCTGCCACAAGTACAGTAAATTTTGTTTGCGCGGGGCAAGTTAAGTAGTTTGCCGAAGTTACTTTGTTAACCATCCAAAGATCATTCCGCGAAGATTCTAAAGATTCAATTGTGATTAGTAATAGACTCGGGTGTGGACTGCCAGATGGAGAAAACGGACATCATTTACTCCCAGCATCCGCTTCCTGTCCAGATGGGTCCAAGGGGAACTCGGGATTAAAATTTCGTACGTGGGGAGGGGGGGGGGGGGTCCCGGGGGAGGCTGGAAAAAAACTTTTTGATACTTTTGTTGGAAGGGGTTGAAAACCCTCAATTTACCGTTTGGACAATGTCAGGTAGGGTTTGTACGATGCCCGAACCATCTTGGAGGTCAATTTCCTAATATGGAATGCCGGATCATGTACGACGCGTAGCTTTTTGCCTTCCGTTGGCTCAACCACCTTCCCCGATGTTCAAAAAAAATAACTTGAGACTCACTATCATGGATATACAGTCCCACTATTTTTGCTGCCAATATACACCTAGGTTATGATAATTTGGTGCCCAGTGCTAAAGTGGGGGGTGATAGACCAGTATAGTACAGGGGTGTAAGGAAGAGCACACCAGAGGTATATTAGATGGCCAGGAAGCTGCTACTACACTGTAAGATAGTCAAACTGCCCGTCAAGCCTGCCCCCAGTGGTATCCTAAGCTGCGGCCCTAAGCGGAGGCGACGGCCCGGCGCTAGGGGTGGGAAACTCCTTCCCTATATGGAAGGAGGGGGGGGGGGGGAGGGGGGGGTCCACTGAGGGTCGAAAAAAACTTTTCGACCCTATGTACTTATTTCGAATCCCGAGTTCCCCTTGGACGGGTCGGTCCGATGAGTATCCACCACTAAGGATCCCCAGGGGTAGAGGTATACCTCCAAAGGTCAGAGGTAAGGTACAAGAAGGTAGAGGTAGAGGTCAAGACATTTTGAAACCTCCCAAACCTTTGGTATACCTTCACAGGTCTGGAGGTCCCAAGGGGTATGGTCAATTTGTGGTTCTAGCTTATTTTTGGGGGGTTGAAATGCAAGTTTTCTGGCTATGGAGCAAGCTCAGATGATATATATATGATTGATTTGCAATAGAACATCTTTAGGCTTGGTACCCTTTCAATTTACAACAGTTGTGAAACCATCTGACCTTTGTTGAAGTCAGTGAACCGTTGATTTGAGCCAATTGACTTCTCCTCAGTGCATTAGAGTCTCACAAGAGATTTTTTGGACTGAAAGCAGCAAAGTAAATGTTTCTGATGGATATTAGTCAACATTTTATGCAGAAATGGCTCAAGACCTTTCAAGGTAGACCTCTAAAGGTCCAGAGACAGGTATTAGAGGTATAACTCAAAGGTTTTGGAGGTAAGGTAGAGGTATACCTCCTAGAGGTCAGAGGTTTTGGAGGGTAGAGGTAGAGGTCAGCCCATAAGTACCTCTACCTTTACCCCTGGGGAACCTTATCCACCACGGCATTTAATCCTTCGTCGGCCAAAGATAGCCGTAAACAACCGCAGACCGTTTGTATTCCTGCCAATGCGATTGAATTGCTCTTGGACCTTGGCTCACGTGTCGTCTGAAAAACTGGACCATATAACTCATTGCATCCTCGTATGCCTCGTCGTTTGCGAACGTGACCGACTTAGAGGGGAAACAGACGAGCTGTACCCCTGCCGCAGAAAATTGCAACGGCAGCAAAACATGCTGCGCCGGCCTCTTCTGTTCGCTAACTGCACCCCATGGACGTATGATATACTGGGGTTTTTCATTCAAATCGACAGTCACACGTCACGCACCCCCCTGTCGAGGACGAATTTTGGTCGTGGTCACGCGTCACAGAGGGGTTTGTCGAATGCTCTAAGGCATGTCACCTCCCTCCCCCCCCCCCCCAGTGGCGAAAAAAGGTAAATATTCCATGGAGCTGTTGAAATTTTGGAGGTGTCACGCGAAAATTCAGCTGCTGTCGAAATGTCGAACTGGTAAATCGGGTCACGCATCACACCCCCTGTGATTTGAATGAAAAACCCCAGTATCACTCAGCTCAAACCCACATCAATCATTTGGTTAAACTGACTTCAAAAATTTAGACCTGCTCCAGCTGCATCCCCAGCACCGAATTCTGAATGGGTGTCCCTTGCTGCACTGGCCTCTTTTGTGGATTATCCAGTCGCGTGAGGACTATACAATCCATCCAAAATCTGCTTCATACCGCTTACGATGTCTACTGTAGACCTGCAGACCATGTGTCTTGACCGGACGCGGGGGCTGTAATAATTGACCGTGCTGCTCTGGGCTTTGTGGGACAGATGTTCATGGAGTTTCTATAACAATCTTAATTTTCGATTATGTTACGCTGACGGCTTTGGAGGGTTTCTTCTGCCACTGAGAAATTGTATAATACATTTCAGCACGACTGACGTCTGCCGATATGCTCCCCCATCTGGTTCTTCACTACTCATCTATTCTATAACCTACTGTGTTCACAAGCGTGTCTTATCATTGTATCAGTTGACCTACGTATCGAGTGCTTGGGTGGTATTCGGTTTCGAAATTTGATTTTAGAGGACGTGTTTGAAACGAATGTTCCTTTGACGTGCTACGGGTATGTCGTGCGTTCTCGATCTTGATTTGTTCTTGACTCACTTGCAGCAGCCAGAATGTCGACAGCCCTGAAGCCCTGTGTCGCGATCACTCAAATGCAGCTTCTGGGCGATGTCAGTCCCGATGACCTGGTGAAGATGCGGCACACGAAGCAGCCCGCTGCGGAAGAACACGCATCAAGTTCGCATGAACAGCCCTTCGCATGGACAGTATACAATGAACAATGAACCCGGTCAGACCATAGTGAAACTTGTGATTGGAAGCGGAATCCCACTCTTCATCTTCCATGGCGGCGCGGGAGATATCGCCCCAGAGCTCTGCAAGAACAGTTACGACTCCCCTCTGGGCCGTTCAGCCGACTCCCGATACTCCTCGTGACAGCGTTGACACCCTGGTGTCTTTCTATTTCGAGAACATCAAGGGGTTGGACCTTGGAAGTTCGGATGCCATTATGTCGGCCAACAGGGATTTGACATTTTGTATGACTACTAGTGCTAGGGCACAGACCTCACTTGCAGGCGTATGTGGGGATTTGATATATCAGATGGCCGCTGATTAGCGGACAGTGCTGATATATCAACACTCTTAAGTTAGAGGTGAGGCCTGATATATCAGCTCATCTTTATTCCCGCCCGCGCGCACGCTCCACCCGATTTGGGCACCCACCGTCGCCTGCCCCCCCCCGCCTCAATTGATGGCGCTCCACAGCCACTCCAAACGGGGCGATCATTTCGTTCCCATCACCATTCGCACCTTGCTTCCTCCCTCCACCACACAGGCTCCTCTTCGACTCCGGCCCTCCTGCTGCCTCTGTAACTTCCGGTAGCATGCTATTTTTTTCTTCTAATGCGGTTTTTCCTGGCCTCTATTGGCTCCCGATACCGCACTGTTGGCGCTGCGCTGGCACCCTTCCCCTGGACCACATTGCAAATAAAATTGTCCCCTTGGCCCCGGCTCCCTTGAATCTCCGCCTCAAGCATCCTCTGTATCCTTCCTTGGCCCTCTGCGTCCTTCAGCCCTTAAATTTGCCTGGGGGCCCCATAATTGGTTATTGCCGCTCCCACACCTCTTGATTGCGTACCGGCCTCCACAGGCCTCCTTGGGGCCTGAATTCGTTGCATCAGGCTGCTATTCTGCTATTGCTTGCCTTACCCAGTATCTACGTGCCTCAGGCTGCCCGCACATCAGCTCCACGCCTGCTTTGTTCCCCTGCATGCGCATCCACACTGCGCACCCGATACTGCCCTGCACTTCACCTTTTGCATCCACGAGACCTGACTCCCCCTCCAAAGATACACTGCCACTGTCTGCGTGCTTGCTACCCGCCCGCCCATGCGCTCACTATCGGCTGCCCACATGCTCGTTACGCGCTGCTCCCGGCCCCCGCTGCCTACGGGCTCACTATCCGCTCCTCATGTGCTTGCTATCCGCCACCCACATGCTCGCTATCCACCACTCACACGCTCGCTATCCGCCGCCCACACGCTTGTTACCCACCACCCTGCCCCCACGTGCTCATTACCCACCGCTCCCGCCCCCGCCCCTGGCCCCCACCGGTGCCCACAATACCTGCTCCATCCGCGCTCACTATCTGCCGCCCACGCGCTCATTAACCGCCGCCCCTGCCCTCACTGGTGCCCACAATACCCGCTCCATACGTGCTCAATGGCCGTCGCCTGTGTTCTCGATGGCCGTCGCCTGTGTTCTCGATGGCCGTCGCCTGTGTGCTCAATGGCCGCCGCCCGTGTGCTTATCACCTGCCGCCCGTGTGCTCATTACCCGCCGCCTGTGTGCTCATTACCCGCTGCCCATGTTGCCTGCCGCTCCCGTGCTTGATCCCTGTCCCGTGCGCGCTCGTTGCCCGCTTGGTCTCCGCCCTATGCGCGCTTGGCCGTCTCTGCTCGCGTACTCGTTGCCTGTCGCCCACCTTACATGCGCACATGTGATTCCATCCACACACTTGTAAATGCTTTGAGTCTCGAGGAATAATGTACTGTAATTTTATATATCAAAAAACGATCATATATTACCTTTAACATCCTTCGTGCCTCAACAAGCCTTTGGAACCGAGAGGAAACGGTTAAATGAGTGAAATTGGAGGAGTTTCGGGCATTTCGGCTCTTCGGAATTACGGCCCCGACGGGCGCTTCACGAGTGTCTATGGCATGTTGAACACAAAACCCCTCAGTAAGTGCTTACCTGGCCATGGATTTGTGGTCTAATAACATAAATGATATGTAGGATGCTGAAATATTCAGGAAAGAAAGTTGGTTGAAAGAGATTGAGGTAATTAAAGAAGTTGCATGAAATCGGTGGTGAAGCAGCCAACATCTTTGTGCAATCTCTACCCCGTCCTTTGCCTGTCCTATATGCGACTTTATATTTTTAATTTCGTTTTCAACCAGTGTAAGTTTTGAATCGGTGCGGTTCCTAGACCTCGTATATGCCCTCAGATGTCGAATATCCCGCGAAGTTAGTCGTTTTCAACGCTTTCTTCGTGTGCGCGTGGTAATTTGGCCGTATATGCAACATTTTTGGTGTCATTGTCATGCGGATCGATTAGAAACCCAATCGAATCACCTCCGCGGGTACATATAATGGTTTGGAAGAATTCTGCCTCCTCAGAATTGCTCGCAAGTACGGGGCGCAAATTACCGAAGGTCAACTTTCTGAGAACACGTTAAGCGCCCATCAAGCGCCCGTTCGGACGCTTCGGCAGCGTTACCCGGTGTGACAAGTGTTACATTCCTTGGCCTCCACCACGATGCCTCCCGTCCAAGGCTCTTTCCCCGCCGCCTCGCCCTACGACTCGCCCCCAATTCTCTTCCAAACCACTATGGGCATCCCCAGCCCTCTTTTCAGGGACTTTTATCTCACCGATGTCCCGCTACACATCATTTCACCCACCACGCGATCTTTTGCCACCGTCTCCTTGTACTTTCCCTGGTATCGTCAAATATGGGTACTATCTCTTGGGAACCCTACAAAGCACTTCTCCGCAACTTCAACGTGGCACGCAGTTGAACTAGGGCATCTATTATAATCAGCGCATGTTCCGGGGTCTCAATTTAGAATTTACAAGCGGCTGCTCGGCCGCTTCGCGACCTCGCATCCCCTTCCTTCGGTCACGGCGCAGATTCAACCCAGTTGAATGTCAATGTCCAGTTGAGAATTGAGCAAAGGAGCCTGTAATTCACAACAAAATAAATTCCGAGCTTCGAGTGTTGAACTGAGCATTCAAGACAGAGCCCCGCGGCGCCCCCATTATGACGTTCAAAGTGCACATTTAATAAATCTCTACAAACTTTCATGTTTTTGCACTTTCCTCTACATAAATCGTGAAAATGGCACATTTCCTCTACTTATGAGACTAGGAATCCATCCGAGAGAGAGAAAGAAACATCAGAATGTCCTCTCTATATAATCATCGGATTCTGACTTGTGCTATTTCCATTGACAGCTTTGTGATCTCTCTATACATTTTGATTGACATCTATCTCTATACAAATGTATTGACTCGCTACTTCCTCTCTATACAAACTTTCAACAACTTTCCTCTCTCAACAAACTTTTTTTTTGGTCACAAAATCTCTGCATTGAAGTCAAAGTTACAGGTTAAGTACTGCTGTTATTTCTACTACGTTCCCAGCACAATTACAGTGCGAGAAGACTGTCTGTACATGTGTGGTCCAGCCTGCTGCAGGTGCACTTGCGCGTAGACAACACCAGTGAGTGCCCCTTGCTTTTTAGCAAACCCTGACCACCATGTGCTCTCCTCCAAGCTGCACAGCTCTCGTGCACACATCCCAGGCTGCAGCGCAGTGCATGCTCTTTTGGTGAGCATGTCGTGCACTTGCATTTATGCTAGTCTCTGGGTTGTTTGGGCCATGAGGGGCAAACCAGGTTCGCCATGTGTGTACTACACTCGCGCTTTTTGTCTGCACGCCACGTCAACGGTGAGCAAGCAAGATGAAGGTCTATGTTTTGGCTGGATGCCGGAAGAAGGGCACACACACCGCTCGTCTAATAACGATAATAATTAACCTGTCTCTTCGACTTGAATTGAGAGAGAGAGAGAGAGAGAGAGAGAGAGAAAGAGAAAATTCAACCCCAGAAAAAGTTTGTTGAGAGAGGAAAGTTGTCGAAAGTTTGTATAGAGATGAAGTAACGAGTCAATACATTTGTATAGAGATGTCAATCAAAATGTATAGAGAGATCACAAACTTGTCAACAGAGGTAACAGAAGTCATGGATCCGGTGATTATATAGAGAGGAAATTCCCATGTTTTCCTCTCTCCCTCTTGGATAGATTCTTAGTCTCATAAGTAGAGGAAAGTGCAAAAACATGAAAGTTTGTAGAGATTTATTAAATGTGCACTTTGAACGTCATACCCCATAGATATGCTGTGAAGCCGGATCCTGACAAGCACGGTATGAGAGCCTGAAGAGAGATCGACGAAAGCAGTTAGACCGTTAGATGCTGATGGACAGGCTGCAGAGATTGAATGTGCGTGCTATTGGGAATGATGCTCTAAACCTTACAAAATTCGTTACATTCTTCCGTGAAGTACAACAATGTGTAGCTAGATACGTGGAGATACTCTAGTACGTGATGGTAACCTGCGCATTCGTCGCACCGTTGGTGTTAATGGTGGTCGTCAACCCATCGGCAGCGTCATTGACGTGCGACCACGACACGCTCGGGACCGCGCCGCTCGCGAGCTTGAGGTTGATGCCGCTGAACACGGTCGAACCGGCGGGGTAGTCACTGATGGTGGTCACGCCGTACGCCTCGAGCGTCTCCGTCGCCCAGGTAAGCTGCGCGGCGCCGGTGATGCTGAGGGACGTTCCGGAGATGCCGGTGAACTGCGTGTTGTAGTTGAAGGACGAGCCGCTCGAGGAGGTGAGGGTGATGATGCCGTTAAGGGTCGTGCCGGCGGTGGTGCGGACGGGGGTGGTGAAGAAGGTATTGGAACTGTCGAGGTACCACGAGGCAACGGCCCAGAATGCACCTCCACCGGCAGCGGAAGGCCCGTACTAGTTGACAAAGGCACGTCAATAAGCATTCTCAACCAGGGGTTAGTAAAAGATGGAACGCACCTGGAGGACGGGCTGGAGAATGGCGGTCCCGGAGTTGGGCTCAATCGAGTTGAACAGGAACACCGTCTGCCCGTGGTTGGCGGTGGGGACCGGGGGCACTTTCCACGACGTGGTGAACGACGAGATGGCGGACGACCCCGTGTTGAGCCACGACGCGTAGGCGACCCAGCCGGTCTCAAGGGGGGAGACAGCGGCCTTGACCTTGGTGGGGGTACCGGCGGTGACTTTCTGGACGACGGTGCCGTTCGCGGCGATGATGTGGATGTCGGTACCGACGTGCGCGAGGCTGCCACCCGCGGGGATCTCGTGGAGGTTGGTGTTGGCGCGGTAACCGCCGGGGGCGAGGACCTTCTCGACGGTAGGGGCCGCGAGGACGAAGGGGGCCAGGAGGCCGACGAGCAGGGCGGTGGCGGTGGAGGCGCGCATGATGAGGAAGGTTGACTAACTCGAAACTACATACGAATTCAGGAGCGTCGCAAAAGGAAAACGGGAGCAAGACCACATACAAAGGACCGCTGAACGTGAAGGTACCGTCGAAGGAACCGTAGTGTTGCGATGCACATCGTCAGCTTTTTATTCTCGGAGTGGGGCGGTGCGAGGTATCCGTGTACTTGCATCATAAGGTGATATTTTCCCATGGTGCTGATTATCATGCGGCCATTGATACATGCGTAGCGAATGACCTCCGTCCCGTGTGCACAAGAAGCAAGAAGCTACATATGTTCGGACCCGGGATGCGCAGGATACTTGACCACCTTTGGACGGACATTGTCCAGAAAGTACAAGTGCAATTTTCCTTGCGATTTTCCACGAACTGGAGACGTCCTCGAGAAGAAACGGTGGGCGATAAGCGTCTAGTTCATGTACGCGTCGAGCAGCTTCAAATTTGGTTCTATGGCAGAATCTCTTGGGATCTCTGGCGCCACTTATCGGCATTCGCGCGATTTTGGATGCTATCGAAACTGCTGCCGCATGGAAGATGGTCACGTACGATAAATGGGGCGTCGTCATGCGAAGAAGCTGATCGTTCAACACCGCCACATACTATCTCTTGTCCGCTCAGCGCCGAGTCTCTGGAGAAAAGCGATCGCTATTTAGTGCTCATTGCGCTTCACGAATTTGTGTATTTTGCCAGAGCCAGATTAAGATTACCAGAGATGACGCAGGGTAAAGACCAGACAGAGCTCTGGGCCGCTCTTCGGACACGGCTCCGGATCGACGGAAATATTGGAAGGAAGCAAGGCGCAAACGGACAGAGTAATGTTGCGTCATCGCTGCGCGACTCCGCGCGCAATGGTGTGTTGTGAACTTGTGGTAGATGGATTCATGGACAATGAGTCAGTAAGCCGGCGGAAGATAAGACAACCAGCCAGAATCATCACGTCAAGTCTTCCGGGCCGGCGGAGATACAGTCTCTGGCAAGGTGATTGAGCCCTTGGTTCATCGGTTAGATGGAAGAATGAATGGTTGTGAAGCTTGTTTGCCATTCGATGCACCAAAACAGCGGGTTATAATACAACCGTCACATAAAATTGAAAGACATTTGCCATATGTAAATGCGAGAAATCGAGGAAACGCGACAGAGTGCTATCTTTCCTTGTGTGAAAGGCGAAAGATCCCAGGAGAGAAGGATGCGATAAGAACATCTCGGGTGAATCCTAGTCGATCCAACGGACAATCCGTCTTTTGGCACAGTGAAGCCAAGCATTCCAATGCCTTGCATGCAGAAGAACGGTTACTGAAGCTCGAAACCAGCAGCATGCACGGATTTGAAAGTCCCCAGGCCCGATGGACTTTGGATAAATGTTGATGACGAAACGAGATTGTGAGCTTGATAAAGATGTGTGCGAAATTTTGTGAAGAAGATTCCCCAGAGCCAAGCTCACCAGCGCTTTGCAGATTAAATTAGGTATGTAATACGGTCGCCTGAAGGTCGAAATCGGAAGAATTTCTATACTGCGGCTGCACGGATTGAGAATGTCCAGGAGCGATTTTTTGATACGATCTGCTCACAAAACGAGAACAGATTGCAGCCATGGTTGGTTAGATCAATGTCTTTCTGGGGAGGCCAAGCCAGGGAATAAGAGAGTCAGCCTTTCGGACGCGGAAAGCGGATAACCAGAATCCAGATGCGAGAGGTGTAGTATGAGAAATATCACGACTGGCAGACCGCAGTACCCGGAGGAGACGGTAGGGTAGAGTGATGCAAGGAGCGTCGACTTGCTGGAGTGATCGAAGATGACAAGGCTCCGAGCTCGTGAGGGAAAAAGAAAACGATCGGCATAGCAACTTGATAGCAACACAGTACGGTGGCAACAGTGATCTTTGATCGCATCACCTCTCTCCTTTGACCATTCCCAACAAATTCCCAAACCCGGAAACCGTTCCTGCGTCGGGCCTTCGGGCGAGGGCTGGGGTAAACTACATCACAGCATTTTGCGGTCCACCCTTCGACCGCAAACCGTTCCCTGGTGAATGGTGGTACCGTTCTTCCTCGACCCAACCTTAACCAATCCTACGGATTCCTACCGTGAGTTACGCGTGCACTTCAAGCGACAGCCATATCTCCTGGCAAAATATGTCTCAGTCTTATGTCCCTGGGTAATCATATCAACTTCTGGCGGGCAAATCACTCTCCGGTGGATGGTGGCACCGTGGCAGAATCACGCCAGTATCACAAGAGCAGTCTTTCTCTCATGGCGCGAGCGGTGAATTTGTTATAATCATCCTCAAACAGAAGAGTCCAGGCGGTGTTTCAAGGGTATGCAGTCTGAAATGAGTTGCAAATCGGTGTCCGGATCGCGACAACCATTTAGCGACTTTGAAGGCAATGGTCATGGTTCCTCGCGTCTTCCCTAGGGAGCTGTCAAACCCAAGTCAAACCTCACCTCTTCGCTCAATTTGGTGCGAGTTTTAGAGTCGCTTGCCTCACGCTTGGCTTGCATCCTGCGCTAATACGATGTCGCCAGCCGATACCCCCCACGGCCATCGAGGTCACCCATGTCATCCATCCGGACAACAAGAGGCTGTTCAACAAGCTAGCGCCGTCGTCCAAGGAGGTTCGCGACACACGGCGCGATATCCAGATGACCAGCAATGACCCGACGAGACAGGCCGGGAGAATTTGGAACCAAATATGAATGACGACCTGCCTGAAGAGCCAGAAAGACGTCGGTCAGCAGGGGCAAAGGAATTTTGCCGCGGCAGTGCTTTGGCCGCATGCAGCGGCACTTGCAGTGGCAGTACAGCGGCAGTCTGTGGCAGTTAAACTTACAGCACATGTTGAACTCCTTGGTATCACCGTAATTGATAGTTTGAAATGTGCCAGGGTATTCCTGTATCTAATATATCATTCCACCTTAGCCCTGCATTCAATAAGGTCTTGTACGCGACATTAAACCAAGGAATATTTTCGATGCAGCGGCAGTCTGCGGCAACATGGCGGCAACAAAACATATGCAAACATTCTGCAGCGGCAGTCAGCAGCACCTGGCAGCGGCAAAATTGGCAGTTTGCAGCGGCACTTAGGGGTTTTGTAGCGGCAGTGTGCCGTGTGGCAGTCCTGCAGCACTTTCAGGGCATGACACCGCGGCAATGTGACATTCACTACGTTCAAGGGTGGCCTAAACACAGTTTGGGTAGTTGAGTTAGATATGCGTAGACATGTTTAGTCAGCCACACAGATCCCGTTTAGACGACTACTGTGCAATTTCGTTCAATTCGGCGGTCACGCATCACGCACCCCCTATGCCGCGATGAATTTTGGTTTCGGTCACGGGTCACGGCACCCAGTGCCGAATGTAAAATGCGTGACATCAGGGCCAAATCTCCCTTGGAGGTGCAAAAAAGGCAGAACTTTCGAAAAATTTCATCTTGAATGCCGATTTTTTGGAGGTGTCACGCCCAACTTCGTTGGTTGCCGAAGTGCCGAATCGGTATTTTGGGTCACAGGTCACAACCCGTGCCGAATTGAACGAAATTGCACAGTACACACAGTGTCCGGGTAGCTGGGTGTGGTCGAAGCATAGACAACTACGCAGAGTCTGTATATGTCAGTGTAGTGAGGGTAGGTACATCCACAGAGCTGTACAGACTAGAGTTTCTCTTGCCAGCTCAACATCTGCAGCGGTTGTTGTTACAGTATCTTAATCCTGTGGAGATGACTACACAGACCTACCACGACCTACACTGACCTACACTGACATGCACTGACATACACTGACCTGCCCAGAGCTATACAGAGCTACACAGAGCCTGTCCAGCCACCTACACAGAGCGATCTGTAGAGGTCTGCGTAGGTACCTGAACCAAGCCTCTGTGCAGGGGGGGTCTGAATGCAGTGATTGCAGTGGCAGTTCGGCAGCAGTTCAACTTCAGTTCAGCAGCAATGTTGCAGTATCCAAACTTCGCTCTCTGACACTGGCCATGTATTTCAACAGAGGTTGGAAGAGAGTCGTATACGGGGGGTTATATGGAATCGGAAGAAAGCGCCAAGTCCGTACTCAGTATGCTGCGCTAAAATTGGACCACGCGAGTATAATGTATCCCCCTCCCCTAAAACGCGCCGCATAACCTCGAGTCACTGCAAACACGCCTCAACATCCTTATTTTATTTTAGGGTGTTCAAGTTTAACACCGAATTTTGAATCAATGCTCGGGTGCTCCTAGTAATACTAAAGAGTATGTAGACCAAGAATGCAAGGCCAAAGGAGAGCTCACCTTTGCGTATACTTCTGGATTACCTGACAAAAGGAAAGCGCGCGGAAAAGGCTTCATTAAGCGTACAGAAAGGATTGATTAATTTGAATGCGATATAAATACATACACTGACGAGAAGGAGAAATCTAATCTTACTCGAGCAATCTAAACATATTTTGCCCAATGAAACGTGATCCCAGTGAAGTTCCCAGCGTCCCGCAGAATAGCCACCTTGTGGCTGCCATCGAGATTGGTAACCCACAACGAGCCAAGCAGGTCCGCGACGTATACCTGCATTCTGAAACGCTCAGTCAGTTCATCAACTTTCAATGAAAGACAGAATCCAACGCACCTTCTTCCCGATGGAACCCACGGTCAACCCAATTGTCTCATGGAAGCGCTCCGCAATTACTAGCTCACGGCTCGGCCCGCACGGGGTTGAGCCGGGCGTCAGTGGCGCAGAGACGTCCGCGCGGTTCAAGCTGTTCCCAAATGGCGGGTCGCCGCGGTCCGTCCAGTACAAATACCCATCATGGAACTCTAAATTGATCAGCTCAGGCAGGCCCTCAAACAGCACCTCGACGTTGGGGCGCCGTGCGGGATCCGCACCAGCTGGAGGGTCGATGTGCACGCAGAAGATCCACCTGTTCGAGCCCTTGCTGTTACCCTTCTGCGTCCTGCACTGGTCGGCGTGTTGCACGGGCATGGACACGGAGATGTAGAGCGTCTGGAGGGTTGACCCGTCGAGCGCGCAGCGTTGAATCTTGCTGCCCTCGCGGTCGCACCAGTAGAGCTGCTCGCGCGCGGTGTCGAGCACGAGCTGCTTCAGCGTGTGAGTGGTGCCGGGGCAGACGATGGTTGTGACATGCGAGCCGTCGATGTTGGTGCGGCTGAGGAAGCCGTCGTTGGTGTTCGTGCCCATGTTGGTCCAGTAGATGTGGCCTAAATGGTATATGATGAGCGAATCATGTTGGGGAGGGGATTTGGGAAGGACGATACCGACCTTTACCTGGGCGCTCGTCTATCTGCACGCTGTTGGGGCGGCTGGTGAGTCCGGTCACCAATGTTTTCCCCTCTCTCCCGTCGATAGCGAGTGAGCAAAGTTCGCCCTTGATGACGTCCAGAAACGCGACGTGGTCCTTCTCCGCGATGGGTGCGTGTGGCAGGTGGTTGTAGAACCCCTTCCCGCTCTTGGTGCCAAGCGTCCCTGCATCCACCATCGATTTGAGCAGCGCCGCGGGCTCGGGGAGAATCTGCCCGGGGCGGACGTGGGCATAGTGGTTCTCAATGTCGAGGGCAACGTCGAGCCCGATGCCGTCGAGCATTTCGAAGACACTGCGGTTCATGCCAAGGACCTCTTTCATAATGCCGTTGACTTCGGCTGCACCTGCGATGCCTTGAGCGACGACGCAGAGCGATTCACGCTTGATAGCAGCCCAAATTCGATTGAATAGCAGACCAATGGACTCTTTCCTCCTGTTGTCAGAGCGAGGTAAGTCTACCGTTGAAATGAATGGGAAGGAAGATGACCCACACATAGTAAGTGCAGAGTCCATGACGCGGGGCCTCTCTCAAGAGCAATGTGATGACAGCAGGATCGGTGTGGGGATTGGGCATTATCTGACTGCCGCACAGTATGATGAATGAGGACAAGCCAAATAATAATACGCGATGATAGGGCGTGTACCAAAACATGCATGAAAACACCAGTTTTTATTTCATTTTGAACCTATTAGCAGGTAGAAGTGAGGCATTAGATTATGAGCGTACACCCGCCCTTGGGTGGTAGGCTACACTATTGATGGCCGAAAGTCAGTGTAACAAACCAACTATGAAGGATTGAGTAGACTTGACAAGGCAGCCCAAAAGGCTGTTACGTCCTGACTATGATATTCTACACTGAGCTATAGATGGTGGCGGTAAGCCATTATCTTATGCGCTGGAGGTGAAACATCAGGGAACTACTCAGGATTATTGACTTGCCATCTCAACGGCCTCTGAATAGTCTTATGACTAATGCGGGCCTCGCATCAAGGATTTACTGATATGATTGATGAGGATCGACACTATAGAATAGCGCTGCGCTATATTTTACCAGTCACTATACTGGTGTGCCAGTATAGCGCCGCGCTATCCTGTCAATCTGCTTGAATATTTACTATGAGTTCCACTGAGCTTGTGAAGTGTGGACTGATAGGGAAATTGAATAGGACTTGAATTAGCCAGTAAACTTTCCCCCAGATATACGGGAAATATAGTAGACTCTAGATTTGTGATAGAAATCAGATATATTTGCAAATGCACAGAAAAGATTAAGAGATATGGGACATCGAAAAGACTACCAATCACATTGATATAAGAGCCCCGTTCAAACCTGCACCAACCCGTCTCCTGTAGCAGCGCTTTAGGCCTCCAGGACTAAGACTTGTTGTGTAAATCGTACTCTCTTGTCTCCTGTAGCAGTGCTTTAGGCCTCCAGGACTAAAGACTAGTTTGTGCTAGTAGAAGTGAAACCGCCGCCTTCAGTGTAGCTTTCTGCACCTTAGCCCAGCGTCCACCTTCTGTGTAACAGCCCCGTTTCGTTGATACCACCGCCGTTCGTGCAGCGTTGGTTGATATTGAAGTAGTGTCTGCCTGTTGATAGTCTGCCCTACCTTCTGCTTCTTGGCTAGCTGCCAGTAGTGTTAGGTTCTGCCGCTCACATAGAAACTGAAGACTTGAACAGTCTAAAGTTTAACTTGAGTCTTGATATCCTGTTGGCGTGAAGTCCCTGCTACCCTAGCATAACCGTGCTTAAACCGCATAGTTGCTATTGAAACAAAAGCCTTATTCCAACCTTGCACACCCTTTTGACGGGTGATACGTACCCTACCTCCCCGAACACACACACACACACGAGTATTAGGATTAGGATTAGTGATTTGTTTTGGTTTTGGTTGGTTTGAGTAGAGTGACTAGTTCGCTTTTCTCACTAGTCAATCCATTAGATTTCACGGCCGCACCCTAGTGCACTGTTTCAGCGACTCACACCGCGGTGGGTGGCATGTAGTGGGTGCGTGTTGACGAGTCTTGCTTTGTTCTTCACTCTCTCGAACATCTCCGAACCCGTGTAAGAAGAGCTGTTGCTCGCCAAAATGCAATCGTCCGACAGGATCATAAAACTAGCTCTCGTTTGCTTAAGCAAACTACGTTGAGACGCGCCGGGCCGGCTTAAGCCGCTTAAGCACGCCTCAAATATTGTATGTAGATAATTGTACCTACCGTACCGCTAAGTTAGTTATTGTGCTTAATCCACTTAAGCCGGCTAAGCTGCTCAAGCGCCATGGCTGCAAACACAAAGACTACTAAAGCTAACTGCAAGTGATGAAACCTGCTTAAGCAAAACCAAAGCACAAAGTCGTTCAAGCAACCCGGACACTGAAGCAGGTGCCGGGTTAGGTAATATTGTTGCGACTCACCAAAGCTAAGTGTAGTCCCGGTCTTGTCCTGGTTTGGCCGTGTTTGAAGCAAGTGGCGGAGATAAAACTGGGCAATAGCGCTCCGGTGCATTCAATGCCCTCACCGAAAAGTGGAAAAGAGGAAACGGGCAGTGAACCGGAGAAGCAGTAATAGAGGGAAATGAACGGCATACATGGTAATAGCTGTCCCAGGCGCCATGCAAAGGTGGCAAAAATCAATTGATGTGTGGCGCCGGGTCTGATTGACTGCCAGTTTGAGCACTCAGCTGCGAAGGCCAAGGAATTGAAGAGATATAAACAACGCAGAATGGAAGAGGAGCACAGCATAACTCATACTTTACTTTTTTTTTGTTCTCGGAGATCACAGTCAGCCCCTCTCCTCACGGATGTAAACAATGTAAGCTTTACCCTCGTCAGGGTCAGTCTGCCTTGCTCAGGCCTAGATACATTATATGTCCATTCATCTATCTGCATTACATTCAATTGTTGCATTCACATGTATGTAGCCGCTCTTACCCTGATCGGACATGTACGTTGTGGCTGTGCTTGTCCTGTGCACGCAAGATTTCGTATAATACCGAACATTTGATGTTCGGCTTGATCGCCGGTCAACCGTTGAACATGAGCCAGAATAAGGGCTCATAGTTTATGCCTCTTGGTTTAAGCTGAATCAGGCATAAGCCAACCTCACGTGCTGATCTGGAGTCTTGGTGCTCGCATTGTGGTTTCATTTCTCCTGAACCCACAAACACGTGAGAACTTGAGTGGGCACGGGCCACATGGCGGCTCTCAGGCCCAAAATGTAAAGTACCTGGAACAAGCCCAGCCTCGGAAATTTCTCCAGCATCCACGAGTCGAAATTACAAGGGGTACCCGCCAAAAAAAATCACCTACACTAAGTCGAAAAAGTGAATTAAGGTCCGCCAGATCCTCCTACCCTATTAGCCGACTTTCCCACGGCCACATGGCCTTCCAAAACGGATAATCCCTCACTTCAGATGCCATCCACAAACCCCAGATTTCATTTTAGCTTGTGAACTCCGTGTATAATGTGCCGTTCCAAGGATCTGGTTTATGATGGGCTGCTCAAGAGCCACTTAAACAGGTGGCCTCTCTAATCCTGCACATTGCTTCTCCCCATCATCGTCCTGCTCCCCGCAGCGTCTTCAACCCTTCTCTCGTGGCGAGTCCTTGCATGGATCGGGCGCAGCAAGTCTGTGAAAACATCAAGAGGGCCTGAGGATTATTAGACTCAGCAGCAACTACGCTTCAAGGCTCAAGCCATCTGTTAACGTAGGTTCGGCTGTTCCTCAAAACTCAACCGCATACACAAGATTTCTCGTCTCGGAGCAGTAGCTTATCAAGGCACAGTAAGAGGTTAAGCCATCCGAGCCGTTCCAGCGCCTGGACCTCTGTGCTGAACAGATGTGTGCTGTCCTGTTCAACATCCCTTCAGAAGCCCAATTTCTTCTTCTTCGGCTACTCCAATCGTCCCTCGCATCTCTTCCTCCCTGTTTGTCCGGGTTTATCTGCACTCTGTCCGCACCGAGTTGTCAAAGACGGTCCCGAATTTGGTCCAAGTTCAAACTTGTTCGGCCTTGGAAAGTTCGCTGAAGTTGCGTCCACTTCAGTCCGACACGACTATTTCCACATCACTGGTGTCTCTGGCTGTAATTTTGATCAATGTTGTTGGTACATACCTGAGGGTGTCTGCGAGTATTTTTGCGGATTTATCTGGCCCTTCTGGATGTCACCAGGAAAGAAACTTTGCCAGGAGGTCAAATTTTGGCGGGGGTGGGGGTTGATGTGGGGATATAATATTCTTCGCCGGGGGGTTTGGTTGAAACTTGCGAGGGGTCTGTGGGAAGTATGCATATTGCATACAAGAGTCAGGATCAGTGGTTTGGAGACGAAATAAGTACTCAATGTTCAAAGTTTGGTACAGCTCCGAGATGTCCGAAACCGGTCTGCGCCACCGAACCAATAAGATTGGCCCATCAATGCACGTGCTTGACGGGCGCTAAAAGGTAGGAACACCAAAAGCATCTTCCTTTAGCACACTCCTCGACTTTCATGAAATTCTAAAGGGACAGAGTCTTTTGTAATATGTTTCCGCAGCTGTGCTGGAGGGCACAAATTTGGGAAATCAACGAATTGCAATCCTATACCGCCAGACTGTTCGGTTTGTTCCTGGCTCGGCGGTGTGGACCTAACTATCTGCCTTTGAGTTCAAGTAGCTTATTAACATTTGATTTGTAAAGCAAACAAGAAGCTGTTAAATGCTGTCGGCAAGATGAAAGATTCAAAACTGCATCCTGGAATTGTGAAAACCGGAAGTCACATCGAGTTATAAATCTTGAATACAATCTTGCTGTTTCCTCGGCTTAATTCTCGCAACTGCTTCTACTCTCAGATTCAGATATCATGTATGGTATATTTGAAACCGGAAAACAGACATTTGTATTCGGGAATATGTTTAGTATTAAGCATCACTCCATCGCTCTCTGATCAACAAAAAGAGCGAAAGAAGATGAGATTTGGATAATCCTACAGTTCAATCAGGTAACTGAATAAGTGCTTTGTGGTTAAGGGAGCACACAAATGAAGGTGCTAGTGAAGAGAAAGAGATTTGACACATTACCGACAGTATGTGGTCCAGAAGAATATCGGGGAAGCAAGGGGAAAGGCGGGCCAAGGCAGTAGGCAGGGGCGGTGGTACAGCATTTGGGGCGGTGGTGCGGCGCTGGGGCGGAGCAGCGAGCGGGTCTGGCAGATGAGTTGGAGTCACAAGTAGGTGCACCGGCAGCATGGTGGGCAGCAGGTCAGCAAGCGGGGGAGGCGGAAGCGCGGTAGCGACCAGGGGCGGCGGAACAACGAGCGAGAGCGGCAGAGTAGCGGGCGGGTGTGCCCGAGCAACAAGTGGGTGCGCCGAAACAACAAGAAGGCTGTGCCAAAGCAACGAGCAGGGGCAGGGGAACAGCGAGCAGGTGCAGCGGAGTAACGAGTGGGTTGGGCGGGCGATGGGCGGCGGCAGCGGTGGTACAGCAAGCAGGGGCAGCTAGATAGTAGGCAGAGAGGTCGGCGTCGCAATCGGGAACGGTGCCGGGCCCAGTAAGGGACGTGGACCAAAAGGAAGGCTTGCAAATGTGCTGGGTATTGCAGCCAGAAAAAATGAAACATTGCAACGCACCGGTAGGATATGCCTGATTCGATGTAAAGAGATAGATCAGGGTGGATAGGGGTCATTATGGAGAGATTTGAGGACCAGAGGAACCCTGGGGTGGCCGGTAAGCGAGCAGTAGAATCAGGGGCCGTGGAACCGAATTTTCAGCCCAAGCCGTACAGGATTGAACTGTAAGTCGGTGAGGCCGTTCAGAGGGTACTGAAGGTTTCTGAGGCAATATTACACGACCACTGTGGACCACAGGCAGATTTTATGCGCGATATCGTTCCCGGAATGCGCCCCAATGCAACGGCAAATACTCGATTATCGAGAGGATTCAGCGCCAAATATGCGACGAGGGGGTCAGAGAGGTCCAGTAATAATATCCTGGAGAAGGGGTAAAGCAAGCCGCAGCACCAGAGGCAAGGGGAAACCAGCGTGGGGTGCATCAGGAAAACTGGCCGACACTTGACAGTGTTTGACAGCGCTGCATAGCATCCATAGTGTCTCTAGTAGCCATAGCTACATCCCCAATATACAGCACTAGGACATCACTATGGGATGCTTGACAGCTCCGCGCCACAACTATGGAATACTAGCCGATACTAGGCTATTGCTGGAAAGCCGGCCTGTGTGCTAGCAGAAACCCTAGCTTTCATACGCTACACAGCTTGTACACCCGTTCTCAATGACTAATAACGACAAAAGAATGAAACAGTAGATGAAAATTAGCAATATAACTACTACATGAGCTCACAGAAGTACTACTGGGGTCTCACTACAGCCTACATGGGCGGTCTCGGGTATGAACACAACGCTGTCCATGTTGTCGACGGGGCCCCTTAAGCGGCGGACGAGGGTGTGCACGTTGCTCTTTGCGGCGCTCCATCTTGGCGAGGGGGACGACAGAGTACGCGGGCGGAACAGCGGCGTAGTCAAGGAGCTCGCAGGAGCGCAGCGCGGGGAACATCGAGCACGCGAGGCGCCGGAGAAGCGGGAGGTGGTGCCACATGTCGCGGATAGAGAGATGGCGGAAGAAAACACTGCATCGGATTTAGAGATGGCCTGGGGTTTGCCCTCGAGGATCAGTGAGCATGGAGGAAGGAGGGAATGGGCAGCGAGGGGACGTACCGAGGCGCTCGCGCTGCTTCATCTTGCACATGGTCTTGTGCCCGCCTTGCTTCCATGCGAGCGTCTGGCACTCCTTGGAGCAGTACAGCGTCGTCGAGCAGCCGCCACAGTTGTGGACAGTATTCTTTGCGTCGAATTTGTGGCACTGGAGGAGTTGGTCAGTCAGAGCCATAGCAAAGTTTTTAGTACATACCGCGACATTCTCGCACGTTGCAGCCCTCCCACCGCGACAGCCTGCATCACAACAAAATGTGTCGCGCCTGAGCGCAGGCAGCGCGCGCATGCCGGCGCGTATGAGCCGTGCACGTGTGCCTACCACTCACCACCCCACTATGCCGCAATGCGCGTGCCCGCCGTGTCCGCCTGTGCCTGCAGCGCCAGTGCTTTACCCACCGTGCGACGAGCAGTGCCGTGGCGGCGCCCGCCCTACCCTGGCAGGGTGGTACCGACTATGGACATATGGGTGCCACACCACTGGGCGAGATTGCCACTGGGTGAGGAGGATGGATTGCGGGGGATGTGGGATCGTGATGGCGCACCTAACAAGAGGACGACGGCGCAGACATCTAGGCACACATTTGAGTACAGCACAGGAAGGAGATGAAAAATTGTCACCTACTTGGATCTCGGTATCTTCTGTCCCCGTCACAAGCAGCGTGCTGTCGGGGGAGAGCAATGGGGGCATTCTTGGGGGGAAGTCGGTGAACTGACATGCTCGACGGTGTAGAGGGGTACCATTGACAAAGAGTGAGGTGAAAACGGGAAGGCGGGAGACGAGAGGATGGTGGCAAGAGGAAAGAACAACCATTGTGACAGTGAAGCACGTGTGAGCGGACCTTAAGCACCGATCATCGGATCAAGCCGACGCATTAGTCTTTTGTCTTTTGTTGTCGACCACAGCCATACCAGAGCAATTTATGTGTAGTATGTAGGCAAAACCCATGGCCATGTAATAGTAATGTGAATTCCAAAGCCGCAGAAATAATGGGACGAGAAGATAATACTAAAAACTAAATGTAGAAATGCACGATGAGATAGAAAAGCGCCAAGTACCAGCAGCCCAACCGACTGAAACAATTCATAGATTATATAAGAACACTCTGCGCCGACGCCCCCTCCTACTCTTGTGCTCGCCTCCGTGCTGACCGGGAGGGAGAAAGCAGGATAGAGAATGGGTAACGGACATCAGGAAAAAACCTCCTTTACTAATTTAGCACTAATTTTCTTCCCGCAAAATAATTTGGAGAGATTACCCAATTCGGGGCAAAGAGGCTAAAAAGCGGGCAAGGAAGAGAAATATAAGCTAAATTCCGGCCGTGCAATGGGACTGAAAGAACCCATGCCTGAAATTGTGTACCATAAAGATAATGGTTATCCAGAGAAGAATCACCATCCATGGCCTTTTCCTTGACCTCAAACTCCTCTGCTGCTCTTACTTAAAGTAAATGCTCCCAAGTCATTCAAACTCCGCTCGGGAATCAGCTGCCCGCGGTTCCGAGCTGTTGATACACGTCATGGTCGTCCTCAACGTCGCGTGACTCGGCTATTGCATGTTGGTTGCCAAGTGGCCTCTCTCTTCCGCCCACCATCCTCCACTGTCCCCACTCCGTTCCTCCCTTCCCTCTGCTCAAATTACCCTCTTTGCACTCACTCTGCCGCTACTGGTTGCCATCCTTCAACTCAACTATGCGCAAGTTCAAGCAAGGAAACACCATGCCCGCCTCTCTTCCGTGACTGCACGAGGAACAAGCTCATCAAGTTGGTCTCAAAGACAGCTTTTACTTGTGCGATTTTCCTCAAAATACCCTCAATACCTCACTAACTGCTTCAAGAGTACCTGGTTTCTCCTTTCATCCTCGAATGTCTTGTGTCGACTTGCTGCCTGTGGAAACCCGTCAAGATCGGAGTCAGCAGAGCTACAAATTCATGTATAGACGAGAAGACGATTGGAACGGTTCGGATGATGGTAACCAAGAGCCTTCCAACGCATGGCCTGCGCGGACGCCGAGACCGGAAGCAAGGTATGTTACGGTATCTCCTTGCGTGTCGGTCGGGTGTTCATTTGCCTGGTCACAGCTCACGGCCCATTCCCGAGTTGCGGATGATATTGCTCATGGCCACACACCGTGGCTGCAGTGAGTCTCGTCAAAATTTATGAGTCACCATCAATGTGTTTATTTTCAGATTTGGGTATTCCACCAACGGCAAGTTCGAAGGCATCGCTTACCGCATTGCGTCTTAAATCGACATCATTGGGTGTCTACTGCCACCCAACCACCTACGTCGCCCTTCCTGTCCCTGCCGTCTCCGCCCCCGATCACCTAATCCTCCCAACCGTGGCGCACGGTCAAGACGACTCGGTTCCTACAGCCATTTTGTATGTTGTGATCTGCCAGGACATTGTGTTAGTTCGATGTTTATTAGTGTTCATATTGTGTAGGACCATGTATATACTGCATAATTCAATTACTTTTCCACATCCACAACCGAATTAAGGGATTATACCAAGCACCAAAGCAAATTTATGCGGCTGAAGTGAAGGAAATAGCAGAGAACTGGTTGTGAATCTCCCCTAAATTACCATTAATTTATTTCCAACGTCACTAGAAAGCTAACCCAACTAACACAACTTATTAGGCCAGATTACCGAAACTTTCCGGGTAATCCGACCTTATTAGTAAAGGAGATCTTTCCTGATGGAGAATGATGCAGCATGTTATGCGGCTACTTGCCTAGCTTTCCATAGTTGTCCATAGCATACAGTGAACACTATACAGTGCTATGCAGCGCTATCCCAGTGCTATGGGCTTCTATGGTTGCTATGGGCACTATGGCCAACTACGGCTCGGCTACGGTTTTCCTGATGTGGGGGAAGAGCGATTGATGGGATTGATGGGAGACGTGTGAATGTAACACGAGCATACAATGGCGCCCACCCATTCTGACAACGACGACGTGACACCCTATGAACCAGTTGCCTCATTTGCGCACCTGTAAGTTATGAGGTAGAGTTCTATAGATGTGTATTGTATAACCCCGAGCTAGATTACTGTACAATTTCGTTCAAATCGACAGGGGGTGTGACGCGTGACCCATTTTACCTATTCGACATTTCGGCAGCCGCCAATTTTTTGTGTGACACCTCGAAAATTTCGGCATTTGAACCGGAAATTTTGCCTTTTTTGCCTTTTTTTTTTTTTTTTTTAGGCAATTTGGGGCCTGTGTAACCACTTGGAGGTTCGACAGAGGTCCGAGTGACGCGTGACATCGACCAAAGTTCGTGATCGACAGGGGGGTGCGTGACGCGTGACTGCCGATTTGAACGAAATTGTACAGTAGTTGCAGGCGGCGTGCAAGGTAAATAAGGAGGCTTAACTGAGCAAATTCTGAGATTTCAGCGCAGGCGGAGAGTACCGCCACCCGACGCGTTGCGCACGCGTCAATGCGCCAGACGACGCCGCCGTTGGAGGGTGGGTGGCAGATCAGTTGCAGATCAGGCAACATGTGGGGGCTCTGATATAAATAGAACCGAACCTCTAACCACAGGGTTTTATGTAAATCGGGAAACCTCTAAACAACCCGCCTTTTATACATAAAAACGCCGTATACGCCTGTTCCCTCGATCTTCCTCGCTCCCCCGCTCTCGCCTTCCGCCTCCAATTGCCATCCTCTAAGGCCGTGCCCCTTGCAACGTCAAGACTTACCTATATCGTCGTCCTCGGTCGTTCTCAAGCCCATTCTTCAAGCTCTGCAACAGATCTTTGGCAGTAACATCCCCCGCCGTTAACTTTTCGCCTTTCCCTCTGGCTCTCAAGTCCTCTAAGTGCTTCAAGACTTCAACCAAGCTCAAGCTTTACATCAAAGCATCTCAAGAACAAAAGCTCCCACAGATCTGCATTACCCAGTCGTTTGCCACCCTCGTATCTTGTCTCGCGCAGCTTGGCCTGCACCGTTCAGCCTCAAACCGTTTATTTGTCATTTTCCAATTATTTAACGACGTAGTACCGCCCCCAGTCGTCCTGCCAGTCACCCTGAGGTCGACGGTCGCGAGGAGGTGCAGGCTACTGGAAGGTACATACTCAAAGCTGACTCATTCCCCCTCCCTATACGCACAACGCTCCCCCTTTGTTCTCCTGCCTTCTCCGCCCGTTCGACGCCTGGTCCTCTCCGCCTGCTTCGGCGGTGTGCCACGGTTGCCGCGCCTCTCAATTGCACCGTCGGATTTACGAAGACTACTTCGTACGTAGCGACCGTATTTACATCATGTACTTCGATACCCGAATATATAGCATATTTTTCGAGATCTTGCTGTGCTTGGTATGCATCTTTGCGACGTCTTTGGATGTCTTTATGTTTGTCTTTCCCAAGCTATGTTGTATCTTAGAGGTCTTTCCCAAGATGAAAGTCTTGCACAAGACTTTTGAATCTACCTAGCGGAAGACGCACGTCCTTGGAGAAAATGCGTCTTGAGCGTCTTGGCCAAGACGTCAAAGAAAAACATGTAGTTTTACTCAAGTTCGAACTCAGCCGCGCCCCATCCTGCACAACGTAGCGCCTTTGAACTGCGCAAAAAGTGGAACACAGATCGAGAAAGTCTGATCCAATTAGCGGGCATCGGTTCACGACCGATAGTTCGATGCTTGCTCCAGCTAGGCGTATTCAATCCTCCTTGTCTCAATCGGAGAAAGGGCGCCCGACACGACGATTTTTAAGGTATCGGTACATGCCCATACATCAAACTACAAAGTAAAAAATGTAGCCAATGTAAAAGAGAATGGGAAAACGAAGAATCGGGATGTATAAGTAATGTGGGTCCGAATAGGCACTTCTCCTACACTCCCGCAGTACTTCCCCAAACTCGCAGCGCTCGCCAGAGATCCGAATTGCACGGCGGCGGTGCGATCTGAAATACCGGGGGAGCGTAGGTCTTGCTGCCTCCGCCCGGGTTCGTCGCACCGAGAATTGTCGCGGTGCCCCATCCGCGCTTGTCTGAAAACCCTAGCGCGGAAGGCGGGTACCGGTGGAAGCATGGGTGCGCATTGCCTCCGTGTGGTCCGTGCCATCGTGGCACTGTCATCGCGGCAAACGCAGCCGCCGCCGAGCGGAGCTGTCATCGAGCGGGGCGGTATAGGGCTGAGGATGGACGTGGGAAGCGGGGAGGGTATGGGACGACGGGGGGAAAGCTGCAGCGTGTGCTGTGCACGAGAGATGGTACCCGTCCCGTTCGCGGTGCGCGGCAGGCCAAGGTTTCGAGCGGTCGGGCGTCGGCGCAGAAGATAGACGCGGTGCCCGGGGAGGCGATGAAGGCGGCGTGGGCGACGGGGAATGCTCATTGCACTTGCTGTGCGCTCCGGCGATGCTGCGCGTCGTACTCCCGGTGCCGGACACGAGCTGGCTTCGAGCGGAGGACGATGAGGCGCTGGACACGCTCGCGGCGGGCAGGGAGGTGATAACCGTGGCGCGGGGGATGGGGAGCGGCTGCTGCAGGTGCTGCGCATGCGAGGGGTCGTGCATGCAAGCGCCCTGCGCGCGTGTGGATCGGGGAGAGTGGTAGTTGCTAGAGATGCACTTGGCGCGCGAGGAGGCGATTAAAGCGGTGCCAGCGATGGGGAACAACCATCGCACGCACTGCGCACGCAGGAGGCGATGAAGGCGGTGCTGGGGAGTACGGCAGGCGCAGGCGTCGGTCGGTGACGGCAGTACACACGGCAGTACACTTCTGAAGACTCACGGTGTGTGGGAAGGCGACGAGGCGTCGTCGGCAGCAAGGAACGCCAGCGTCGCGTACTGCGCGCGCAGCTGGTAGCACGGGTTGGGCTTGTGTTCACGCCGGCGGGGTCTCGAGCCCTTGGGTGTGGCAGGAACGGTAGAGCGCGCCTGTAACGGATTGTGCGCGCTGTCGTGGTGCTGTAGATGGAACCCTGGGCAGCGAGCGGCGCTGCTAGTCACGGCGCACGTCGTATGCTACGCTCCAGAGAGACGGGCATCGACAGCGTGGAGAAGGTGTCGGGCGCGGCGAGGCACGACTCTGCCGAACAGACGGCGGTGTTGCTAAGGATTGTCCTGAGCGCGAGCTCACCCCGTCTTGATTTTTGAGAGCTTCAGAGCTTGAGATACGGACGGGTGCGCGCGCGCAGGATGGCTGGCGAGGAAGTGAGTATATATACCTCAAGCGCGAAAAATAGACTAAGGAGGGGGCGAAGGGATGGAAAAAGAAGAAAGGGCGGAAAGGGAAGGAAAAAAAGAGAAGAGAAACCCACCCAGAAAGGCTCCGAATGGTACTTGGTGGGGCGCACAGGTCATTCGAGCGCGGCACCGAGCATCTCGCCCATCGCTAAGACCTACAAGGTCATTAACAAAGATCGATGAGAGCAAAATGGCACGTACGATGCTCGCGATGTGGGTTCGCAGCACAGGTAGGCAATCCCAAGCCGTGCATGAGGAATCTCGTCTACGCAGAACGGGTGCGGCGAGTCGTCCATGGAGAGAGCGCGAGAAGGGGCGCTGCAGCACCTCGAAGCGACGGCGCGGAAGGGACGCATACGGCGAGCGTGGGGAACTGGAATGGGGAGACTCCGAGAAGCACACGAATCAGCGCGCAAGAAGCTTTACACGGCCAACGCATGACGCACCTCAAATACACTCACGAGGGCCTGCGTCTAGGCAAATGAAAGGATTGGAGTGGGATTGGCAAGTTTCGAGGCATAGCGGGCGGGGTCCCTAGTCGAGGGAGAGCGACATGGCCAAGACATGGCAGCAACATGGCAGTCCTGATCGCGCGGCAGCGACGACCGCGCCACACAGTGCCAAATAAACGCGTTGGACCTTGGTTGGACCGAAGGTGCAATGGGGCGGGAAGGCGGGCGCGTAGATTGAAAAGTGGCAGCGTAGGGGGAGTCCCAATTATTGGGCGGGCTCCGTCGGGGCAGCGGGTCGCGTGATTGAGGAATCGGGAATACTGTACGATTTCGACCGGGTATTCGGTCACGGGTCACAGCGCTCGATGAATTGAATACTTGATAAATATGTCACTGGTCACTGAGACCATTGAATACTTGGCCGAATAAACTTCTTCCTGGGGATTCACAGTCCCGTCACGCGGCATCTCCCGCCGATCGCGTGGGACTGTCCCTTCGCTTAGGACTGGGATGTTTTCGGTTCGATCGGTCCGCTCACGTAACCGAACTGATTGGCGGTTCACAGCTCCGGCTTTGGCAGGCTCGCGCTCGATGCGATCGACGGGGGCAGCGTCGGGGCCGCTCTCCATTCGTTGTCTCGCACCACCCTTGGTGCTGCTCTCGTCGCCTTCCCCCTCGTCCTCTTCCCCGTTTACCAACTCTCTGTACTTGCCCTCCGTGCTTGCCGCAGCGGCCGTTCCATGCCCAAGGATGCATCAAGAGACGAAGCACTCCCTTTTCCGGGCGAATATGGACCCAACGGATTTGCGACCCAATATATTAATCTGTGTGTGGAACCTGACATATGTATTGATTATGACCGACTTGACATGGCATGCGCAGAGGACCGCTCACGAATGCCGTATTGACAGAACATTGCAAGACTTTCAAGCTCCCTCATTCGGGTAACAAGGCTGTACTCACGCAGCGCCTCACGTCATTCAGCAAAGACAAGGAACGTTGGACCAGGTGTGTCATTAAATATATTTCGGGATCATTGTTCATGGTCATAGTCTCCTTCCGGGTGCGACGAATGCACACAAAGGTTCTCGCAAGCCTGAGCTAGAGAAAAGGACAAAACCAAAAGTATCCACTGTGCGGCGGGAGAGTTTGTTCCACGGAGCTGACGGTGTCCGTGTACTGAATGCCCCCATCACTGAGCGCTCCAAGGATGTCCGCACAGCCGAGACAAGGGATGCAATACTGCCTTGGGTATTTATTTTTATTTTATAGTCAATCGTACTGCTTTACTGAAAAGAATTTAACGAGGCCAAACGGATTGTCGAACAATATCCGTACCAGAAGCCTGATACTGATCAAGCGGATATTAATGCGTCAATATACATCAGTCCGCCGGCGGTTAGCAGCACATTGCAGTCCCAGAGCGCGAGTAGCAATGGAGCAGTAAGTTTATTTTTCTGATTCTTTAGAAGCCAACTAATTCACGGGTTAGACACCACCGCCGCAAAGCAGTGCCCTTGATCTCTTGACGGCGGGCTTGCTTGCATTGGTACAAAACAGTGGGAATCTCTCCCAGTTAGTTTCAGATGTACCAATGGCGAGAGCGGGGGCTCCTCCCACTTCCCTCCCTCCCTCCTTGCCTTCGATCCACCCACCGCCTGATTCGGGAAGCGTGCACACATCCGCCATCGGCAACTCTTCGACGGTTGATATCACATCCACAACAGCTCCGTCGATCCACCCACCGCCTGATTCGGGAAGCGTGCACACATCCGCCATCGGCAACTTCTCGACGGTTGATATCACATCCACAACAGCTCCGTCGCTCGACATTTCTGGGCCCAGCGACGACGATGCTGACGTTCGCATTCGTACACTGAAGTTGGCCGCCGGGAAATACATCACTTTCAGCGAAGCTGATGTCCCCGATCCGCCGGCGACAAGCTACGCAAGGCACATAGAAGATTTGTTATCTGACTGGGATGATAATCTACCACGCTGGAAGGGGAACTCGCCTCTGAAGATCAACGGCGTCCCAATTGCCCTTATCTATTGGCCAACGGTCTTCAAGTATTGGAAAGGTACTCAGTGGAAAGGTGTCAAGAAAACGTGGTTTGAGTGGAAGGTACGCCGACCGATTTGTATTTTGTTCTCGGTTTGACATGTGTGCATCCAGATCCTTTTTCACGCAATGTCAGCTACCACGCTCGACAATTTCTGGGACCGATATTCAGTCCCCGACAAAGCCGGCCAACCTCAACGCATGAAATACACTCCCCTCCTCAAAGAACTGGCAAAGGAACGGCAGGCAGAGAACGAAAGATTGGCAGATTTGGCACGTCGCGAGCTTACCGCTGAACAATTAACATATTGTAAAGGCGGTGGGCACTTTGTCATGACAAAACCGGCCATGATCGCTGCTCACTATCGCAAATTGAAAGGACTCGTTGATGTCGAAGACATGGACACAAACGATGATGACACGTAGATTGTTACCGTAACTTACAGTTTGTTAATGTGATTCAAACTCAGCGCCTTACGATAAATAATTCATACTTGATACAAGAATAGAGCCTTGAAATGAATCCAAATAAATTACTAGACGAGACGATAACTAAACACAGTGACATGTTCTACCACAACTAAAGCACTTCAAGGATGGTGCACGATTCGGATTCATGTAGTCCTCTCGTCGCTCAGATGGATCATCCACGTAGGAGATGAGGTATTTGACAATTGTGAGGCTGCTGAATTCGGTACTCCAGCCACCCCAATCGCATATCCGAATCAGGCCCCAGCGACAACATGTATACAGCCATTGACACCCGCCCCTACGAAATGAGTGTGTTCCGTACGGGTAGGGGTCAATCTTGACATCCAGTAGATTATTTCTGAACATTTCCAGGAAGAAATCACTGGTCTGGATAGAAATTAAATCAGGAAAGCGGTATTGGGTATGAAGCTCACCATTGGGGAATTTTGCGTAGAAACACGATCACCTGAAGCTATTTTGCGAAATAAATAGCCATCGGTGATCTCAGATACAGTTAGCCATTCCGCGAGAGCTCGAATAGGACACAGATGAGCGAGGTGTGGTGGAAGCAGATAGAGATAAAATGGTTTTACTCCTACGCATCCGCATTCAGTACCGGATAATCCTATATGCAGTGAAATGACTAACCGCCAAACTGGTTGGTTTTCCGAAACGGCAGCGTGAGTTTGATGCAAGTGTCCGAGATCCATTCGATATCGTGCATCTGTATCTTCAGAACCTCGTCGAAGCGAAGAAGGCAAAGAAATGATAGGGCATATGCCAGGCCAAGGAATCTTCGTGCTCGGCCACCGCCGCCCCAGTCATTTGGAGGCTTAGGTTTTTTGCGAGAACCAGCGGCGTATTCCTTAATTTCAGCTACCTCTGGTTTGTGGTTGTAGTGATAAAGTTTGTACAATGTTTCCTGAACTCCGTTAGCAATTATATATCAGGGAGACAGCGCACCCGTACCTGCGTTATAGCCCGAGCACTTGTTGCAGTTTCGCCGGCACGCACCTATTCATCTGATTAGTCCATGAACAACAACCCATGGCATAAAAATACCTTGCGGCGACGAAGACTAGTCATGTACGTAGCCACTGTCTCAGATACGGATGGGTTACCCATCATTCTCCCAGTGACCTCACTTTCATGCCACGGAAGTGAGCCAAGACCGCATAAACGGCCGAATGCGTAGGTCATCGCTGCCCTCATTTTCTGTGCGTGGTTGTAGCTGTCCCGCTTCTGGGTGTGTGGCTTTGTCGTTCCGTCGAAATTGAGCTCATCACATCTAAGATAATGTTAGCATATTCAATTCCCGTACAGCACCACTCACTCATGCATGATCCAAGCACAGATACACAATGGAACCAGTTTATTCGGGGTACTGGTAAAGAACTTCTCATCTTGTTTGATCAGCTTCGTCTGCTTCAAAAATTCGAGACATCTTTGCATTAGTCTGCGTGAAAGGTCAGCCCGGTAGAATTACGAATGGGTTCATGCATACCTTTTGTATTCCTTGTCTGTGTCACCTGTAACACCCTTCGAGGCATCCAGGAGGAACTCTTGCAGTTGGGATATATCGAATGGAGCAGGAGAATTGTCGTCTTCTTGTCCTGAATTATCCAGCAGAGTTTCACCCTCGGCTTCAATATCCTCCTCAATTTCGTTACGGTGAGCTTTATCGGCCTCATTTCCCTCGTGAATAGCACGAAAAAGTGCCGCAAAAACCAGTGGCACGCCGTCCGACATGAGAATGGGAAAGATAAAATGGATTGAGCCCCTATAGGTCTGACATTTACGAAGGGACGCAAAAATGTATATAGCCCCTTTCCCTTGCCAAATCTTAACGAAGCCCACCCTGAAAAGCAAACACTTAACATTAGCGAACGCTAATTGGGAACAAAAAAGGGAAAAACCTTAAAACAGACACCAGGATTTACCCCATGGATACAGACCAACCTTCGGGCTCGGGGGAAGTAAGATCGATGATCTCCTGGGCGGAAACTGAGAACAGTGAGTGGACGATATAGCATAAGAGTAAATAGACACACCAGAAATTCTGGACGGACCAGCAACGGGGAATGGTGTACTGGAACGCGGCTTTCGTACTGGAGTTACAGACTTGGAAACACGCGAAACCGGAGATCTAGATTTTATCGCCTTGAGTTTGGCCGAAGCGTTGGACCTTGAAACAAGATCCGGAAGGGCATAGTCAATAATCGGGGCGGGGATCCACTTGAGCCCAGCGCGGCGGTGAGCTCGGACGGCTCGCAGGTGTGGGTGGTGGTGCTGTTGGGCGCGGCCGGCGGAGGCGGAAGCAGGGGACGAAGGTCCGGGCGCGGGTGACGGAAGCGGACACACCGCCGCGGCGCACATCGTGCTTGCGGATGATTTCGCTCTTCCTCGAGCTGGGACGAGCGGAGCCGTAAAGCCGTGGAGCTTCGTGGAGCTTGAATCCGCATCTGTGCTCGCAATCAGCATCAAGTCATGAAAAGAAAGAGGAAGGTACGTACGTACACATTGGCGTGAGGCTCCGGGCATGCACACACTCAGCACAGGTCTCTTCCCCTCCTCCCCCGCCACAGGCGAGCTCGCGCTTGTTCCCGTACCGTACCCTTCCGCCCTCCGCCGCTGCCGGCCCCAAAGTGCGTGGCACAAGGGCGCGAAGAGGCGGATGCACGTGCGCACCCGGGTCCGGCAGGGAGTCGGCACCGACTCGTCGGACATGAATGGCGTGCACGCGTTCGACAGCGGGCGGCCCAACTGCCTGTACATCCTCTAGATAGCATACTAGGTATGCTGTGAGTATTCTATTTGAGGTGAATAGGGCAAGTACTGACCTTTGTGTCGGGTGCGGATCCGGCGGGGAGTCGGCACCGAGGTGGATGGCGTGCACGTGTTCGACAGCGGCGGCCCAAACGCCTGCACACCCTCTCTAGAATATCCTAAGGATGGTGTAAGTATTTTATTTGAGGTGAATAGGGCAAGGACTGACCGAAATATAAGTGGTTTTGGGTCGGGGGGGCGATCCGGTGGGACGTCGGGGCCGACATGGTCGGGTGCACGCGTTCGACAGCGGGCGGCCCCAAACGCCTGCAAAACCTCTCGAGAACATCCTAAGGATGGTGTAAGTATTTTACTTGAAGCGAGGAGAAAGAAAACTGACCTAGATAATTGAGGTTTTGTGTCGGGTACTGATCGGGTGGGGCGGCGCCGACAAGGCCGGTGTGCATGGATTTGGCGGCGGGCGAGCCAAAACGGTAGCGAGACCTCTTGAGAACATTCTAGAGCTGCATTGGGCAGTTTTTCCGAAGAGGTTTGGACCATACACACACGAAGTTGCCCAATACGGGGTTGTTGACTGTTAGTTCCCAATCCAGATAGTTGCACATTTCGCGCTCCATCTGGTTAATCTCCCGCAAGGTAGCGCGGTTTACTAATCGCTTCATTAGCAAAGGAAAAAGAAAACAAACGTGTTTTTGACTCACATTGAAGGGGGCGCTAAGAATAATGAGCGCCTAATCATCAATGAAAGTAAGAGCAAGACAAAAGCTCAGAATCAAACAGCTGCACATAATAATTGTCGCGCACCTGGAATAGACATTTTACTGAATCGGTAGGGCAGGAATGTCATAGTACGGATAGACACGCGTGCCAGGGATTTGATGCCTGGGTACACACCCAGGAACTGCCCCCAATATCGCAGGGGACTCGACACCCGAAGCATCATGCGCGGTTACACTGGGGAATTGACATGTTGTCGGTCGGAGGGCGCAAGACGACAGGGAGGGAGATGGAAGCAAAAGTCCAGATTCGCAGGCTCAGGACCGAACAAACGACGCGTGTGATCACGTGTACCGTGTCAAGAATTGACGCGTCCCAAACCACAAAAACAACGCGTCATTCGCTTGATCCTCTCAGTGGGCAATGCAGAAAGGAAGATACTCAGCTGTCATGGCTAGAAAAGCGCGTTGAAATGGGTGGATGCCTCTGATTCTTTATTGAACTTGAAGCTTCTGGTGAAGAGCAGTGCAGTAATAAATCTTGTGCTGAAAGACGGCGGGGAAATCCATTGTTTCCGGCGGGGAACAAACGGAATGATTCCCGGGACTGTGTATGATGCCGCTTGGACTGTTAATTTTGGGGCCCACGATGATTGCAGCGAAATTTTCGCGGACCATCAGACACATCAGCGTACGCAACACCACGGTCCAGTGCCTCCCACAGGACAGTCCTCCTCCGTGATGTTGCGGACTTAGCGATATACCGGCACTGGCTGTCCGCGCGCCTCGGCTACCGGTCACGCAGCCCGATATAATCTTACGGCCGCGCGACAAGAATATAAATCAAGTCTTCAGCCGAGCATTGTGCTTTCCACTCCCTTCATCCCCGTGCACTGTTTAGTTTGCCCTCAGCCTCAGCTCGTCCTTAGCTTGCCTCGGATTCACTATGCCTCCTC
The DNA here is from genome assembly GCA_029378375.1 of Mycena olivaceomarginata. Classification (NCBI taxonomy): domain Eukaryota; kingdom Fungi; phylum Basidiomycota; class Agaricomycetes; order Agaricales; family Mycenaceae; genus Mycena; species Mycena olivaceomarginata. Next base: position 121,302 of record JARKIC010000356.1, on the reverse strand, counting down.
CCAACAATTCCGTTGTTATCCGGGTCGGGACTACAATTATTTCGGCGCTGTTTGCCTTGTGGTGGTCAGTTGTGTTCAGTTCTGTCTTGCTTGTTTCCCGCCATTTTTTTCTCTTTGTGTTGTGTTTTCTTTCTGTTTGCCTCACGTTGACCGACTCTCTACCTTTTTTTTTTCATTGCCTCGGTCATCTACTGGGTTGGATTCCTTCTGTTTTTCTTTCGTCCTCCTCCGTTTTTTATTTATTTCCTTCCGTTCCTTCCCTTTTTTCGTCTTTTCTGTGTTCCTGTGTTCTTTCACGACTCCTCCCTCAGCTCTCCTCCCTCAGCTTGAGATGATCGGGGCTCACTTGATCTCGATCGCGTACGCTCGCTTCGGCTCGCCTGCTCTTTCGGGCTGATCACCCGTCCCATGTTACTGATGTGACGGGACTGTTTATTACATACGTCGCAGGTTTACTTCTTTGAGGACTAAAACTTCAAATTTTCTCCCTGAATCTGCGACCGTGGGCATGGTAGCATCATTTTTACGCTATTATCGAGCACAGCGTACATAAATCGGATCGTCTATGATACAGTTTGGTCCCACATGTCCTCTCCACCATAATGGCTCGGTGCTTTCGCATTCCTCTTCGCACGGCGAGTAGCAAGCGGGAGGTCGGCAGGGTTGACATCAAGTTCTTGTCAAGTTCAGTATCCTCTGCAGCACCGCTCCGCTCCAAATCACCGCTTGAATTGCACGCGAAACCGGCCGGCAGCGCACACAAATCTCGATGAATACTTTGAAAATGAACACTTGGAATCAGGGTCACAAGTCCTGCCCGCTGATGAATTGATGGCAAATGAATAATTATGGTCACAGGTCACAATGGGCGAATACTTGGTCGAAATCGTACAGTAAGTATCCGATTGCTCCGCAGGCTAGTAGTCTCTTGCACTGACTTCCCACTCGCAACCTCATTCTGAAAACAGACTACTCTGCAGGAGCCTTCTAGCCCCGTAGTCCACTTCGACCCACGCCCCCAGTGAGCGCGACAGCAATTGTTTGCGTGCGGCCAGGTCCACAGCGTCATCGCTTGCCTTATCCCACACCGACGCACTGCTGCACAGGTCACGACCGCCTCGCGATCGTGGTCCGCTTCACGACTCAGAGAATAATGAACTATCAGATAATCATCCATCAGGGTACAGAAGATAACGACATATACAAGTCCGAGAGTTCTGGTGAATGGGAACTACACACGGATCCTACAGCTCTATCGCGTCCGGGGCAGGGCCTTGTGCGGCGATTTCCATCATATTGAGGAGAACCCGCGCCCCGATGATAGAGAACCCCCTGAAGGTAGCGACAGGACGCGTGTAATTTCAATGGACATTTTATTGAAAACCAGCAATGTCGAACTCACGCGAAGGACGGCCTGGACCAGGGCGTCAGAATATGTCCGATCCAAAGTTGAACGAGGAATTGGACCCACAACATAAGCACCTGGATCAGTGTCGGTCGACCCCAAGCGAACAGGGCGATCTGAGGTGGTGCAAGTACTAGGTGATGATGTTGTGATAAATATTGATGTTGGCCTGGAGGAAATCAAGTAGGCAGAGAATGGCTCACGGGCGGAGACAAGGAACCAAAGTACGCCATCACGGAGGAAGAACATGGCGATCGAGTGGGTGCTGTATGGGCGCGACACGGCGATTCGGCGGCGGCAGTTCTGGACCGTGACGATGAACATTGAACAGGACTGGGATGATCCGCCTCAAATATCAGAGCGAGTGGTGTAGGATGTGGATGAGACTGTGACCAACCACGATGAACGATGGGATAGGGAAGACTGAAAAGTATCTGGGAACCGTGCCTTGGCCATGGTGAGCTTTGTGCGCCTCTAAACAAGGTTTGTAGTTACCTTGCGCGTAGCAGCCCTTGATAAATCTGGAGAATGTTGAATTGAGTTACGTCGTTCAGAGGACTTACTGACCCCACATGAACAAATTCTAGCCGACTTTAGAGCTGAAATAAACAATGCCAGTCCAATGACCTACCCCTCACACTGTTGACGGTAGCGGTAATGATTCCGAGCCTGGACAGATGAGCCTGACCCCGGAGCACAAATTGTACATCACTTACATGACACCGAACTCGACTTGGTGCATGGAATCATAATCATGCGTCCATCTTGAGCGAAATCGAGCCCACCTATGATCATGACCAGCAACACACACATTATCCTCCGAGATCTATCGCACAAAATCCAGATTCTGCGCAACCCAATACAATCACAGCGTGTCTTGGAGATGAAGTGGCTGCACGCACCGCAGGAGTAGGATAATATCCACAACGGTTATGATTAATGTGGCACTTGTGCCCTGCATCTGAGAACCGATCAGCTAGGTCTTAATGTAGGAGTTCCAGCTTATTCGCTATTCACTTGGTGGTATATGAGGCAACTGTGCAGCCCACGAATTAATTGTGGATAAACAATCGTAGGTTCGGAAAGTACCGCTATTCACGGAATCAAGGGGAGTATGAGCATCATGGAATATGTACTCACCTCATTCGAAGGCGTCTGACGTATAACAACTGCACAAAACACAACTCAGCCACAATGTAAAGTGGTGTGAACCAAGTACCGGATGTAAAGAAACTGGTCATTGCCATTGTGAAATATCGATTCTAGCTCCCGTCATTAGCACGAGGAAGAGAAACGGTTACAGGCGTACCCATAGCTAAGATCCAAATTAGTGTAATGGACCCGAGATGCGAAAGGATTCGGGGCTTACATATAACCATTTGATCGGGGATTTTGGACGTTTCCAGACCATCTCCGCCTGTGATAAGAATTCCATTTGTTTTTTGCAGCCATGAACGATATCGCCGACTGACCTCTCTGCCGAGAGAAATAAGGCAGTCAAATCTACGAAGGAACATCAACGTCAACGCCAAGCGATTTGGAATCCGAGACTTACGCTAAGACTGCCACGGAGGAAACTGGGCAGAAAAGGTCAACGAAAGATGAAGGAGAATACGTAAACGTCCAACCTGCGGCGTATTGTGTGATTTGTGAATCAATGGCAAGCTGAAGCAATTGATGGGCCTTGTTTTGGGCCATTGCGAGCGAGAGAGTAGGTATTGGATGGTGGCAAGGAGCTATCGACAGTATATATATTAAACCTGAGCGCCAATCCAGAACGGGGCCCACGGGCGATGTGGTGAATCTGCCATGCTTAACGCGCACACGAAATTGGATTTGACAGGCGCAATGGCCGTTTGGATACCCAAGTTACTCATTTCATACATATTTTTGGTGAGATTAACAGCGTGAGGAATGCATCCCGTGGCCGATCAGCCTCGACGTTGATGTTGGCAATGGTGAAGGGTAAAATGTCTTAGAGGAATGGGCCTGGATGTGTAGCACGATGAGTCATCATCACGTTTGCAAGTTTAGCCAGATTGCAATGGAAGTTGTTTCCCTGGCGAACAGAATAGATGGACAGTAGTCACGGTGTGAAGAGGGGCCGTGGAGGTATGAGGCGCGGGACTGGAGCGGAAAACCACGTTCATAACCGAGTGGCCCGGTCCCGTTTCATCGTCTACGTTACGATTTGGACTTACAAACTTTCATAGCCTCGGTCAAGGAAGATGAATATCACCCTCTTTATAAAATTGAGCTTTGAGCCCGGCGGTTGGAAAATTCCTACTCATGTAAAGTTGGGGTTGGAATTCGAGTCGGCCGCTCGCTGTCACTGCCGCCATCTAGCGTATCACGGCAACCGTTTCTGTTCCTCTTTCATTCATTCTGTCCAGTGCCGCACTCCCCCCCCCCCCCCCCCCCCCCCCCATTCTCTACATTCTCCCCCACCGAGATATATTGCCAGTTCTTGTTGCACATACGGTACACATTTGTTCAACGTTCAATTCGACGGGGGGTGTGACGCGTGACCGTTCAACCAATTCGACACCACCGAAATTTTCCACTTTCGGGACGCAAAGAAACTCTAAAATTTTGGCTGTGTGGAATCGTCAAGACGATTACCTGGGTCACGTTCGGGAGCTTCGCCAAACGGCCGCGTGACCGTTGAAATGAACAAATTCTACGGTAGCATAAGTAGATAGTAATTGCCGCTGAGTACCCTCTGTATTGGATTACGCTGATGCCAACACCGAGGATGTCTCCTGCGCCATAGTGCTTGCACTGAGATTTTGCCGCCACAGGCAGACTGGCCACGAGTCTACCGTATAATTTCGTGCAAATTGTCACGCAGGGCATGTTGAGCCTCGGTCGTGGTCACGCGTCCGTTTGTCGAACCCCCAGCACGACAAAGGTCCCAAAACGGCCTGGAAGATGCCAGAAAGGCGGAATTTTTGGAATTTTGCGTCCCAAATGTGGAAATTTTCGGGTGTCATGCACAATTTTTGCGGTGTCGAATCACCGAATTGATTGGAAACAGTCACGCGTCACGCTCCCTGTCGAATTGAACAATTGTACGGTATATATCTCCAGTCGTGGCAGGATTATGGAGAGGACGGGAAGTACATGTTGACAAGGTGCGGACGGCGCACAATGAAGCGATTCAGCTTTTACATCATTGAGGTGTGGCAGTTGATCAAAAGATGTTCACCCTCACATTAAGACGAAAAAGATAAAAGGCTGAACCAGTCCTAATCAAACTCCAGAGAGCGGACAAAGGTTGGACAAAAGTTGTACATCAACAATGATCATGATACGGCCCAATAGTTGAATATCAAGGCAGATGATCGACATCATGACATATTCGATGAGGGACAGCATTTATGGAAGGATGTCTGAGTGAAGAAAAATAGGCGGCTGCCTATAGTATAAGATAGGTGCCAGTCACTTGCTACGAGGGTCACGTGACTCAAAGCGTGACATCGACAAGGCTCTGGCTACAAACATCAAAGATCAAAAGTAGGACCTAGAAATGGTGTATTTGACTCATTCGGAGAGATCCTCGGTCTCAGATTTTTAAAATATGTCCAATTGGTGGAGCAGTGTCAAATTTTAGTGACCCATTTTTTTTGAGTGTAAAAATGATTGTTTTCACGTTTGGACACGGTTTGAGTTTTGAAGCCGTCGAAATTGGCTGCTTATGTAAGATTCACATGGCCCATATTACGGTCGGCGGCATGGTCGCGGTTGACTTTTGATTTTGATTCCCGACTGATGGACATCTAACCACGCCCACGTGATATATACGCAACCCAATCGGCGCGTAAACTACTGTACCGCATTGCATGGTAGCAACCGCCGGGGATGCGTTATGCCAGCTAACTTCAGAAATTTAGCAACTAAGGGGATGTCAGGCGTTACACATGCTAATTCACGCAACTTTGGGAGGGATCGGCCGCTGCTCGGTAGCCAATTCGCATCCCTGCTTGTATCGTACATAGGTAGGGAGTCTGGTCGAGGCGAGGGACGAAGATATTTAGCGAGAAGCGATGATGTTTTGGCACCATTTTGGCGCCAAAAAATAGATTTTTACGCCTCAATTTTGATAGCAACTGGGCCTGCAAATTAGGCAAGTTTTGGGGCACCGTTATGCGTTACGGTTGCTACCATACAGTGCGGTACAGTAGATATAATCATCTCTTCTGAATGGGTTAGATCTACTACTCCACGAAGTAGTGGCGCCATGCTATTAAATATAGCCCACCCAGAGACTCGGAGTGCCTCAAGCTTAGGTGAACCAATCCCAAGATAGACTGCCATCGCAACCTCGTCAAACTTGTCAGAAACCCAACGGAAGACATCTTCCCTTGGTGTGTCAATGAGGCCACGAAGCTCATCCAACGCCGCCTGGGTAACCGGGATGGCTAGATTCTCGAGACCGTAGCTGCCTGGCATGTCAAAGATGACATTTGGCGCAACACCTGATGGCAGAATCCGATTGTGTTGCTTTCGAGTTTTCTTGTTATTGAAATAGTCAACAAACTCATCCAGTCCAGTTTGAACTATCTTGGACCAGAGCCAACGAAAGAGGCTCTTAAATAGAGTTTTAACACAGGGTTTTCAGATTCAGAGGGAGAACATGCCTGTGCAACAAATCTCCCGGAATGAGATGAATACGGCCTTCTTCAATGATTGCCCGGAGGGACCGTCCATTAAATTGTCAGTCATACGACCAAGTCGACTCAATCGGGATGTTGGTTGTACTTTTCACTGCAACAACTGGCCGCCATTCATCGGCCGAGAGCTCGGGAGCAAAGACTTCTCTGCATTCGTTGTCAGAGAGCTAAATTAAACAATGGAAGGGTCGCACCGCAACGTAGTCTGAAATGCAGCTAACCAGCCCAATTCGCCTCCACCATCGAAGGTCACTTGGACAGAAGTAGCTGGGAGACATTCAGTCAAGAATCAGAGCTGCTGGAAAAAAGAAAGTCGCATACCTTGAAAGTCAGAGACCATATCCAGAAACAAATGACCAACGGTGTCACTGAGCCGTGAGTTTGGTACGACCTTGAGCAGAAGCACCTTCCCGACATGGTCGCGCATTCCATTCCTATCCCGGGGCCCATTCGAAGTGCCTTTTCACCAAGTTTCTCATGACCATCTACATGAATTTCCTGAAAAATACCAATAGCATTGAGTGCGGTGCGGATTTTTGGACCCTTGCCACGGCCCGGGCAGCGCATGTCAGACAGTCTTTGGCCAACGAGTCCCTTCATTGTTCCACGGACAAAATCCCTGAGTTTTAAGTTAGCACAGCATTCACAAATCTCTGTGGAAGGTATACCGAGGAATTGTGAGATTCAACCTCAAGAAAGCAATTATCTTGACGGTGTCCGGTCCTTGGCCCTGATAGACGTCTCGAGAAATGATGTCTGCAATCGCTTCTGTTGCCTCTTCGACAGCGTGAAATTTGTGAGAGCTCGGTACATTGAATTTGCGATTCAAGGCTTTGAGCTTTGTCAATCTAAATACTCGGTGAACTTGCGATAACCACTGAACAGGCAAGGTGAATATGTACCCAATTTTAATATAATGCCTCTCTTGAAGATAGCGAAGGCGCAGTTCATGGGAGAGGGATTTGCGCTCAAAGTCAAAGAGTATTTCTCTGAACTCTTCATCTGGGGGAACTGCAAAGGATTAGAAAAGTCATATAGCATTGAGCAGCAAAAATAAAGCTTACAGACGCCGTTGTCAGTGCCGTTGGCACCAGTCGTATTAACCATAGGCAACCGAGATTTGGAGCTCCCGTTTTATACCACAACTGACGGATACACTGCTGGTAATATCAATTTAACTGTGTGAAATTTCGGATTTTCAGATCGGACACAGACAATAGTACCTTTCCTGGAGTCATGGATCCATTGTATCGTGGGTGCTTTTTTATCTCATTTCCCACACACTCACTGGGTATGTTCCATGTCAATAATCCACACCGGCCAGATCTGACTTCGAACCAGTGACAGCGGCGCTGGAGATCATGGGGATGAAGGGATACAGACTTTTGTGGACCAACATGAATGTGGGCAGAGATGCTTTCAGCTGGAACTCCAGCCCCTCAAGGATGCAACAGAAGACGACTAATTACGGTGTACTCCGCAACTACTGTCTTGGGCCAGTAGACGGTTAAAATTGAACGGATTTACTCGAATGAGCCAAGGATAAGCGACGCGTTTCATATATCTCACGTGGTCGTGACGTTGATCCGGAATCAGAATCAAAAGTCAACCGCGACCATGCCGCCGACAGTACCCATATATAGTAACTCCTGCTAACCAAAACACAGTTACACTCAAGATAACAGGTTGTCCTACAACTAATGACTTTGAACAGACATATCACACACCGGTAGAAGTGGATTTCAATCAGTAATATACCTGCCACACATCTCAGAAAATTTTAGCTCCTGATGTAATAAACCTTGAAAAAAATTTGACCCCAGAAACTCAAACCAGCCGAAATCCAGCATGTTGAGTTGAGCACCCGAAAATTTTGCCGCGTTACGCGTGACGTGACAGGTCCACGTGACCCTCGTAGGGAGTGACTGACGCCTATCTTAGTACATGATCAATGCATGATCGCTTGATGTAGCACAGCTCAAGTGATCTCATAATTTGCCGAGCCTCTTGCGCCAAAAAACTCATCTTGAGCCTCAATATGTAATACTAGGGGTTCGAAACACGCAAAATATATGTAGAGAGGTAACACTGGGGGCAGCCAACGATGCATGTGAACACCACATGCATTACATGCATGTGAACACCACATGCATTACATGCATGTGGTTCCCATATGGAAGAAAGGCCACAAAGCCGCCTTTACCAGACTAAGGGTGGCTTTGTTGCATGCTTTGTTCTCTGGTGCAGGGGAATAAAGCATGCAACAAAGCCCCCCTTTGCTTGTTAAAGGCACCTTTGTGGGCTTCGTTCCGACTGCAAGCCACATGTGTGTAATGCACTTGGTGTTCACATGCCTCGCTGGTTGCCCTCGGTGTAAGTAGGAGCATTCTACAGTGATTGAAATGAATTTGACCCCATTTATTGAGAGGTCATTTCTTTTTTTTTGGCCTGACAGCCGTACCTACCTACCTCCCCTATGTCCCGGCTTCACCGGCCCGAACCCCCTTGTACAATAGTATTAGCTCCCGCCAGAAAATTGATATATCTGTGCTATTGAAATTGCGGGTGTCCCCGTACTACCCGCGCTTCGATGGCTTTCCGCACACAAAGAAGGAGTGTAGTCAGCTCTAAATACATGCTAAAGTATGTATCTATGCATGACAAGAGCGAAACTTTGGAACGACAAGTGGAAAAGGTAAATGTTCGGTTACTTTTGGTAATGCTGAGTACACTGTAGAAGTAACATTCCAAAGCAACTGTTACGAGGCTGAGGATATAAGAGGAATATCCAGGACATTTGCTCATCAATGGTGAGTGCCCAAAAGGCCGCTCATTTATACCCAGATATACATCAAGACGGCGTATTGACGATGGAACTATGATCTATCATCTAGGGTAGCTACCAAGTGATTTATTCACACCTATTTCAAGTCGAAGCTTCTTGGTGGGATACGAATCTCACATCATGCGACAACTAGGAAAGTAAAAATAACCTCAATGTAAAAGCCCACAACAATCTCCATCACGCTGGAAGCAGAAACATTTGTTCAACTTTACGAGTACTTTGTCTTCCAATCTGATATGATCCGTCATTGATTGAATTGTGGAGAGAATTTAGTTAAAACCCCTTGAGCGTAAACCTTTTTGACTATAGAAAATATACCTCAGATCTCATTGGCTGCCTGCATAAAACAATTCACAGGTGCGAACGGTAATAATTGTTCAACTTCTCTATCCGGCATTTACCGGAAGCGATGGCCAAGTTGTGGCCGGGTTGATGTGATTTCGCCCGAATCCGATTCGTTCCAAGTCAAATCCAAATGCGACCTCGGCGGTCGCCCACCCAATTAAACGGAGGGTGAGATTCCACCCACGCTTGATATGAAGCTTGACTCTGAGCCCGACATCCATCGAGCCTCATTCGCACGCAACGCAACTCCGAGGTCAGATTTAGAGAGAGAAAGACCTGAAATCACCGGTGCAAGGGGACATAGAATGCAGTCACCCGTTTACGAGGCCTTCGTGAGGTAAGATGTTTCTATTGGAGTTGGCTATTCGGGTCCGTAGTTCGGCCTAGTTGTTCGGGTTACAAGCGAGGCGTGACTGCGGATAACGGAGAGCGGAGTGGGTCGTGGAGCACGTCAGAGTGAGGTAGAGGGTGGAATGGACCGGTAGTGTGAGGCGGTTACAAGCCTTGCGACGTTATAACAAACAGACGTGAGCCCTGGATATCTGGCGCACCTTGTTCTCTCGACTGCGAACGGAATTTTGCGCTAACAGTTCCTGCTCGTTCTCCTGACAATTAAATTACATGCATGCCGAATCGAGTGTCCAACGGGCTTGGAGCGGGTGTTCTTCTGTATCCTAGTTCAGTTACGGCACTACGGAATGCGAAATTGCATGGAATTGCACGAGCGCACGTCGCACGAGCCGAAAGCATGAAGCTTGAAGCTTGAAGCGAAGCGGGGGAGGAAAATGGCTGGAACACCATTGACGAAAAACAAGGGACGACCCTTAAGAAGTAGGTAGAGTAGGATCGAGGGTAATTTCGTAGATGAGCATTCGACTGCGAGCCTGCAACTTGCAGCGAGAAAAGAGCTGGGAGGTGCGTCTGTATCATGCACCGGGGTTTCTACGGCGTCGTTCTAAACGACGAGGCCGATACCGTCTGGACGGCAGAGGGGGAATTCCATGGGGTATGCGGGCAGGCGAGACGTAGTGGACAGCAATTCGCGGTTGACAATGTCGGCCGCTGCGTTGTGGCGAGATATGCACCGTACCAGAACAAGGAATCCGCATCGAACTGAAGTTTTCCGAATTGGAGACCAGGCGGGCGGGATGGGGTTGTGAGGCGAGGGCATCGAGTTGGTGCAGTAGGTAGAAGAATTCAGGGGGTTATCTTACACGGCACGGTCCGAATAACGAACCGGAACGGCATGCAGCAACGAAACACAAACGAAGCGGGCGGGGAACACCAAAATGATGAGAGTGCGTGGAGCGAAACCAATTCGTCGTTGGGCCGGGAGGTCGCAAAAGAGCAGGGAATGCACTCAGGGTCGGGGTCGAGTCGGGCAGCAAGCACTGAGATGGTCGGAAGGATGGAATGGAAGGCTCGGACGTGTCCGCTTTTGAGGAAGAGGGATGGGTGGGATAGGATTCATAGCCTGAGGACCCCAGGAAGCGTCGTTGAGAATAGAGCCGGGAGCCGGCCGTGTTGCATGCTGCTGCAGGAGGAAGGTTCTAGCGATCGAAGACTGTCTAGGAAAGCGCAGGTCAGTCAGTCGCATTCAGACTCGTTTCGACACTCGTAGAGCCTTGAGCAGCGAGTAGCGAGCAAACAGCGAGCGTATGCATCCAGAAGAGCTAAAGGTCGATTGGAAAGCGGACTACTTAAGAGACCAATGACTCGAGGCGGGCAACAAGGAATGAAATGACGCCATGTGATGCCAAGCCACCATCGCCGTCATCGCCCCCCACTCCAAACACGCACACATACCCCGCTGTCCTTCCCGCTTTCTCCTGAATCCCTCGGCCAAATAATTCAGCGATATCAATGGAAGCAAAGATTGGCGACTTGACGTACTGTCAAATAAACCATCTGCACTGAGTCTGTCAATTGCGAGGTTGACTCGATCTGAAGTCATGCTAATAATATTCGACTTCTAGCGCTGCGACCAGGCTCTGCGCGAAGGATTATGCCCTCGATACCTTCGTTTTGGTACCACTCCCCGCCCCATAGTGACATTTCTGAGCTCGCGCGCTGTGAGCGAAAAAGTATTTCCCACCTCCACCTACTCCTTTCGCCGAGCGAAATCTGACACCCTGCGCGCGATTCTTAGCGACCTTTCCAAAATGCACTAAACGTTATTCACCCAAGACTGTGTCGCAAGGTGATGGCCGTGATGGCAACTGTCAAAGGACTTGCGCGTGATCGGAGCAGCTTCAGCGGGCGCCAATTGAGCGCTAAACAAGTAACTTACCTCCACTGCATGTAAGGTCGAGAATGAAGCGCAATTTATCGTGTATTTTGAATATAAGCTACTACTAGATCACTTCTTATACCCCATGGTATTCTTTGTGTATCTAGCCGATGCTTTATTGCCCGGTTTGGCCCAGGTAGTCGGACGAGTCTGTCCAGTCTGTGTAAAATGGCGGACATCCTTCACCATGTGTGCAACATCTTGACCAATATTTTGATCTTTCATTGATTTGAGCCAGAGCTTGGCCTCCGCCGGACTGGCAAGTTGATTTTGCAAAATATTGATGCCGTCTTGGAGTTCGGTGATTCGTTTCTTGATGAAGTCTCGAACAGTGTCCTGTGTGAATCAAAGATAAGTTCGAGACAACAGTGAGAAAAATTAGAGTGATCACATCTTCATATTCATCTTCACGAATTGGGGAGGATGGGATCAAAAAAGGATCGTCTGCACCGCCTGACCCGACATACGGGGTTTCGGAGACAGCACCGGCTCTCTTGGGCTTGACTCCCCGTACGGCGATGGGTGGAGCAGGGGATCTAGGAGTCGACACGGGACTCGACGCAACGGCATCACCGTCCGAAATTGATCCATCTCCGTCAATGGTGTTGATTGGCGAACCATTCTTGGAGGTAAGAAGCGGGTGATGGTAAAATGGAATGACGCGTCGGCGAACAACTTCGCGGAAAAAGGCGGGGTCGGGGGGATTGACTGCTTGAACGAGATGTTTGCACAGCAGAAATGCATTGTACTTCTGCTGCCCACACGCACAAGTCCAATCTGAAATATTGGTTTGATATTTGTCGGTGTTGTTTCCGAGAGCGCGAGATGCGAGGGTTTTCCAGGACTTCTTGAACTCCTTTTGAAATGGTGTGAGAGGCTTCGGGCGCCCCTTTCGATAATCCGGGTCAAAGATCTGCATTTTCGCCTCGAACGAAGGCAGGACCTCCGTAGCAATGAGGTAGAGAAGCTGATCGAGCCGGGGATGAAGGAGGTGGTGAAGTGTTCCATGCTTCAGGTTGCGCCAGAAATTCTCGACCGCCATCGTAGTACGCCAACGCCCAATGAAATCGGGCTGGCTGGATCGTGCCCAAAGCTTGTACTTGTCGGGGCAATACCATGCTGCCCACATGTATCCCCACACCTCGCGAAGTCCACGCTGTTCACAGAACTTGTACATCTCGAATACAGCATCGTAGCGAATCATCTCCGAGGATCGCTTGTTCCCAGAACGGTCGGGGAGCAGTGGGTGTTCGCAAAAATGACGGATAAAAATGCGAAGGAGTTGTTTGCGATGAACAGCAGGGCAGAAGATGTAACTGCTGTCTGATGCGAAAACCGTCTCGCCAGGCTCAAACCAAGAGGCCGGCCCATCGACTCGGTCCACAGCATTGGGGTCCTCACTGAGATCTTCCTCGTCATCGTCGAGGGAGTCCAAGAGGCGTTCCAGCTCATCCAAAGAGTCGGAGAGGCGGTCAAGCCGATCATCCGTGGCTGAAGCCGAAGCCACAGTTGTGGGCCGGCCATTCAAGTTGATAATCACTTTCGGCCGTGTTGGCGCAGCCACCTCCGAGGTCTGGCCATTGAGTCGTAGTTTTTATGGTCGGGATTGTGCTCTGTGCGACCTGGAGACGATCCTAGAGCAATAATAACTTGTGAGTAATCAACCAGATTTGTGAGGGGCAGAAAGTACCGCAGTTCGAAGCTCGGGATCAAGTTGCGCGACCGGGATAAAGTCGCGTGCAATCCAATCAAACTCGCTGAATGCTTCGTCAACGTTGTAAAATGCGGGTCGACGTGCCAGCACGGACAGTCGACCCTTGACAGTGCGGATAGCATGCCAAAAGCAGATCTGATATTTAACATCCTCCGGAAGCTCGCCGAGAAAAGCGTTGATCTCGGTGATATCCTTGTCCGTTAGACACTGGCGCACCCGAAGATTCCAGGTATCAAGAAGGTGGCGGGTAACAGAGCGAATGTATGCCTCTTTCTTATTCGGCTCCGGGTCACCATCAGACTTGATCAGGAGAAATCCGAGAGGCAAACCGGAACCAAAAACCTCCCCAAGTAAGGAAAAGCATTCATAGCCCGAGCTTGTTGTGTTAACTGCGTTGGCATTAGAAAAAAAAATCGAGTTCATACACTTACTTATAAGTCGAATCGAGCGCAACCTCCCGGATCGTACCCACCCATGTATGAATGAGACTCGGCAAAGCAAATGCGATCGCCGTGTACCCGCCACCATCATCAGGTAATTGAATCGGCCCGAGTTCATACTTGGTATTGCTGGTAAACTCAGCCAGTAACATCCTCGCTGACTCGAGTTCATTGTCATGGCGGCGCCATAACATTTGCTGCTTCTTCATACATAGATTATAAACAGCTTTCTGGCTGAAGGCCGGGCGCGGATGGATTTTCAAAACCTCCTTCCAGAGCTGAAAGATGGGATAAGTAAAACATTCTTCGAGTTGGGCAGATTCTTACTTGGAATGGACGTAAAGCTCCGCAGTTATCATTGATGTACTTCTTGACATCATCGGGCAAGTCAATACACACGTACTTCTCATGGCATTCTCGGTGACGGATGCGGATGAAGTATTCGGAGTCGCTGTCCGGAGAGGCCCATATGGTGAGCCACCCATGACAATCGAATGTGCGCATCCGGCCCTTGTCCCGCTGTTTTGCCGTGTCCAAGATCTTCTTTGGTTTATGTTGACGTGCCGAATTCTGTGCGCAGTGATATTCATAGCGCGTAGTGGAACTATTTCTAAACTCGCGGGAAGATTGATAGCTATCAATGTATTAAATCGAATTTTAGACACTGTGCGAGGAAGACGTACTGGAAACGATAGCCAATCTTCTCCCAAACCAGTTCCGCAACACTGTCCGTAGCATCTCTCACATCGTCCTTCCCGAGAGCTGATATGTCAACGAGGGCCGAGAACATCTTGATGTCGCCCGCGGCCGACAACGCGTCCAGAAAAGTGTCGACATTCACGGCAGCAACACCAATGAAATCCGACGCGTCATCAGCCAGGTCCTCGTTCTCCTTCTCCGGTTTGCTGCTGCCGCGCTTTTCCCGCAAATTCGCGCTGTCCTTTTCTGAGCATTCCCGGCATTTGGCGTTAACCTTGATCCCCGTTCCACTGAACTTCGCCTTCCAATATTGTGATGTTACCTCCTTCTCTTTACGATACTTCTTGCAATAGCGTGTATGCGCTGCCATGTCCGCGGGCTGGCGTCGAAGACTGATGATGAGTCGGTCACTGACTCACCTGATGTGACAAGACGTGTAATTTCGAGATACTGTACCATTTCGACCGTAGGTTCAGCGGGTGTGACCTGTGACCTGTTAGGTTCAACTTTTGATAGGTTCAGTTGCCTTTTCGGGCGATTTTTCGGAATTTGCCGACGTTTTTTGGCCTAAAGCCGGGCTCCTGGAGGCCAGTGACCTGGGACAAAAATTAAATAGGTTCAATTCAGTTCGCGTTGTGACCTGTGACTGAACTTACGGTCGAAATGGTACAGTATTGTAATTTTATTCATAGTTTTTAGCTGGATACACATAAAAAATGTTCATAGATGTCTGGGTACCACTTTCACCGCCACCTATGTGGTTATAGTGAACATATACCTGCAGAGGTGGACTTAGCGCCCGCTGAAGCTGCTCCGATCACGCGCAAGTCCTTTGACAGTTGCCATCACGGCCATCACCTTGCGACACAGTCTTGGGTGAATAACGTTTAGTCCAAAATGCGGGATGCCCTCGATTCCTGGAAGGCGCCGAAAAAAATCGGACCTGATTTTTCTGATAGGTCGATGGTTGAAGGGCAACTGTTTCGTCTAAACAATGCACACGTCCTGCTGCGGCACCCACGGTCGACTTGTGGAGCCAAGGCCAGAACATCGCTAGAAGCGGAGCTATGATTTCTTTGTATGTCTGTGTCTATCTCCGACGATTCTCCGTCTCTAAGCTTCTTAGCCGTCCACATCTCTATGTAGGTGCCCAATTTTTCCAGCTTCATCCCATCTAATTCACAACTCCCAGAAATATTCTATAGAAGTACCGATTGTACGTGTTCTATCTCGAATTTAATCGTGTTATGTAACTCAAGCTTCTCTTTATGTCAGGCGAAATCACACCGTCTTGGCTATGGCTAATGTCCGCTCAAAAGCCACCTTAAGGCCAGGTAGAGGTAAAAATAGAATTCATCTTCATCTTCAGATTCAGATTTAGCCCTCCGGAATTCTGAGCCTCGGAAGACAGAGGGGTAGAGTGGCGAACATGTGAACAAAGTGCGCAGTTGGTAGGATTTGGCGGAGGGAGTGAAAGATATCCGCAAACGCCGCCATCGAACTCAACGTCCCGGAGTTCGCTTTACCCGCTGAATCCCAATGGCCGTACCCCGCCGATATAAAGGCGGGAAGGCGCGATCAAAGGACCCCATCTTCACTATCTGAAGAGCTCGCCTCCTCCTCCTCCCTTCAAACCAAATGCCTTCCTTCGTTGGATCGCTCTATGTGTTCGTTTGCCTCGCCGCAACAGCTATCGCAGCAACAAAAACTCCGCCTTACTATATCATCACTAACGCGGAAACTCCGTCTCTGAATCGACCAGGCCTAACTCCTGTAGGGAAACAACGAGCGGAGTCGTGCATTCCCGAGGTGAGTATCTTCGATTCTTGAATAGCGGTGCTCATGAGGTTGGTTAACTATTTGACAGGTATTCTCGCAACTTAACATCGGTTTCATCCTGTCTTGCAAGGTCGACAAAGACGGCGAAGAAGGGCTCAAATGTCCTGTTGCCGTCCAGACAGCAACACCTCTTGCCCAAGCGCTTGGACTAAACATCACTTTCTGGTGTGTAAACCTCGAACAGCAGCAGGTTGCGTCCTATCTGTACACTCACTAACGTTATCTATGCACAGCGGAACTGGCGAAGAGTCGAACGACGACTGTGTGCACGACAAGATCCACGCGTTCCTTAAATCCAGCAACCAATCTGCCCTCGTTGTTTGGGTATGCTTTCAAGTTTCCAATATTGTTTTTGTGATGACAACTACCGCTGCACAGGATAACACCGACATGGATAGTCTCCTCGAAAATGCCGATGTGAATGATGCGGGCATAGACGACGACACCGTCGGCACGCAGCAAGTCTCTTCATCGTTCACACCATGCATCGTTCGCTGAAATCTTGTTTAGCCCCGACGTCATCCTTACTGTCGTGAGCGGCGCGCGCGTGGGGCAAATTTCAATGAACTGCACAGGAATCGACGGTCCGGCACAACTCCCCAGTCTCGGACAGTAAAAACGCGAAATCAAATTCATCCGAATATGAGAGCGCACCAAGAGGGATCGATTATAATTGGGTCACGGAGGAAGTTAACATTTATGGACATATTAACAGTCTGTAGAGAGAAGGACAATTAAAACAGTAATCATTCTCGCCGTTGTACTACACAAATGTTATCTTTGAATCGCCATTTCCAATTGTCGCCCGGTCGATACGTCGACCAGCCCACATTAGGTATGGGAACCCCGCACGCTGGAGCGGATGCGATACGCACCGTGGAGATAGGCTACGCGGAGTCCAGAGTCCTAATAGCTACTAAGTAAACATGTACTCCTAACGTGTTTGGATGGCTTCTGCGCGCCGGAGCCATGATGACCTTTGCCGATTGTGTCTCTCCCACGACTCTCACCTTCATTCTTGTCCTTTTCACAGAGGCCGATTCTTCGGCTTGAATTGAATTCTTTGTGCACATCGTTGGCTCAACCGGTTGACTCGCTTCAGCGGCGTAGTAGCCGAATTCCCAATCCTCGCGGGCCGGCAACCTCAGGTGCTCGCTGCTCGTCATGCCTCTGAAACTTCAAACGAACATAGTCTCCGGTAGTGCACATTGAGTTGTAATGCATCCTGGAGCCTGCTCGTTTGCCCATCCGATAGCACTCATCGGACTGAGCCAGTGCCACTCTATCCTTCCATGTTACCGACCCAGGGTCACTAACCTTCGAGGCGTTCTTTCCCTTCTACGGTATCTACTTGTGGCTGCTGTTTGGTGAGTATATATTAGAAGAATGGGACTGGGACTCGCCCAGTCCCATTTTTGATGACGAATCCCATTATTTTGCCCTCCACAGTGGAATTCGGGCAGAGAGCGGGATTGACGTGCATCTGGTTTGTGTGATCATCCATCACCGTGCTGACCCCTGCTGTGCCACCCCTCCACACATTTCTGCCTGTGTCTCCGCGCCCCCGTGCCCTTGCCCCTCTGTGTTTGCACCACGGCATCGAACCGTAAGGTGGATGGGGTTCGGGCACACGAGGAAGCAGGACGGCTTCATTTTAGTGTGTAATCCTGCTTTTCATCCTGTAGGCTGTAGCATCCACCTAACCTTTTTTTTGGCTCCTTCACGCGCCCTCCGACGTCGTCGGCGGAGTGCGGAGCCGAGAAGTTCCCTGTACCCGCCGTGCCGATGAATAGGTAATTTTGGGCGCGCTGAATATGAAAGTCAACAGAAGAAACAAGGACGAGAAGTTGAGTTGAACACTGACGACACCATCAATGAGTTTGGTTAGGCTGGAGATCAGCTTGGGGAGCAACACTGTGTCAAAATTTGATCCTGGGAGAAGATATTCAGCTGTGAGGCTGTTAGCTGGGAGTAGACGGCATACCAAAGGTGAGATCTTCCGATCCGACTGTGATTCGGTTAGCTCAGATATACAAGGTTGTGTTGTATGCGTATGGAATACAACAAATACCGTCGTGTTCGGGTCAAACTGGACCTTCTGCGACACGAACAAATCCGCTTGGTCGTTGAAGTCGGAAGGGTGGCTACCAGGGTCGTAGAGAGTTTTCTGCACGGAACCAAGTTTGAGGAAGTTTAAAGGATTTTTGGTCGAGGCGGCCCGCGTGCATATAAGTAGAATGGATTCGAGTTAAAACTGGCCACCGACGAGATACAACTGTCGGCTATATGCGTTGCACATGGGTTATACGTCTTGAGGATAGCACGCCGAACGGGAGGGAGTATTGACCAAAGGCAGCTTTCTGTTTCAAGTGAGTCACATCTGAGCGTAGATACAGCAGCCGAGGAAGCACAAAGAAAGTCCTGGCGAGGATTATGCAGACTCGAGAAGGGAGCGCGAGGGACACTCGGAGGGCCAAAACATTTATCGGAGCACATGAGACAGACACGGGCCAGACTCCGCAGAGTCCTTGAAATCTGAGGAGAGAGGTGATGTGACGGCACAGAAGAAAAAATTGCAGCCGAGGATACCGACTCCCGATTTGTAAACTGCGATACCAGTATCTTTTGAGGTGGATTGGAAGGAGTGCGTCCTGAACACGATTGGATCTTGAGGGAAGGTAGGGACATTTGCGTGAGTACACTTTCAGGTTAAGGACAGGGACAACCAACGGAAACAAAAGAGACGAGGCTCGGAGGAGCAAGCTAGAAACATTCAAGTTCATCCGATAGAAGGAGTATTATATGTCTCCGAGGGTGTTAAAAGGAGAATGTCGTCAGGGCAGAAAGTCGCGAGGAGCGATGTTTCCTGTTGCTCGAGCCGAGTGGAGGGAGAAAAAGCAAGTTTTTCGTCACGTGACGCGTCTCATCAAAACTCGGCGCGTCAACAAGGCTAATCAAGGAGCCTTTCGACTGTTCGCAGTCGAGTCATTTGAATAACAAGTGTAGCGCGCCTTGCGGCAGATACTAAGTGGGGGTTCGAAATGCATATTTGTATTGGCAATAATCTCGCTTGGTTCTCACATCTCGCCAGATCCGCTCTCAAATGATCTATTTTCAAGTCTATCTTCCTCCGCATATAATCCACGGTGGATTTCAATCTTCAAGTCATTCCTTCACTTGTGGGGAATTGAACACACCGGCGGTGATCGGAGGATTGTGGCCTTGATTCAAAACCTATACTGCCGTCTTCCTTCACGGAATTCGGGCCTAGAGGCACAGCACTGGCGTCATCTATCACAAAACCTGTTAGCCCCGAGCTCCCGGCCAAAACAATTGCAGCACACACGCGTAACCAAACTATTTTTTGCCTTTTACCACACGCAACATCTCTTGTGGTTGCGGTCTGATTCCCCCCACCGGATTATTCCTGTCCTTGAGAACGTATAACTGTATTGGTTAGAACATGACATCGGGCGGTAATTGCAGTGACATAGGTATCTTGATCATCTTCACTCCCATGTCATGCTGAATCCTTCCTATATATATTACAAGCGGCTGCTCGGCCGCTTCGCGGCCTCGCATCCCCTTCCTCTGTGAACTGAAACTGTAAAACAAAGATGTATTGTGTGAAAAATCCAATGAAAATAAATTCAAATCACAGACCGAGCGTTCAGGACAACTCATTTTTCTAGACTTGCGAGGCTGTAAATGTCAAGCGACGGTCGGATTTTACGCGGCCGCAGCAGGCACAGCATGAGTGGAAACAGAGAGCTTGACGAAAAAGGTTAGAGCTGATGGCGGAGTTCGAAAAGGCTTCAGACATGCTTAATTTTATAAAGAGAGAGATTATTATTATTACTCGTATATTAAGCAGATGCCTCGAATCAGAATGCACCTGTTTGTTCTTCCGAAATTACTGCATTCGTTCTCTCAGCTGACCCCATCTATCACAAACTACCTCAGACGCCCAGGCGCTTAGTTATTTTCACCTCTCCGATCAGCCTCTCAAGATCCACTCAAAAGGCAGGCTGTCTATTGTGTCGCTTCTTCCGTTCCACCCCCATCATCTCACCGTGTGCTCACTTTACGAGTACTTTACGTAGTAAAGTGATCGTTCTTTTCATAATCGAGACCAGGTTTTTGAGTTCGCGAAACTTTATCAGTGCGTTTTGACGATGTAAAGAAATAGTGGCTGTGTTCATTAGATTTTTGAAGTCTTTTTAAGCCCTCCATCTAATGAGTTTAGTGATAACATAATCAATGGGGATGGGGCTGGTTCGAATCTGCCAGTCGGGTTTTTTTTTTAAAAATGATTTGTTTCATATCTTTTGCCAGGCAGTGCCTCGATAAATATATACCTTTGTCTTATCTTGTGTTCTTTATGTTCCATTTGGGATTTTAGTACAAGGTGTTTCACCGTTCAACTTTAGCCCATCAGTCAACCTTTGATTGTAGACGGCAGTCACACCTATCCAGCTTTATTCTTTATATCAATTGAGTTCGGCCTTTCCTTAGGTGGTGTACTATTTGCAGTCCTAATTGTGGCTGTCTTAGGCCTGTGTACGGAGGAATTCAGATATTCCCGGACATGTTCATTGTTGGCCTCGATCGAAAATTCCCCACGTCCCCCTACTGCGGTTGTGATTCTGTTTCCACGCATTTGAATCCATCAACTGCTAGAATAGGCGACACTATACTCGATCTTACCTCTCGTCTAGCTCGGTGTCTCCCTTCCAAAATAATGACTGTTGGCAGGCCAAGAACAACTTGCTACTCCAATCGCGGGAACTCTTGAGCCCCCTGTCCATGCTCCCAGCTGGCCTGACAGATGTAGATCTCACCCAGAGCAAAATTTCCACTGGAAAACACTCTCAAATGCAAAAAACTGCACTGAGTTCTGCTACTCTGGCCAATCCCGACCTTCAGACTCACCAAACGATGGTCACACAATCAAGATGGTCATAATTTGGAGAGTGGGGCGAAGAAAGTGATTTCATGAATAGAATCGCCGGAGCTTGGTCGTAGTCCGAAACCCGGTGTCTTCACGGTTGGATCACGGCGAGAAAATCCCGGCTCCACCGTTCGCGGTATCGTAGTTCCGCCTCGTTCAGCAGGAACTGCATTGGTTCGACTGCTTGCCGTCTGGCACTGTGACAAGCCCTCACAATCCTAAACCTTAAGTTGGTTCGGTGAGCTGAACCGGTGGACGTTGAATAGCGGTAAGGTCCACAACAAGCCACCCGTCTTCTCAAGAAGTCGAGAGACGACAACGTACAGAATCCTAGAACATGCAAGTGATGTGATGTTTCAAACTCAACACATTTTCCGGTCCGGTCAGCCTCGATATTGTCGCTGCTCACACCGCGGCGAATGCAAACCGAGATTTATTTTGACTGCAGCTCCATCGTCAGATAACTCCTAAGCTCATTGTTTTCCTCGCGGTCTGAACGACGCACTCGACCATGAGCCTGTCACAGCAAGAACTCCAAAAAAAATGTGTATTTCAGAATTGAGTTCCACTTCATGCATGACATGCGCATTGATAACAATAATTCAAGTCTCATCTCTAATCGCTTTTTGTATGCTTCATCAATACCCAAAGGAGTTGAATTGAGGTCCCAGGGGTATGGAGCTGATGCTTCGAATCGTCCGGATTATCAACCAATCCAAGTTTTTCCCGCTGCCTCTTTAAAAGCTGGACCGTCAAGCCTTTCATCTATTGCAAACACTACACACTATTACGCTCCGTGTACGCCGACTTTCTGCAGATTCTGCATCGACTGATACTGCGTTTGAAGAATGACTGCCCCTACAGCGTAGAGCCGATCGTCAGCAATTACCCAAACCTGGGTGCGCCCTACACAGGTGACTTCCTTCGGTCCTTCCTTACAGTGACATTTCTCTTATCCTACCCAAGCAACACTGCTTCAAATATTTCAGCAGGGCAGAGCTCCGCCGTCGTTGTCCCCGATGGGTGCGTAATATTTCTGGCCGGAACTGAGACTGCAACATCCATATAATATATTGCCTCCTGTTAGATGGAACGGCAAGTGCAATTGGTCTGGTGCAGTGTGTTTGGTGGCTTAATCGAACAGGTCGCATTTATACCAATCGCCCTGGGAACTCTGGTGTGCATTTTCCATGTAATTGCCTGAGTCAGTTCTCACTATTTCATTTCAGGATGCGATAACAACTGCTTTGGTGGAGGTGAGTGAATCCACACAACTTGGGCTTCGGGGAGCCTTCGCATGCTGCCGGATGGGTGAGTTGCATCTGGAGGAGGGCCATGCTCGATGACTGTGGTGCACTCTTCCTCTACTCCCCACTGAGTCCGCAGCTGAACACCATAACAGTGACGTTCGACTCTGCAACCATTGGCAGGCAAACATAAGTAACAGCATTTCTCAATCCAGCAGCGAG
Organism: Mycena olivaceomarginata; assembly: GCA_029378375.1. Lineage (NCBI taxonomy): Eukaryota > Fungi > Basidiomycota > Agaricomycetes > Agaricales > Mycenaceae > Mycena > Mycena olivaceomarginata. Next base: position 98,632 of record JARKIC010000356.1, on the reverse strand, counting down.
CCTAATTTGATTTATTTGTGGCTCACTAGCTTCTACGATATCAGCAACATTCAAGGCTTCTCCATCGTACGTTGATTGGCACTTTTTTGTGTCTTGGTTCATCGATCCTGCCGTCCCAGGGACAACAAATCATCCCTGGGGTTAGTGGGAATATCGTCACATACCCTGTAAATGACTGCCTATGCACAGAGGTAAACTCGTCGCCTCAAACGTGGCAGTTGTAGCAATCCCACTGATTATTTTCTAATTTAAACAGGCCTACCGCAGCGACCCTCGCACTTGCGGTGGAACTGATCCCGATGAAGCGACCCACGTCGGCGCCAGCTCGGACTACGTACGTGTTTTATTTCGTTCTTCGTTTCTCAACTGATCTTTGACATGGATTATCTAGACCGTTGTGTAAGTACTTTCAAGACTCTGAAGTGACAACGGGAGCCTAAGACTGTGATTTACAGATAGTGCCCTGAATGAACAACGCATCCACGGGTTCATGTTTGAATCGGAACTGGGGTTGATAAGTACAGTCTGATATTTGTCAACCAATCACACAATCCTGCTGTTTCCTTTCTCAAACTGAACAAAGAAGTGTGCAGCGTTAAATGAATCACAGTCAAGGCAGAGCAACGGCGTAGCCGTGATATAAGATTGTCTTCACTTTCAGGGCTTGTATTCTCGTTTCGCTACCTCATGACGCGCTGGCCAACGATATTGCTGCAGGGTCGCAATGGCAACGGCGAAAGAGTACAACATTTTGGCTCTGGCATACAGTGATGAGCATGAACGATTGATGGTCTTTATGCCCATGCGAGCATATACAGAGAAATGAGATGGGCGACGCTGCATGAGTAGCAACGAGCGGGTCGAATGATGTGGCTGTGCATGTCCTACGTGCACAAGACTTCGGATGTTACCGATATAATTGATCGCCTATCACAATGCCGGTCTGTTGTGTCATCGCAGGCAAAGTTATGTGAGATATCCTAGCATTCAAACGAACACGAGTTTCTTGTTAAGGTACACGGTCCTCCAACTGATCCCGCTAGCAAGCCATCAAGTAAATACACCTATCAAATCCAAGAACACGTCCTCCACAAGCAGCTCAACCCCTCCAAATCCTCCGAGTCGGCGAGCGAGAAACTTGCGGTGGTTCTTCTTGCATCCGTAACACGAGATTAACTCTCAACCCTTTTCGGAATCGCTGCGTTGAGCAGCCACGTCGGCAAGGGACGGTTGACTGATGCCGATCAACTCAAGACCTGTGCCGACGCAGGTCGGCTGATGCCGGCACACACGGCCGACCCTGATCGGCCGATGTCAACCAATGTCCCCACATTTTCAAACGCCGCCGAGTGAGATTCAGCTGGAAGGGAGATTATGATGGAGGGGAATAACACCTGGAAAACAAAACATGCACGCTGGTTGAACTGATTCTGAAGTACCTGAAAATTGCCGTCTATAAACTGTTTAAACTTGTCGGTGTGAATGGAAGACACATTTGACTGTTTTTCCGTTAGTGGCCATACAGTGATGGGGTTCGCGTTGACTCGGGTTTGGAGTGGAACATGATGGACCCTCCCCTGTGCACAAAGGGGCTTGGATGTCAAATTGATGCGCTACGTGACGGCGCCCCTAGATCGACTGCAGTATAAAAATAGGGTATTGTTTTGGTTGCAATCCCTCATGGATGCCTTCTATCAAACAACGGCAGCAGGCCCTGCGGCCGTTCTTTCGACGGCCCAAGACCATTGAGTGCCTGATGTCAGGGCGGGAGATAAGCCCTGATGCCCGCTTGAGATCGAGAATTCTGCTTCGAGTGAGGGCAGCCTCTGGGACAGCTCCACCGATCTTCTTGCCAATCGACCCATGGGTGATTCCGGTCGACTCTATCGTGAGTCTCGAGTGACTGCAGGAACGGGGTCTAATTTAAAATTGCGCAGGTGATCTGACTTTGTTTCAATGCGGCATTTGTTGGGACACAATGCTGAAATCCGTCGTGTATGTCGCTCCCCATTTGTGAGAATGGTGTGAATCACGTGGATTAGTGCATTGTGCATGCACATATTCTGCCACGGCTGTTTATTGACTTGGTTGAACAAGGGGCATCGATCATGTCCACTTTGCAGGTCTAAGATCTGCGTTGCACCAATCCAAGATAACGTGTTTGAGTTGGAACTGTATGATGCGCAATTGCGGACGGTGTAGTCCCGGAGCCGTCGGTGCGGTGTACACCTGGCCGGGGGTCGTGTTGCATCAGGGTTTGAGTTGGGTTTTGCAGTCGGAGGACAATGTGTCGCTGTAATCAGGGCCAAAATATTGAAAGTGATAAAAAAAAGGAAGTACGAGTTATGCCGTGCGCAGCATCGGCCTCCCCCCAAGTTCATTCTGTTTTATCTTGCGCCGTGGAGATCATGATTTAAACCACTGTCTGAGCTACGAAGCCTTCCATCCTGCGCTCTGGTCCTGGAGGCTGCAAAGATTGATGCACAACACGTCAAGGTATCGCAGTGAAAATTCAATCACGGTCGACAGCCAAAGCTGCGCCTCAAGCATCAGGACTCAATGTTCGATCTATCCTTCAAGCGATCCGTGCCCTCATCGTCTGCCTGTTGCTGTGTGCCTGAAGCCTGAATACTCTGCCACTACCTCTCCCGTCGCCCAACAATCAAGACTACAACGTCCAGCAACCTTAAAACACTGTGCTTTGGTCTTTCTCCAAATTCCTTCTAGCTCAAAGAGGTCAAAGCAATCCATGACACCCTCAATACGTGTTAATCGGCTCGGCCCGGTAACGTGCAAGTATTACGTGCCATGCGGCTCGAACTCAGCGAGGTATACGACCTATGGTACGACATCCTGCCTCAGCATCTCTAGTGACAGCTAACATTATTTCAGGTCGATCAAAGACTTCCCAATGGAAATGGCCGGAACCGGTCATTTTTTCGTGACGTTCTATCCCATTTCGTGTACGTGCATTCCTCTAAATTTCCCGCACTATAGTTATTCGCTGGGACGGTACATATATTCGCTGGAGCACCACTCTGATCAGCCAAACTACCAGTCTTGCTCGACGTTGGGCTCATCCCACATGAGTTCATAGCCCAGATCCTCAGGAATATTTTTACTGGGCATGTCAACTGTGAGTTCTCATATTCCGTCGTGTCAGATGATAATCCATTGGAGTAGTCTTTGAATCTGTGATTCTGTGCTGATGCGCAACCTTAAAGATAGCTAACCCTCCTTTCAACTCGAGCAAGGTGCGTGAGCATCAGTGTGTGATTTATGCTTTGGCTCAAGGTGCTACCTGTCTAATGTAGTGTTAGTTCGTGGGGATGACTGGCAACTTGGCGTCGAGAGGTACGACAGACTCGCGCACGAATATTTCACTCTAATGGCATCACAGGTTTCTACATGCGATCTGATTCGGACTACGCCTTCTGTCTACCCACGTCCAACTCTTAACATATCTCCTGGATCGGACATTGAGTCTCACACCGCTCTGCTTTGCTTCGAAATGAGTATATTCGCTCCATACTCAACCGCGGATGTATCTAGTATAGTTGCTTAAATAGTTTTTCTCTCAGCGAGTTTTTCTTTGTTGCGGATACAAGAGCGCGGCGGGGCGTTCTGCGCCCCACTACCTCGGTTTACCAAATGAACGTGAAAATGTGACTCGGCCAGCCATGCGGAGAAGCCGAGTCCAAAGCGGGCTCGCTGAGTCTGAAAAGGCCGTTTATAAAGAGGGAGAAGATAATCTTTGAAATGGCAATATGGAAAGAACCGTTCAAACCAACAAAATCACCCTGCCAAACAAGCTGCCGGAGCGGAGCGAAGGCATATCTTGTATTATATATATATATACTCTTTATAAAATTAAGCCTGTCCGAAGCTTTTAAATTCCGCTCTGGGTTAATCAGCTCCAGAGTTATGGAAAGCACAGTTTATACGGTGGTCACCGGGTCACCGGGTAATCCTTTGACGCCGAGAGAGTTTCAGGAAGCTTGTTGAGTTAACTATTTATGCTTCCTTCCGAACACAGATTTGTAGCAACCACCATCTGAACTCAGGTAGGCAGGTAAGTAGTATTACACGGCCGGTCCCTTAGGAACGCCGGAAGATCGAATCCGCTGGGAAGGCCTGCGCATCGTTACTGCCGCCGTGCCGTGGGCTCGGCGCTACCTGCTTATATTCATATTATTGTGCTTCCATTCGGCTGTCCTCCATATTCAGTGTTATCGAACCATCTATTCAAGTGATATTCCTTCCTTTTCAAAAAGCGCCACCCTCTGGCCCCAAATTTGACCGTGTACAGGTAAAATAGCATACTTTCAAGGTCCAGTTCAACCGTTTGCTCAGTTATACAAAACAGTGAACAGAAAAAAATTGCTGCACTGCCGGGGACATTTCCAGCGCCATGAAGCGACTTGTAACAGTGGATTCTCAGCTCATCCATTAGACGCTTCGAATACTGTACTATTTCGACCAAGTGTTCAGTGACGCGTGACACTCAGATTTTTTTGATGTGTGCACAATTCACCTTAATTCAAAAGAAATTTTATCGGGCATCCCGGACATCGAAAATTCCGTGAACAGTTGGTCGAAATAGTACAGTAACTCACCTTGAGGTGTATGCGCCTCCGTGACCTCGGCCATCAAAGATCAGTTCGACGCGCTTGTCTCGATTTCATCACTTTGTGATTGACGTACTGTCTCCCACTTGTGTCGCCTATCGATTGAGGTACTATTTCTGAACTTTGTCTCACAGTGGCCGAATCAGAACCCTGACTCTTCCATGATCATCATACACGAGCCTGTAGATAAGACATCCGTGTTGCCATCTTCATGCATTCTTTCTTTCACAATGCAGGACATTGGCATACTTCCCGCCAATCTTGCGGGGGTCGTTCTGGAGAGCTGCTTTTATGGAACCTTTGTGCTCCTTTTCATCTCAAATGTTTACTTCCTGGCGGCACGCGGGGATAGTCGAACGACCAGGCACAATTTCACCTCCGTGATGTTCCTTGGAGCTGCTGGTCTCTCCCTAGTCATCACGATTGTGAGTAGTTGCTCTCAGTTCACTTTCGCTCTGTTGACAGAACGCAAGCATTGGGTCATTGTTATATATCAAGCTTTCTTCGCATTCACGAATCTCGACAATAAGGCCGCCGAAACTACCTTCTACCTAGATGCTACGCACTGGACCGAGATCATCAAGCAAACTTTACTTCTTACCTCGATCCTAATGGGGGACTCCTTCTTGGTTAGTCCTACAAATAATTATGTTAAATATCTGCTGAAGTTCTCAGATTTATCGCTTGTGGATATTTTGGGGAAGGAGTCGCTACATCGTGATACTCCCGATCGGCAGCTTGATTGCAGTGTTTGGTGAGTAGAGCCCCATTCTGAATCCACCGAAGGGTTTACTGGTTGTGTAGTTCTTGGGACCCTTTACGTGGTCAGCATGTGGGAGCCAAAACTTGGCGGGGCTACGACCTACACTCAGCCAACATTTTGGGTTGGAGCCAGCTTTGGTCTGTCCTTTCTGTAGGTTTCTCAAGAACAACATAACCTGCCGCAGATCGCGATTGATCTCCTCTCATAGCACCACCATTTACGGCACCGGTATTATCTTACGGCTCTATTCTCCTGCGGTTCTGACTCATTTGGTGTTCATTCCAGGTTTAATTGCGTTCCGTATCGTGAGGACAAGGACCAGAACAGTCTTGGAATCTCCCTTAATGGTAGTATTCCTCAACTGAAAAAAGTTAATTGAAACTGATCAAGCGTGCAAGGCGCTTCTTGCAATCTTGGTCGAAAGTGCCGCTCTGCAGACGTATGTGCCACGGAACGTAAGAGAATATAGGAGCTGACAATGACCATTTACGAGGTTTTGGCTCACCTTCGTTGCCATTGCGGATTTCGCCGGCTCGTATGCAGGGCTCATTGCCTCAGACACCCTCCCCGTCGTTATCGGCATTTCGAACCTTCTGATCCATACCCGAGTTGGTCTTGGATGGTCACGGACCTCCTCAACATCACAGCGTTCCGCATCAACAGGCAAGATATCGATTCCGCTCACTAGCCACTCGAATCGGCAAGATTCTCAGGTCTAAAAAATGAGAACAAGGGCGATACTTACATGTGCTTGTTCTTTCGCGGAACAATGGCCTGATCCCAGTCGTCTCAGCCATGTCTCCAGTGTTTTGTAAACCAATCGGAGAAGGAAGTAATGTACAATATTTGGGACGAGCCTGGGAAACTAATGGTAGGATAAAAGGGAGCCAAGGCCGGAACATGTGACACAGAGGGGCACTGTCCGTCGGATGGACCGATGGTAAATAAGAAGCGGCCCTTCTACACCGCTCGGTACCTGTCGACTAGTATTACTACATCCTATCACACGAGCCGCATAGAGAGGCAGCTCTTCGAGGATATGCGCCGGTATCTTGTCAAAAAAAAATAGCAGTGCTCGGGCACGGTGAAGGTGCCGCGGTGTGCTGCTGACTGCCGCAGCACAATTTTAGATTGCCGCAGTCAGCGGCAATATTGCCCCAGCCCCCTTAAGCACAAGTCACACCAGTGCCGCAGTGGCACGCAATTATTGCCGCGTGCACTGCAGTAATCTTACTGTTTCGACGCGGGATGATTGTTGAGTTTTCTGTTCTTGTCGTTGTGCGCAGCGGAGATCTCCTTCATGGAAATTCGCCCCAAAGTCCAAAGTCCAAACTTCAAAATGACCCAATCTTACGCACGGTTCACGTTGAGGAACCTCACGTGAGTGGGAGGAGGCACAGCGTCGGTCCAGACAGAATTCCTGAGCAGTCCGGCATCAATTCTAGCAAGCTTTCGAACTGGGAATTCCCCGCTGGCCCTGAGCGACAATTCCGGGCAATGTGTGAAGCCTGGTCGTGGGGTCGTTCGAGTCGCAAAATCACGATTGAACTGCTACATATGTGACATTCAAAAAGATGATAGATGAGCTCGGGAGTAAGTTCCGGATGTCGAGGAAAATCTAGAGAAGAGCTCGAGGATAAAGCGGAGCCTAAAACTGAGCCTGAAACTGAGTCTGTGGGGCTCGAAGCCATGGTTGGACCAGTGAAGGGGATGAAATTGGTATGTGGATGAAATTCTTTATCCAAAGAATTCAACCCAACAAAACCAACTTCGAAGACCTTGTGTGTGTTTGTGGTTCGTGTGGCAGGAAACCACGATATCGAATTTGGAATAAGGGAAGGTGTGCGTGTGTGTGTCGAGACCCAAAACCTAATGCTAAAGTCGTTCTTCTTGTCTGTTCGATCCAAACCAAAACCTAACTCCAACTTCAAACCAACCAATAAACTGTAACCCAAAACCGTTGCTTCAAAATGTGTCTGTAAGTTCCACCATTCCGTTCCAAACCCAAAATCCGTTAACAAATTCGTAAAGTCCAACAAATGTTCATTCAAAACCGAAGTGGGAGATAAAATCACAGGTGGTGAGACCTGGGCATAGGATCGGTACATTTTACCCTCCCTTTATACCTCTACTATTTGTACTTCCTAAATAACCCATAACAGATACAACTGTAACTCTTGTAACTTGCCGTTCCCAAGTTACCAACAGCACTTTGCTTCATTTCCTAAGTCCCCAACACTGCTATCCAGTTTTACTGCTTATCCTCCTGGCATATGGCGGTCTAAATGCACATTTATTCGGCCGCAAAACTTTTCGGTGATTTCGGCCTCCCCGCAATAAAAATAGCTCTTTTAACGCCTCCCGCGCTGAAAAGAAGCACATCAATTCGGCAGTTTCTTTTGCGTGCGAATCAGTGATTCCCGCAAAACTCTTTCGTGGTCCCGCAAAACTTTTTTGGGGCCCGCAAAACTTTTTGCAACTCTGTGCAATAAATTTAGGTGAGTTCAGGAAGTTGGTCAGAAATGCAGAGTAACTATTAGATTGAGTGTAACAAGGCATGGAAGAGAGTGCAAGAACCAAATAAGGGAGTTTGGGGCTGGAAAACTTGAGAAGTGACCACCGAGCTCAAAGTTGAGGATGCTAAGCTCACATTTCCTGCTGGTCCTCTGCGCCGCAGCTCTCGCTTCAAGTCCGAAACTGCTACGGTGAAAACGGAGCCAGTTGATATACTGATGCCATACAGCCCAGGCTCAGTCTGGATAAGACTCTGGATAAATTTCAAGCCCAGCGTGGTCTCATTTCGGAGTGTGCCAGGATGTAGACTGCAGTACATCGGCCCAAATAAATAATGTACTGGACTACGCTGATATCCAACCACCCTCGACGAGTTCACCTTCAAAGAGGTGGTAGATCTCGGGCAGCTAAATACCAGCCAGAAAGAATTACCGACCAAAAACTTACACGCCTGCAGGCCAGACCATCGGCTTCTCCCCGAAGATAGCGAAAATTTTGTGTGCCAGTTTCGCAATCTGACAGACAGTGTCTCTTCGGAAAATGAGTGCTTGGAGAATTTCGGTGCCATTATCCGGTGTCACGGTGAGAATCCGGGGGTCTCGTCTCGCACCGTATCAACAAACATCCCATGGCACTCAGTCAACTCCACTGCACCCGTGCAGAAGAACAACACATGTTCCACTGTCTCAAACACACCGCAGCCAAAGCGAAAAAGGCGGCAATGCTGCAGAACATTCTCCCGGTGGTATCTCTGTTTGTACCTCATCCGCTCGACAGCCAATGGGTTCTGACTGACCAGGAGACGAGCCAGCGCCTTCCTGTGCTTCGCATTGACCACGAGATCCAAGTAGTGCCTCAGCACCACTGTGATTTTTCGGGGAGCCTCGTCTTCCAATGGCTCATGTCTGTCGTGAAGGAGATAGAGACGCGCCGAGTTCTCGACTTTGGAGTCCAAAAACTTCATGGCAGACGTGTACACAGCCTTTCCGAGAGCCGTGCACGACTCCAAGGTCAAAAGCCGTCATTCCTCGCTGTTCCTATCGGGTGTGGATCCGGAGATCAAGGAGATTTCGCAGAAAGACTACGATGCGGGTGAGCTTCTGACACTTTTGATCTCAATTCCGACTTAATTCGGTTTAGCTTTACACAAGCTCAGCCGCAGTGGCTCTCCATCTCTGGATCCATGGGAAGAATGCTGCAAGAGGGCTAGATCTGTGTCTTTTGGTTTGATGAACTGTCTGGAATCCGTCTATACCTAAACACCGCACATTTTGCGCGTTTCAGGAATAGTCGGATTACAGTATAGGCTTATTTCTAAGGACTGGTATACGGTCTCGGTATAGCCAGATGGGTTGTGATCACAGAGTAACGAGTACAAGGGGTAGGGAACTACCCTGCAGACTGACAGTGCTCGCCTCGAAAACTGTAGAGGAATGTGTAGCCCACAAACCTCTTTAGAGACTATTTCTGGTCTTATTCCCACACGATGGAATAAGCTGGACATACTGATAACAAGGGCATGCGGGAATAGTCTTATTTCTGCACCAATAGGCCGTGCACCTTCCATGTGATAGACGTCAAGGCCCGGGGATATACGTTCCGGTGAAGTTCCGGGACTAGTGAAGGTCGGCTAAGGAGATCTGATGGGGTTGTTCTTATTCCGAGCAGACAGAGTTGGGGAAATAAGAACCCTTTCTGGGACAAGTCTCACTAGGGGTATCTACGAGGAGCTGGAGACCAGGGGAATATTACCCGATGGTCAGCGAAGGCAGGAGAGGACCAGGAACGGCAGGAAATAGGACAAACGACTTGGTATCAGTCAGCCAAGAGACTGAGGGTTTCAAACCCCTAGGCTGACCAACGCCGCTCGAGCGGACATCACGATCGTCCTGTTCACCAACCAATGGCAATACGCTCGCGGGAGCCCTTCCGACGGATAAACGGCTGAGGAAGGGGAACTCGGGCTATTTTACTAATTTCTATTTCGTTCTTGGACTTGCATATGATTTTGGGGTTTGTATAAGTAGTCAGGACATTATCTCGAGTAGGGCACAGAAACACCCGTGTATTAGTAGGCTGAACACTTGCAATTGGGCTATTTCTGGGGTTGGCTCAGTGTGTATTGTTGTTGGACTTTGACATCAGGAAACCTTAAGTTGGAATAAGGAATAGGGTATTGGAAACGTCTTGGACGTGATTGAGGCTATCTATCATCTGGGAATCGAATTGTGTTTTGGAATCAGCTACCGTCATCGTCATCAGCTATCATCATCAGCACTTGGGAAATAAGCTTCGGGCTTGCTATCGTTTGAAATTGTTATATCATCGACCTATCTGAGGTCTCCTGCACGTCGTTGGACGACACCACCACCACCACCACCACTCTCAACACTTGCTGTCTCATAAGCTGCGAAGCTTTTAAAAACATCTTATTTCCACCGCTCGATTATCGCTCAGGTCAATCCCTGGTGATATCTTGTAGTGAAGGTTCATCTTCCTAAGGGAAACACATACCTTCCCTTCAACCTTGTTAGGACCTGTAAAGGGACTACCACTCGTCTGAATCTTGGCTCTTGCGCTCGCTGATCGGCCTATTTCCGATCCTAGTCTTATTTCCGTAGGCCTCGCCGCTTATTTCGGAAAGACTTGGGTTGTATTTGGGTGATAAGTGTGTTGTTTGGGTTTAGTTCGGAGCACATCGTTCATCGACTCAATAGACTCACAGTAAGTCTTCAATAATTGATTTTCCTTTCAGCTAACATTAATATTGTAGGCGTCAAAGAAGAGAGTGATGGTGATTATTTCCCATTCCTTCAGCCAGTGTCGTCCTTTGTATATGACCCAGATAACCATGGTGGTGCCCATGCCTTATCCTCCATTGCTAACCCCATGTCCACCTCGTCCATCATACCATCTGCATCCTCTTCCAATCTATCGACCTCTGTTTCTAGCACGATGTCATCAACTACTGGCCCTTCATCCGCAGCAACGTTCAACAGGTCCTCGTTTAACACTGGCAATATCCCTATTCACGAGGGCCTGAACATTCCGCAATCAACGTCCAATATCTGTTCAGTAGTCTCTTTGCATACACGGAACAGCTACCCCGTATACCCTTACATGCACTTGTTCGAAGCCTACAGATTTCGGTTCAGACCCACGTTCTTTCATAACCTTCATACTCGATTATAGCCACTCATTCCGCATGGACTTCGGTTTACTTGGACCCACATTCCTTCACAACCTTCGTACTCAATTATACCCTCTCATTCCTCACATTGTTGCTCCCACTTCTTCCGTACCTTACTTACACTCAATCTAATAATTGCTCTGCATTTCTGAGCAAGTTCCCAAATGTACCTAAATTTGTTGTGCGGAGTTGCAAACAAAAGTTTTGCGGGCAACATGAAAAAAGTTTTGCGGGAATCAGTGATTTCCCCGCGAAAGAAACACACCAATTATCTCCATATTTTTGTTGCGGAAAGTCGGAAATCACCGAAAAATGTTGCAGCCGAATAAATGTGCATTTGGACCGCCATAAGCAGCATAAGCTGGATGCACAGTTTTAAGTGTGGATGAGGATGATCAAAGTGGGCCCTAGTGCTGGCCAAAATACGATACACCAAAATATATTTTGAATATATTCAAATACATACGAATACGATACAGCCCCAGGACCTTCAGCTGAATATGAATACGATACAATATGGATATAATACGATACGGGTCTGACCATATTCAAATATATTTGAGTACAGTGAAGTCGCTTCTGCCGCCTTTCGGGCCTCCGGCAGGACAGGTCGGATCAATACATTTTGTCAGCACATCTGCAAACTGACTCTGTGCTGCTGTAAGAGGCGCTGCTCCGGCCTTGGCTTCATACACCCAATCATTTGGTGCGATCAAAGACTTATGACCCGGGTCTCGAAGCTTGCTGACTATCGACAGTGTATTTTCCGTAACCATCTGGTCCCCGAAGAACCACCCAGCATTAGTGTACACATACCTGCCAACATGTCATGAATCACCCGGGTTTCTACTTTTTCGCGCGACGCGTCTGTATGGATACAGACGCGTCTTAGCGGCACGGGCCTCTCATGACGCCACCACGTGACCTTCTCACAGTTGAAACCTGGCCTCGGATTCTAAAGCCGCAGACTCGGGGAGTCTGCGCCATGGGATACAGAAGACGTTAGGGACTAGGAACCCGTACAGACGGACTCTAGTCCCCGGACGCACCAAGGGCTGACATAGGAGAGTACACGGAGTACAGGAGTGGTTGCAAACCCGATCGGGGTTTGAACCACTGGATACGATGACACTTAGGACTAGGAAACCCGAACATCGGGTCTCCTAGGTCCACCGACGCCACGGAAACCAACACAGAGGAGTCCAGGAGCATCAGCATTAATGCTCCTTAATGCTACGGTGCAGGAATTGATTGTGATTGACCGCGATCGCTTTAATTTATTAGAAGCCTATATAAGCACGGTAGAATCTCCATGTACAGTAGATTCTACCTCGTCTAATCTCAGGCTTCCACCTTGGCTTGACATAGGCATTGTCTCCACCCTGCCTCGCTTCCTTCGCACCGTACTACGGGTTGTATCCACACCCCGGGTTGTATACCTGAGTGGATATCACACCCTCTTCGACTCGTTCCGGGTTCCACCTCGCATCCCGACCTACGACATACGGCCTCCTAGGGAAAACACCGTACGACTGGTCCTACTGCTCGGGGAACATACGAGTTACTAGTGTTTATCGGGTTTATCCTGGTTGGGGTTCTCGTCGGGTTACTCGCTGTTTAGCCGACCCAGAGGCCGTTGCTGACACAACACTCAGACAATGTTTTGGTAGCCCGTTTTTTCTGACTAAGGCTGGTCAGAATATATTTGAATATAATCATATTGTATTCATATTCAACAGCCTGGATATGAATACAATATTCTAAGAATATGATACGGCCCATCCAAGGTGAATACAATATGGATATGAATACGATACGCCATTTGCCGTATTGTATTTGTATTTGGCCAGAACTAAAAGTGGCAAGTGGGTGTGGGGCAATCAGGCAAAGAGCAATGCGGTGTGGGGGCAATGGGGCGACCATGAGGTACAGGACAATGAACAATCGTCCCTGCTGAGTGCCTGAAGTTAAGTGGGAACGGTACGAAAGACCGGGGTGGTGGTGGTAGCGGGTGTTTGTTGTTGTTGTTGTTGTTACTACTCTGCTTGATGAATGCTGTCCATCACCTAGCCAAATGTTGAACTTGGTTCTTCAATTTTGATCCCCGTCGCCATCCCATCACAACCATCAATTGTTCCCCTGTGTAGAATTGAGCTCAGGAGGATGGTTCCAAGCAAGAGGTAATTGCGAGGCAAACCAGTGAGGTAAACTACCACAAGTACTCTAGCTTTTATGTGTAAGGAATATCAAATAGGTGGAGAGTGGATCAGGAAGGAATTGGTATATGCTGTCTGAATCATAGGGTCATAATAAGCTAGACCGCATGCAAGGCTAGCAACGGTGAAATAGGAAGGGAAATAACAAAAAGGTGAAACATGTGTGGTCAAGCTTGTATTTCCAACACCCTGGTATTACACCCTTCCTCCTTTTTACTCGTCCAGGCCAACCTGCTGTTCCCATAGACACCTTTCTTCTTTATCCACGGACCCATGGCCTCATTAATTTGCAACTTGAACCATGGCTGATTCCGAGTCCTCAGTAAGTGCTGTTTATCTTATCGTAGTTTTGATGTAAACAGTTCTTTTTCTCCATGTTTTCACGATCACAAAATTTCCACGCACATCACCAGAGAGCGTACTGGGGCCCCTGGTCAGAACTAAGCCCGAGTTCGGGTTGGGTGGTGCCCTCGTGCCACGGGAGCTGTCGTGCAACTAGATATACAGGATCGTTGCATTTGCTGCGCAGATGAAGAACAGAAAGTTCTTACTTAGTGCCCTTCTCAAGATAACGACTCGGAGGACAAGGGGTTCTATCCCTCATGGGATCGCACAGCACGCGCCGTGCCTTGCAAGAATCGCAGGCCGGAGAGTCCGCGCCATCTTCGTCACTTCGTTACTTCGCTTAGGAACGAGAAAGTTCGTGAGTTTGATCGTATTTCGTGAAAGTTTGTGACTTTGGCTGGATTTAGTAGAACTTCGTTACTTTCCTCTGCACACCGTGAAAGCTCGTCACTTGGACGCAGTGAGAATAACCACATGACCGTGCCCGTACACGTGGAGAGTGCACGGGCAGTCAGCCGGGACCAACGGCGAAACGCGGCGCACTTAGTGAAATTAGAACAGCAGCACATGTGTCCGCATCAGCGGCACTTCGCACACCATCAGCGTCTCATGTGCCGCCCTTCGAATAACGAGCCGCACTTCCGCGGGCGCGTTCTGGGCGCTAAAGAGGTGGACTCCGCGACTCAGATTTACTAACAAAACACACATGTATTCAAGTAAACTAGTTTTAATACAAGTGTAATATCATAAAGTAGAATGAACTTTTCAGCCTAAATGCAACGACAACGATGGACGCGACCCACAAGACTCGGTAGTCCCACAAATTCGATAAGAAAAAGGGCTCGCATCGCAATACAAGTCCGCCAAGCCATTAATCAGCTCAAGGTCGGCTCTCGAGCATTGTGTCTGCATTTTTACGTCCCCGAGCGAGACGGAGCACGATGTAGAACTGTGTATTTACTGAAGGCTGGCAGCTGTGATTCAATTCATCAACAATGCATCAATACACGTCTTGACGCACCGAGGAGCCGCTGACCGACGATTTGCGGGGAATGGCGGTAATACAAGGGGCGCGGTCATCTGTTGGCTGGCGCGTCAGAAGGCACAAGTGCTTATGTAGATTGCGACACAAATTTCTCACGTAGTCATGAGTCTTCTAATCGCCAACGTCGGTGCCCGAAATCGTGTCCGCATTGGTGAGCGTCGGGTGGGGGGAATTGGGCGGGACCCGATGGTGGTGGTGGTAGGAACGAAAGGTAAGATGCACAGCCGCCACACCATCATCGCCGGCCACGCATGTGCACGGAAGTGACGAGCTTTTCACCATAATTTAGTCGAGGTGACGAGCTTTCCCAGTTATTCGTCGAAATGACGAGCTTTCACACTTTTCCATCAAACTCACGAACTTTCTCGTTCCTAAGCGAAGTAAGCGAAGTAACGAAGTGACGAAGGTGGGTACTACTCCAGGCCGGAGGTTTCTTTCTTTTTCCAGCTTCCTGGAATGAGGAATGAGACTGATTGACCGACATGGTACCACGAAGCAAGTTGCTCTCTGAAGTCGGTGGTGGTGGGACGCAGGTAGGCGATTGTTCAGAGCCGGAAAGATTCGGCCCGGGCCTTTCGATTCATCATGTAGGAAATACATCCATAAAAGGCGAAGCTTTCCAGACGCGCATTCACATGTTTTCGGAATGTCGGCCGCCGCGGCGGAACCTTGGCGGAATCTCCGGAAAGATGGCAGGGAGAAATGGTCAGCCAACCTCCACTCCCTGTGTTGCGGGCCGCCCGCCAGTTCTCTTTTCGTCAGGATCAACGCTCACTCTATCTCATCACCTTGAATTCTGTTCCGGCTTCTCCACTTTAATATGCTGTTCCGCTCCACGTATCGTGCCATGTTCGCTCACCGGATTTAAATTTCCAGCTATTGAAAGCCGCACCCTTGAAGTGGCCCTTCGGCCGGTCGCTGCTCTCGTGCCCAGCACCAAACTTTGTCGGCCCCGCAGCTTGAAAAGGTATTGAAATGATGTCGGCTTTGAGCTGCGCTTTCCAGTTCAGTACATTCTGTGTCTCCATCTGTAAACTCCGCGTCCAGTACTTAGTGTCGGGATGCCTCGGGCCGGGTTGTTCGCCCGTTAAGTCATCTGTTCCTGCTGGGTCTTGTGCTGGTTTTCCTTGGATACACCTCACGGCCCCGACTGCGAGAGTTTTTATACTTCGCCTAGTTTTCCTGGGGTTGCTGCCGTGTCATCTGCAATGGTCACGTATCGGTTCGTGCATCAACATCATCCAGTATTCCAGCACTTTCAGCTTCCGCACTGCTTCCTCCTTCAATAGGCTACTGAGCTTAATGTTCGGAAAATTGGATATATAAGCGAGCTTGTGTGGTCTCAAGATACCCTGGCATCTCTCCGCACCAGGCGCCATCATGCATTTCCACCTTGCCCACCAACTCTTCCTCGCTCTCGTCGCAACAGAAAGCCGCTTCTGCTGCTGCCACAGTCTACCTTGCTGGCGATTCGACGATGACTCCGAATGGGAACAACGACGGGACTGCAGGTAGGGACTTTCATTTTCTCGTGACCTGTTCTAATACCGAAAAGGATGGGGAAAATTCCTCCCTGACTACCAGAGCCTCACTGTCGTGAACAATGCCATTGCGGGCAGGTCCGCACGCAGCTTTACACGAGAGGGCAGATTTACGGCGATGGCTGCAAACGTCAAGGCAGGCGATTATATCGTCATTGAATTTGGGCATAACGACGGAGGGAGCTTGACCCCGACCGATAACGGGCGGACGGATTGTTCTGTCGGCGCTGCTGGATATGCGACGACGTGCACCACTGTATTCGGGTACGTCTTGCCAGTCTTTCCCCTTGACCATTTGCATTAAAAACAACGCAGCGGCGTTACCGAAACCGTGTTGACATACGAGGCATACCTCGTAAACGCAGCCAAGCTCTTCCAATCCAAAGGCGCCAACGTGATCATCTCGACCCGCCACACCGGACAACCCCTGGGAAACTGGGACGTTCACGTACGTGCCGAACCGATTCGTCACCTACTGCCAGGACGCTGCTACCGCCACTGGCGCAACGTTCGTAGATCACGGGCTGTTCACCGCTGCGCTTTATAAGAACCAGGGTGCGACGCTCGTCGATTCGTACTATCCTAACGACCATACGCACACGTCGCCTGCGGGAGCTACTGTTGTGGCGAGGGCGTTTATATTGGCTTTGGAGGCAACGAGCTCGACGTTGAAAAACTTCATTACTCATGATTAGCAGAGGAAAGCTTTGTTGGTGCGTCATTATGTACAATGTAAGATTCGGAATGGGTTATTTTTCCCAGTATTTTAACCCGTACGTTGGGTGAAAACAGTCCGGGCGCCGAGTAAAATTCACCAGGGACCCCATCAGATTAACTCGGTGAACGAGCTAAAATTCCGGGTTACATCTGGGTGAAATATGGGTGAAATTCCATAATTATTTTGGACAATTCACCTGGTCGCTGGCCCAGTTTCTGTTGGGATATTTCTACCCATTAAACGAGTTAACAAGAAACAGAGGGAAAAAACCTGTTTTACCGGGTCAAAACAGCCAGGGCATTTCACCCGTCTTCTTGATCATTTCCACTCGCTCTGGCGCACAGGTTCACTGGTGAAAAGTACCCATACTGCTGGTCAATTCTGCCCACATATTTCATCTGTTATGCAAGAGATTTTCACTCATCTGGGTCGCAACACTTCTACTCGGGGAAAGGGTGAAATCGATATATATTTGCGAAAATTGATGCGCTTTGGCACTGAGCACACAAAATGTGGATACAATGGAATAGTACAAGACATGAGGATGCTGCAGGGAAATTGCCAGGGAGGTACGGCGTTTGAACCTGCGCAGAAAGACGTTAGAATGTGGAAGCCGAAGTGCTGATACCTCGTATATTAAGCAGATGCCTCGTATCAGTGTGCGCATGTTTGCCATCACCTCAATTTGCCCTCTTCTTCTCAGCCGCTATCTCTCCTTCAGTGGTGGCTCCGAGCCCACCGCTTTGGGTCAGTTTTTCTCCCATGCTTATTTCTAGACGTCTACCCAAATCAAGGTTTAGCTCTGCCGGGTCTGCTTCTTGCGTGCCGATCCATCCATGCGGCCTACTTTCCGGCGCTCAATGACCGCTCAAAAGAACCTCGCTACTAAATCGACCTTCCTTTGATCGTTTCCCCCACCATCGTCTCACCGTCCTTCCACGCTCTTTTCTCTCGCTCGATATTATACGCTGAGATTTTTGCCTCAAGGCCGTAGCATCGTCAACCATTCAGCCTCTTCCGTCATCTCAACGCAAATCCTGCTGCCTGTGGCGGGTGTTTCCCGTATATGGGTGGGGCGACACACGACGGAGTCCCATTAATGCGATCACCGGTGCGTTTATGGCATGCTATTGTGTGATTTTCATTCAATGTTCGTTCCTTCAACGAATCACTCACGGTTCTTTCAAGGCTTCTTTCAGCCTAGCGCGTGGCCATCGTCCAAATATTCAATTTTATGGTCCAGATTGAACCTCCGGCTGCCCATCGTTGTCACGCATCGGCAAGGAATTTTATCCTACCTTTCGAATGATGCGCTGTGTGGTGACCAGTTCCTTATTAGGTTTTGTTTTATTTTCGCTGTACCCTCGGGAAATTCGACGTGCCGATGACCTCCTTGCCACGCCATGTTATTAACTAACTCATTCTCTTTTTAGGAACCGACCCCGTATACGGGTAACCACATCGTATTCCGAGTCGCCGACGTTGCATGCAGGACAAGCAAATCAATGCAGATCCCTTTCTTCCCACCCTCTGTACCGGCTCTCTCTGGCTGCGTTCGTTGAAGAAGAGTCACCAAAGGACCCGATTAGGTAGGTTGTTATACTCTTGCCATCCAACACCGCTTTCACACCGACATGTCCGTGTTTTGGTTTGTGTCATTCACAGGTGTTGTTGAATTCAGACGGCATTCCCGGCGAGTACCTCAATTTTGCATAATCCCATAGCCATATTCTCGTCTTCATACTATTTAGCCGTCTACCAGTCTTGCATCCTTCTCTCTATATGTGAATGATCCCGCGTCCCATTTATTCATGCCTCCGGACATTGAGCGACTTCGATTTGTTCAATGTTCTCCTATCGTCGCAACATTTCACCCGCCCAGATCGCTGATGTCGTATCACCATTTATTCTCACGCTAGCCCCCCGGGGGAGCCTTATATTCAGTTGTGCACGCTCCCGCGGTTGTGGTACGCCTCCTACCCCAAGCTGTTGCTCACTCTGATCCCTCTAACCAGTTGTTCAGATTTACTTTGACCTGGCAGTCGGGAAACGTCACCCTCGACCTCCAATGTAAAATCACATTGCACTCTTGGTCTTCACCTAACCTGCTCAGCGTCGCGAGGTCATCCAGTAGGTGGTTAATCAGATTTTTTGTTATTCCCCTTTTCTAGTGCTGATCAATGTTGCATTTTCTTTACCCAGCTGAGTCAGTTCTCCGAGGCCTTACGCATCGATCGGTATTGCCTAGGACATCTCATTCAACTCCACCGCCCAGCAACCCCTAATCGCTACCGCCGGACGCATCTGGTGGATCCGATCTTTCCCTTTACGTTTGTCGCGTTCCGCGAGTCAATTCATGCGTCAGTAATGTGCTCCCGGTAAGCTCTTCATCTTGATCGAGTTTGATACTGACATTTGTATTAAGTGTTGTGTCGCTGCTGACATTCTATCCAACTCTCCACCAATGACACGTTCAAGGAGCTCCACCACTTCGATTGCAGTTTTGCTGCGCGGGGAATCGAATCCGTCTACGGGTGATTTTATATACTTCTTGACTTCACCAAATCGATACGACCCTATTTTTAATAGCCTCATAGATTCGACGTGTTCCATCGACGTTCGCACGACCTGTCCACTGCTACCCCGCAATTTGCGTTTCAGTCTTCAAAGTCCCATGCGGAAGTAAGTTAACTATTTGCTTGCGTTCAGTGCTAACGTACCGGCGGGTTGATAGTGTTGTACTCCTTGAGGCTGTTGTCAGATATATTTTGCCAGAATAAAGTTTACGGCCCTGTCCCGCCAGTCTTCACTCCGTTTCCCGTGCCGCTATCATTTTATGGAACAGTATGTAGTTCTTCATTCACTCACCGATTTTTACCGCCCGCCGTATAGTAATTTAATTGCGGCCGACTTAAAAAGTCTTTTTTGTGCATGATATTCAAACTTCATTTGTCGCATGGACTTTTGTATGTAGATACCTCGAGTGAATATATGATTTTTCTTTGAAATAACAAGAGCGCGGTGGGGTGCTTCGCACCCACCACCTCGGTTGAATATCGGAGGATGGCGGAGGATTGATGGCGGAGTTTTAAATGGCTTCGGACGGACAGACGCACGTAATTTTAATAAAGGGGTGATGCCTTCAGCGACCATGGGTCAGCTGTATATCCAAATTTTTTGGCCTGTGGTGTTTGCAAATGTCGGGTGGTTGCCTTGAAACACACCCGGGCATCTGCATTTCTGCCGGAGCGTAGCGAAGGCATGTCTTGTATTACCTTACATACATCCCAGTCGTCGCGGCAGGACAAAAAGCAGGCATGTACATGCCTAGCCGCTGGTAGGTTATGATGAGAACATGTATCGGAGATCAGCCGGAATGACATACGAAGACACCGCATCATCGACATCCCGCCGGTGCTAGCATTCTCGTCTTCTTCGTCCTGGTCCTGGTCCTCGTCATCGCTGGGGTCGTCAATGTGACGAAAAGAACCCGACTCGGTTCGACGGCGTTTGTTTCAACCCTCCGCGGTGTTCTCTTGAGTCTTTTCCTTGCGTTCCTTGCGGCTGGGGATGATTCCTTTCTTAACACCATACCTGCGGGACATGGAAACCAGCTCATAAATGAAAGTAACAAGACTTGCCTTCTCTTGTTCCGCATAAATTGCTTCGTCATCTCCGCAAGGGCCCGGTTGCATGGGAAACACCTCTCTGTGAGATATGGGTGCTGTTTTCGGGTCTACAGACTACACAAGCACACTGCAGATACTGACCTAGTTTGTAGCTACAGCTATAGGCTGCGGGAAGCTGACCTGGATCCTGGTGGCGACGGTCGAGCTCAACGTCGAGGTGCGCACGAATGACATCATCAGGAAAGACCCTCCTTCGCTAATCAGGTCGGATTAGCCTAAAATAGCAATAATATAGCCAGATTACCTTGCTTATTTCCATTAGCTTTCTAGTGTTGTTGAAAATAATTTAGTGGTAAGTTAGCACTTAATTAGCTAGGCTTGCAAGGATTATCATAGGGTCTGGGCACATTTTAGCTGGCTCAAATGGGACGGATATGCAATTGGAACACACAAAAATTATATTCAGATGCTAACAACTACAGGTGAAGGGCATTCTACAGTACATTTAACTCTTCTAAAAGTTTCGCAGTTCACGGCAACAGCCAACCCTTGAATGTGGATTAAATGATGTGTCGAGATTAAGTCTGAAGAAACGTACATAATTCCGGGGAGCCAGCGACATGCCATCAGGTACCCAGCCGCGAGAAATAGAACTGTGGGGCAATTCCACTGTGTTGGTACCGTTCAATAAGAGGGCAATGGAAAGTACCGTTGAGAACATACCATGGAAAGTCGGGGAAAATTTGTGTGAAGGCATACTATACGCTGCCGAAACTACTCATTCCAGATGGTACATACCTTGCGCATACAAAGATTGGTTGACTATCCGATCGGGGTACGATCAATAGGCTCTGGGAATAAATTTAAAGTCAATGGAGAGAACTCCTCATGTCACATACCCGAGTCGTGTCTGGTAACAGCGGCTGCAGATGCAGGCATGTAAATCTCGTTGGAGGTAGGGGAAACCACTGGGCTGAGGTTACTGAATGGTAAATGGGACAAAAAATAAAAAAAGATGGGCAGAGACATACTGAGTCATGTCCGCATCCTCACCAGTCAGCGAGGAGGATCAAGAAGCACGGAGCATGCACTGCATTCTCACATTCAAGAAGGACTTGTTGACGAGTGGAGTGGTGAAATCGCTGTTCTAGGTGACTCTATAACAGTAAAAAATGCGTGGAGTGCGACTGTGAATATCGTCCTAGGACAGGATAAAATAAGGATGCGAGCAAGGAGACAAGCCCGACGTGTGCGAGAGAAGAATGGAAGGCCTGAGGCGAAGATGGGCATCGCATTGAAAGCGAAGGTGTGATCACATGGTCTCCTTCCGAAAGTGTTAGTAGTCTCTCGTAGACAGACACTCTATACAGACCCAGCTCGTACCTCGCTGTATAGAGTCTGTTGCTTACCACGGGGGGTCGGATTGTAGTGCAGCCTTATTAGGTAGTTTGAGATGAGTGCGGGTTCGATTCCTGGCCTCCACGACCTTTTTGTTTCCTGTAAACAGCACATTTTGTGCAGCAAGAACCATCCAACCACTCCTGATACTGCTTTTACCTACCTTGATTTTTCCTTTGGGTGGTCTTTCAAGATTTCATCGGTTTGTGCTCTGCCGAAATTTTGTCTTGGTAGTCACATGATTGAACCGGGTGTTCAGCAGAACAGGCTCTACGCCTTTTTCAAAATTTCTAAAGAGATAGAAGGTTAGATAGATGGTAATAAATGGTATCTACTGCAAAACTTCATTGAATTTGAATGCCTTGGTGTCAAGGGAAGAGAATGGAGAAAGCTGACATAAGATTACATAATAAGGCTGCACTATGATCCAATCCCGCGGTAAACACAAGACTAAAGTGTTAGCACCTTTTGCTTGGCAGCAGAAGACATGCACTCACCCATACTCAAATCCCTGTAATGGAAAGAAAAGAGAGTGAACTAGAGTGATTCAAGCAAATACAAAGGGGGGAGGGAAGTCTCTGGCCTCAAGGAAGGGCGTGGCTTGTGCTGGTGAACGACTCAATGATTTGGCGGTACAGACAGGAACACTGACAGCTATCAAAACAATGAGCAAAGGGGCTAAGAGATTCGGTGTCATGAGTCACCTGGGTTCTACTTTTTTCACATGACACGTCTGTATGGATACAGACGTGTTTTAGTGGCACAGGACTTTCATGACGCCACCACGTGACCTTCTCACGGTTGAAACCTGGCCACGGATTCTAAAGCCGCAGACTCGGGGTAGTCTGCACCACGGGATACAGAAGACATTAGGGACTAGGAACCCGTGCGGAGTGGACCTGGACGCGCCACACCTGACATAGAAGCGTTCACAAAGTACATGACTGGTTGAAAACCGATCGGGGTTTGAACCACTGGATACGATGACAGTAAGGATTAGGAAACCTGAACATCAGGTCTCCTAAGTTTTCCGATGCCACAGGAACAGACACAGAGGAGTCCAGGAGTATCAGCATTAACACTCCTTAATGCTGCGGTACAGGAACTGATCGTGATTGACCACAATTGCTTTAATTTATTTGAAGCCTATATAAGCTCGGTAGAATCTCCATGTACAGTAGATTCTACCTCGTCTAATCTCAGGCTTCTACCTTGGCTTGACATATGCATTCTCTCCACCCTGCCCCGCTTCCTCCACATCATACTACAGGTTGTATCCACTCCCCGGGTTGTATACCTGAGTTCATATCACACCCTCTTTGACTCGTTCTGGGTTCCGCCTCGCATCCCAACCTACAACATACGGTCTCCTAGAGAGGACGCCGTATGGTTGGTCCTACTGCTCAGGGAACACACGAGCTACTAGCGTCTATCGGGTTTATCCTGGTTGGGGTTCTCGCCGGGTTACTCGCTGTTTAGCTGGCACAGAGGACGTTGCTGACATTCAGAGAGCACTGGAGCCCCCCGACTAGGCTTAACACTGGATTGTGATTTAGCGCAAAGTAAGCAGTTGAAGGACTCCTGCACATACCCAGATGACAACACAAGTGACTCATGGAGAAACCAGGTATCAAGTGGCCGAGGTGAGAGAACTGGCCAGCAAGAAGTGGGAGGAAGGATGTGTGTCTGTCACTCTGAAACACCAACCACCTTGTTAATCTCACATGAATATTCAAAGAATTCTGCCTCAATTGTAACAAGCTTTTTCAGGCAACCCATACCATTATCAGTCTATGCATGCCTTCCCAGAGATCATCCAACTGGGTTTGGTCAAAACCCAACCTATATTTGACGGGATCAAAAATATAATTGGCAATCTAGCTAATCTTGCTATATTACTCCAGATTAGCCTAATCCACAATCAACAAACAAATTAGCGGTAAATTAGGAAAGGTTTGTTTCCTGACGATTCTCGTGCAGCAATGCACTCAGTACTTTCTGCCTCTTCCTCTTCACTTTATTGGGACAAGCACTGCCTTTGCCAACGGCACATCAAACATTGGCAACAAACTCAAGCTGAAGCCTAAGCACTTCGTTTGGCAGCCTCTCTCTTCTCCAACACACCTGCAACACCACCCTGCTCCCTGCTGTCTGCCCTCCCACCCACTCACCATGCCCTTTATGAACCACACCACCATGAATATCCACACTTGCTACGTCCACTACCCCGAGGCAGGCTGTGACACTGGGGGCAAACCCCGATGCACCTGGATTCCATGTGCCTCCGGGGCATGTTCTCTGCAGGTCGTGAACTGGTGGACAAAAGACCAATAAAGGTCCTTGGGTGGACAAAGAATTAACAAAGGTGAGACAAAGGGCAGGCAGGATTTTCACCACCCAGCAAATCTTGCCTGTCCTTTGTCCCTCCTTTGTCTGTTCTTTGTTGACCTAAGGACCTTTGTAGGCCTTTGTATTCCACATTGTAGCCTTCGGACCACATGCCTCGGAGGCACCTGGAATCCAGGTGTGTCGGCTTTTGCCCCCGGTGCTGTGAACTGTACCTACACACCCCAAGAAAATGCCTCAATGGCAACAATAAAGACCAATATTACTTGGTCTCTTCCTGTTCCATCTAAGTGGCCATCTGTTAGCCTCACTCACAGAGAACTGAAACCTTGCAGAGGCTCAGGTATTCTCTTTCCAAAGATATTTATTATGGTTGAATTCTAACAACTTAGTTAGCTGTAAGCTTGCCCTCAAAGGGAGCTTGCAAGCAAGATAGCAAAGCCAGCTGACTAAGAGAGTGTGCAGAATGATTGAGTGTTCAACATTCTTGTCTCCTGCACTCTCCAGCTTTTCAGCCCACCCATGACCCCGAGTCTTGGTTTTCAGATAGTGTTGGACTTCCAGTCCGTCATTGTACTCCGGAGTTCGTCGGACTTCAACTCTGTGATTCAGACTCACATGGGTTTTCACATAAATGAAAGATTACTGAGTGTTTTCCCTTTTATCCGTTTAACTGTCTCAATAGGAACCTGTGACTATGCCTTTCCTTTTGTCTTTTATTATTCCACCACCATGCTTCCACATATGACTTCTTATTGGCAACTTACTTCTTTCTCCTCCATAATAACAATTAGTATACTTCTGTAAAACAATGTAGATACTCTCCTGTACTTCAGTTTGATTATAAATGTTTCTTCTGATTGCTCTCTTTAAATCAATAAATAAAGCTTTTATTTCACATTTGACCAAACATACATCCCTCACCCTGGTAACATAAAAGGTAAGTACAAATCACATATGAAGAATTCCCTGTGTTCTCGTTTCGAAGGCATTCAACTTGCAACCACATCTGCCACTCTTTTGTCATTGTCTGACATGTTCTCAAGGTCTTCAGTGTCAGCCTTATCATCCTCAACCTCATCCGCCATGCCTGATGGTGCATTTAGCTGTGCCAACTTTACTAAGTTCTCCCTGTGCTGGACCTGTATTTCCTGGCCCAGGCCAGCAATCCTACAATCAATATTTTCCACTTGTTGGGCTTGTGATGAGCATTCAAAGAGTGGCCTTGCAGTATCCCAGAGCTCCATTGCTCTTAGCAGGTCCCCATGGCTCTTGGATATGTCCCCCAGTCTCAGCATGCATTCCGCTCTGCTGCAGTGAACATCCATGTAGGTGAACCCCTCAAGGGCAGTGGTGAACAAGTTGATAGCACTGCTCTCATCTCCTTGAGTAAGGAACAGGTCCCCAAAAAATTGTATGGCTTTATGAACTTTGAGGTTCTTTTTATGCTTGACAGAATGTACCAGAAATACAGTGGTCCATCTGACCCTTGGTTGTGCAGCACCCCATTGGCTGACATTGGCTAACCATTCAAGACAGAAGGATCCGATTAGATTGTCCCCGTCCAATTTGAGGTTTTTTTCTAACAGTAGACTCGCTGGTAGTAGATCCTTCTCCCTGGCATACAGTACTGCAACTATAGCATCACAAGCTGTCATCCATATCTTGAGCCCAAATGAGCTGAATATTGATCGGGCACAATCAACATCCTTTTGGATAAAATCTTTTGGGCCCCTATTAACAAACCCATTTCAGCAACATTGAGCAATATGATTGCATGCCAATAGGGATCCTGGTTCTCTGAGACATCCCGAAGCATACGGGTATAGATATCCCGGGCCTGGCTATATTCTGATTTACATAGGTGGACCCCAGCCTGAGTATGTGTGATGGCAAGGTTTCCCTCACTGGTAGACATACCGCAAAGAGCAAGGAGATTTGTTCCCCGAATACACAGCAACAGGCTTTGCTTGTAGTTACCCACTTCTGCCCAAAACATGGCCTCCAAACGGGCTGCATGTGCCTCACTGTACAAATCTCCGGATGCTCTTGCGAATCTCTGACTTTGCTGTGCATACAGTTGAAGCTTGGAAGGTTCACCAGATAAAAACTTGACCCATGCAAGGTAACGAAATCCCAGAGCCTGTCCTCTGGTGTACCCAGTTGAAATCCCCAAGGATATAGCTCTGTTGCACATTTTAGCAGCCTCTAGAAGATCATGTTTGGCTTGAGAATAATAGTTCGCTGTGGTCGCATAGAAAGTGCCTAAGAGCTTATTTGAGTTATAATAGATGAGTGTTGAGCATTGAACATACATTTAAGTTCTGGGTCATCAATATGTTCACAATATTCCAACCCTTGAGATATTAGAGCCTCTGGATCATGGGCCAGGTAGTTGAACCTGGAAAGCAACTCAGTATTCACGTAAAGCCGAAGTTGCTGATCCCCAAGATTTGGAAAGTAGATGCTGTATCTCGCCAATGAGATGAGCACTCCCCTGATGGGTGGCCCGGTGGAAATGGCTCAAATGGCACACACCACGAATGGTATCCAAAAGGTTTGAATGCTTCTCTTGGAGCCCCCACAGAAACAGATTTTGGATGTTGGCAAAGTTGGATGCTATGTGGTTGACTGTGCTGACACTTGTCTGAGTTCCCTTATACTCCACATAAAGGTGGAGCAAGTCCTGGAAATGTTTGAGAAGTGTGTGGACCAACTGATCTTCAGGGTGTTGATGTTGCTGGACATATTCTCTGATGGGCATCAACACTTTGAGCCGTTTATTTTCATCGCTGTAAGCAAGAGCAGTAGATGTCAATACTGCTTTGCATTTGAGAGGATGTTTGAGCGGCAGTTTGCTTTGTATCAGATCCACATCTGAAAGGCCGTCTGGCAGCATTCCCAAGAGGCCCAGGAGCTCCTGGGATTGTGGAAGCAATTTAATCCTGGGACTGGACAATGACAGCGAGATAGATAGATCCAAGTTGGATCTTTTGTCAAAGCCTTTTGAGATCATTAAGGTCTTTTCCTTCTTCCACCGCAATAGCACATTGGAGCAGCCCTCCGAGTCAACAAGGTGGGCAAGGAGGTTAATTGCAAGTGGCATATTGTCTGTGAGGGAGAGGATTTTGTCAACCTCGTCCAGGTCATGTTTGTCATCTGCGATATCGATGAATGTAAGACGTGCAGCTTCCTGATCTAAAGGTTTCAAAGGCAACAGAAATGGTCGTGTCCATTGCACCTTTGCTGGTCTTTCTGCCCCACGCATAGTGATCTGATATGGTATAAATAAAAAATTGGTGGAACACATACACATCCACTCACCATCAATGCCAGATGGTTGATGTCTGTCAGGAGTGACAGCAATTCTTCAATATCACCCCGAGATTCTGTGGACTCCCACAATGTCTCAAGCTCATCCAAAATGAGGAGACTTGGGGGATTGTTGGAGAGGTGTTTGAGCACTGCTTGGATATGATCTTTGCTCGGCTTGAGTCCGATATGAGTGCCAATGAGGGTAACAAGTTCCATTTTGGTTGTTGCCGAGTTACAACCAACAAAGAACCTATTTTGTTGGTACATGTCTGTAATGGTTGAATGGTGCAGTAACACCCTGGCAAGAGAGCTTTTCCCAATGCCACCTGCACCCAAAATGGCAATCCTGGTGGTTTTGGCCTTGAAAAGGTCAAGTATATCCGAAACTTCCAAGTCGCGGCCATGGAAGATCTTTGGCGCAGATGGTAGCATTGAGATGGAGTTTGAGCTTGAAGACAAAATTTGAGCTTTCACAAAGGTACCATGGAATGTTACATACCTACTGTAGGACTGATAATAGGGTCTGCTTATCTATGAAAAGATTAATGTGAATCTAGTGAAACAACTGCATTCTTCACCATGGACCCTTGTTCTGAAACAGTGTTCTCAGATAGAGTTTCAATCATATCAAGCACCTCTTGATGTCGCTTCTGTGCATCTTTCTTCATATCTGCGAGACTGGATGAAATCATGGCCGATTCAGTCTGTAACCGACATTCATCAGTTAGTTGTTGTGTCCCAGTTAGATAGCAAACCTGAAAGAACTCAAGGCCTTGTTGCAATCCAATCTTGCACTCTCTCAGTAGTACACTTGATTCACTCTTGTGAAAGAAAGCTCTGATTTTGCTGCCTTTCTGGTGGGCCTCAATGAAGTTGTGTATTTTGTGAAGGATTCTGATCCAGTGGTCAGTGCGCTGAATGTTAATCAGGCAAGCCAAGTACTGTGTGAATTTTCCAATATGGTGCAGTACATCTGGAGGCAGGCCTGCACCCGTTTCCGACTTGATATAAAGACCAATGATGACAGTGAGAAATTTGTGGGTTTGCTCGAGGAGCTCAACACAGTCATCTTTGTTTTGTTTTACTGTCTGCCAGGAGAAGTTCAGATTTGTGTCTCCCACAGATTTGGACTCACTTCAATGTTTTTCAAGACAGCTTCAGTCGTGTTCATAATAGCACCTAAGAAAGGGGTGTCAAGGGTATCTGCTAGGACTGCCAAGGTTTTCGCAGTTATAGCTAAGCTTGTAGTCACTGCGTTCAGTCGGACCTGAATGACAGCTGGCTGGGGCATTTTGAGCGAGATAGTGTCCGTTCAATGCACTGGCCTTTTATGCTCCGATGCATGGGAATCCCAATGCGATTGGTTTATATGAGTGATATTTAGAATTAATAGATTGTTTTTTTCTGGACCTGCCACGACTGCCTGGTAATCATCTACAGATCAAGGATGGAAGTCCTCAGTGTTCTTTCCTGGTGTCAACCTAGGTACATCCCTCCAGTCTTGTTAGTGAATTACCTGGATGCCACTCAAATCAACCCCTAGCCGCGTTCAGTCGGACCCGAATGGCAGGTGGAGCATTTTGAGCGGGATAGTGTCCTTTCAATGCACTCGGTTGTTATGCTCCGACGTATAGGAAATCCCAATGCGATCGGTTCCTGGATCATCTGCCACCGCTGTCATATCATTGTGAGTCCTTCCATTCATCTACGGATCTAGAATGGAAATACTCCCAGCTTTCTTTCGTCGTGTCGATTTAAGTCCATCCCTCCAGTTGTTGTTGGTGAATTACCTGGATACCGTTTAAATTAAGCAAAACTAAACACTGAACAGACAGATGTATCGACTTGCATCGCTACTTTCCCGCATGCGTCGGATCCCAGCTATTTCGGGGTGCGGTCCGTTCCATTCCAGGAAATTCGGGAATTGGCGAAACCGGCAAAGTCACCGACGGCACCACCGGCAGCGTCTGATCGGAGCTTGAATTAGCTTTTGGCAGCTGACAACACGCTCGCCAGCCGCTTACCCATCACCAAAACCGGGAGATCTCGCTGATCGCCGGTGACGATTGCAATCACATGAGGCGCTGATGTCGGTGTGCAATCGCTTTGCAGACCTACCACCTACCATTGTAAATGCTACGCAATGCTGGCGAAGACTTGCAAAGGTACAGAAGGTTGGTGAAGGGTTTGCAGATTTCGGCCCGAGCTTGTGTTGCGTTTGCATGCCATTTTGCTGGACTTAGAATTTGAAAGTATCTTATGAATTGCGCAGTACTGGTGCAAGAACAAGAAAAAAAATATCAAAGCTTACTGTAGTATTTTATTCAGTTCGGTGGTCACGGGTCACAGGCCCCCAAATCCACGAATATTTTCGTGGATGTCACGGGTCACCGAGGCCGACCACGAACTTGCAAAAAAAGTCACAAAAACGCGCAAAATGAGGCAAAAAACGCATTTTTTCTTCTCTGGGGGTGCCTCGAGTGTTTATTGCTGTGGGGCTCACACGACTGACATCAAACTGCCATGTCGTTCGTTGACATGATCGGGATCGGGTCCCACTCAACACTGGCACTACTGGACGGCTCACCTGGACGATTCGTCGCTGAGATTAGATTCATTCAAGACTGTAAGTACGGTATACTAGTACTAAATCCCGGGTAAAATCAGATCCTCATCCATGTCATTCGCGTGCCGCCAAAAATCAGCATATCTCGTGTTGGGGCGGCGCTTGCGCTTGTTCTCCCCCTCTGGAATTACTTCAGCATCGGCAGGGACCTCAACTGCAACCTCCGAATCGAGGTTCTCCGCGTCACGCGTCGAAACAAGCCCAACACCGGATGTACCGGTCTTGGCTTTCTGTATTGCGGCGAGGCCGACGAGAGCGCGAAAAAATGTTACGGCATCCAATTGATGTCGCGCCATTTTTGATCCGACTTCTCTTGGCGCTACCATAGATACATGCTGACCGCACGAATGTACATATTTAAGTCAGAAATGAAGTTTGGGTCTAGGGACCGAATTTGGGTGTTCCCGATAAAAACACGAATTTTTTTTCGTGTCACGGTCCCCAAGGCCGATCCACGAAAACCTAAGTTCGGTTTGAGGTGTCACAGGTCACAGGCCAAACGAATTGAACGAAATGCTACAGTATACCCGAATTGTGCAGTAAGATCATCTACCCATCCTCGCCATCATCTGGTCCGAATTCCTCCTCGTTCGTCTCAGGCTCCAAGTCTTCGTCCTCTTCATCTTTGTCCTCTTCCGCAGATACATCACTACTGTCGCTGTCGACCAACGCACCCGTCTGCCGTGAACACGCATCGGCGAAGCATTTCACCCGCGCACGGTGAGCGGCAGGAGCAGCTTTTGGTGAGCGCGATTGGGCAGATTCGAGTGAAGCGCAGTCAACACTCGTTGCGCATCTTTCCCGCTCCGCTTTAAGTCAAGTACCTCATGCACGACGAATAGAGGAAGTCCTCATGACGTCAAATCGAAACGGTAAGAACACGGCACGGAAAGTCCCTCCGCGGGCCGGGCGATGTGCAGATACCGATATACCGGTGTGGCCGGCACACAATCGGCTTTGCTCGGTGCTCGGTAGTAATGTTTCTGTCACTGGTTTCAACTTCCAATACTTAACCCCTAACGCTTTGCGCCTCGATACGTGATCCATACATGTCAAGGCCAGGTGAATTGGTTAGGGGTTGGTTGGTCGTTCGGTCGGTGGATCCTCATTCGCAAGACTCCATGTGAGTGAGATCTTGTCGTTCTTGATGCACAGTGGTGTCTGACTGTCAGTTGGGATAGGATTTTGGTGGGGGAAGAATAGAATATTACACTAGATACTTCAGACTTCAGTGGTATGGAACAAACTGACGCCCACAACAAGTGAAACAAATATCGATGTCTGGTGGAGCGCCGTCGGCAGGGTCACATTGATGTGCGAGAACCAAGCGAGAACGCTTTCAGACAAGACGTCGGTGGCGACCGGGAATTACTTATCCTTACCCAATAACAGCCAATCTCCGTTCGGATGTTGACCCTGCGGCCGCCGTCGACTCACGAGTAGGTAACTACTTGGCACTTAGAAGCTCTGAGCCGAATAAGTAGAAGGGCAGAATTTGAACGCGCCGACGGCGATGCAAATGAACAAGTGCCAAGAAAATGAGAAGGAAAGGTCGGGAGGAGGCGTGTGAGTCAGACTCACAATCACCTCACAATCCGTGTTGTTGGAAGGAAGCAACGCGTTCCCCGGCGTTCAACTTCAAAGCAGACATGACAAATGACGCCATCTGATGCCAAGGCACCATCGCCGTCATCGCTTTCGACGCCTAACAACCACATACACCCGCGCCACCTGTCCTTCTCGCTTTCTTCCCTTTCAGTCCGCGGTTAGAGGATGTTTCGGTCCACTGATTCGTGCGTCCACAGCCTTTTTTCTTTCTCTTCGTCTTTTGCTGACGGTTAGTCCGCCCCGCCGCTCCCTCTCCCCGCCCCCCTACACCCCTCCCCTACGACTCCCGCCCACTAGCCCCGTCTTCGGTGACTCCCGACGCAACTCTAACGCCTCGCACGCCATGAGCACCATCTCCCAGACCGGCTCCACCCGCCACATCCTCGGGCCCCCCTCCAACGCCTACTCCTCCTCCACCGCCTCCCACCTGGCCCCGCCCACCGGCGCCCTGCGCCCCACCTCCCCCTCGGGCTCCCTCACAGCACACTACCTCCCGTCCAAATTCTCCACCGCCCTCGTCTCCCGGCGGCGCGGGTACGAGAAGACCGAGGCCGGCCACGTCGGTATGGTCCCCCGCGGCGGCGGCACCGCCGCCTTCCGCGCCGATGCTTCCCGGATGCCGGGCGCAGGGGACGAGGACTACGACGGGGTGGACCGCCTCCTCTCGCCGGGCTCCCGCAAAGCCCGCTGGACGCGCTTCAAGTGGCTGCTGTTCATCGCTAACACAATACTCTTCCTGTACTCCCTCCCCGCGCTCATATTCACCATCCTCGTGTACCTCCGCACCCTCCCCGATTCGCCCATCCTCCTCGTAGCGCACCGCACCGAGCTCGCGCTCAGCACCGTCGCGGCCAGTGTAGCGCTGGCGACGGCGTGTCTGGGCGGCGCAGGGATCATCATGAATAATAGGCCGTTCTTGGCCGTGTATACAGCTGATGCTGTGGGTGTGCTTTGGGTTGATGGTCGTCCCGGGGTATTTGACGTACAAGCGGAGGAGCTTGAATTTGGACTGGAAAGGTGCGTGCCCCGTCGCACATCTACTATCTCGCATGCACTGACGCACCGCAGGATCAACCAAGCCTGGTCGCAGGGCCTCGGTGCAGCGGGCCGCCTCACCATCCAGAACCAGCTCGGGTGCTGCGGGTACTTTAGTCCGTTTATCGAGGCCGACGGTGCGTGTCTCTTCGTTTGTGCCCCCTTCTATCGATACCCCGTTCTACGTTCCTCCACTTTTGTTCACATTTTTTCGGAAAAACGAACACTGATAAGCGCCTCGCAGGTCTCCTCCGACCTGCTACGCGCGCTCCTGCCCTGCCCAGGGTGCAAAGCCGCCTTCCTCGACTTTGAGAGCAAGACCCTCATGCGGTGGTACGCCGTCGCGTTTGGGCTCGTGCCCGTGCATATCGGTGAGTCGTTCGGTCCGATTTCGTATACGTCATTTTTTGGCGTTTGTGGGACAAGGGAGAGTGCTATTTTTAGGGAGGACGAGAAGTGAGTGGAGAGGGGAGGAGAGGGAAGACAAGAGGCGCGCCGGTGTGGGTGTGCATGTCCACCGCGTGTCGCGGTGGAATGGGGATGCTCGCTTCGCGGTGTCAGGGTTGAGATGGCGATGGCAGCGAGCGAGCTGTCGAGATGTCGGAGCGAGGTGTCGGGCGTGATCGAGGCGGCGTTTGCTGCCACATGGATATTCGCTTCGATTGTAGTTGCTGCGGGTCGGGAATGCGGTCGACGCGGGGCGCCGATTGTGTCGACCCCCGACTCCCGAGCCTTCGAGCTTGAGCTCTCCCGCGCCGACCGACGCCGACGTCGTTCCTCACCATTTCTCGCGAGCTTCCTTCCTTCCTCATGCTGTTGCTGTCATCTCTTCCCTTCCCTTCCCTTGCATCTCGTTGCCCCCATATCTTTTCGGTTCTGCGTTGCACCTTCCTCAGCCTCTTTCTCATCTGCCAATATTTCTTCTTCCGTTCTTTCCTTCCTCTCTTATCCACTTCAACGCATACTGACGCAGGTTTCCAGCGATAATCGCCATCGCGCTCCTCTGCGCGAACCACGTCACGTACCGCTTCGGCAAGGGCATGATGCCGAAGGCATATCGCCTCAGTCGCGAGGCGATGGCGGTCGTGGTGGAGGGGTATGCCGCGTGAGTGGTTTCTCCTGTTCTGTTTGTTTTTCTTTCTTTCTTTCCTGGTGTGTGGGTTTTCGCGCTTTGAGGTGTATGTCTTATTCGCACGGCACGGATGGACTGCGTTCCCGCCCGGGGATGGTGTGGGGATGTTCGGTAGCCCAGGCGTTTCAGTCGGAGTTAGGTGGAGTTATTTCGAGTCGGAGTCGGGCGAGGTGCAGCGAGTGGAGTGGGGTAATATCGTGCGTGGGGACTCGAGTGGGCACCTTCGGCGTCGGCGTCGGGCACCAATAGTGGTCGTCGTCGTTCTCGCTCGATTGGAGACGCAGGCTCCGGTGTGGGGTTGCGATGTGGAAGGTGGGGGGTCGTGCGGAAGGTGCGGTGCGATGTGGAGGGCGGCGGCGTTGGAGGTGTGCGCCTAGCCGTGGAGGCTTAGGGCTATCTGTAGGCGGGGGGTGGGACGCAAGTCGAGTCGGGCGGGCGGGGGTGGGGTAGAACGAAGTCAATTCTGACAGCGCTCGTTCGAGTAGAGTCGGTCTCGCCTCGTTGCGCTTGCGCTCGCGTCTTTGGTCTTTTCTCCCCAGCCCGATTCAGTTGTTCGGTTTCTGTTTTCGGTTATGGCTTTTCTTGGCTTTGGGTTTCATCTCGGACGAAACTCGGCTCGTCTTTTTTCCGAGTTTGCTTTGGCGCCTGCGGTGTCGCGTCGGTGTTTGTAGATGAGCCCGTCTTTTGCGCCATATGTTTGAATTTCGTCCTACCGGAGTCCAATCTTCCTTACTCATTTTTTTGCCCCCTCAGACAACTCGCCGAACAATACGGCCCCGACGCCGCCGCGCACATGCTCTCCGCGTCCAACCTGGGCAGCGGGGCGAACAGTCCCTACGAGCGCAGCCCGCTCGGCTCGGCAGCCAACTCGAACGTCGAGCTCGCGACGATGCCGTACGCGGGGCGGGGGGACGGCGGGGGGACTCACGTGAAGTACGATTCGGTGGGCGCGGGCGGAGTGCGGGATACAAGTATCTGAGCGCTGGAACGCCTCCGCTGGTGTGGGTGTTGGAGTCGATGGGGATCGGTGGAGCGGAGATGTGGCAGGAGGATGGACGAGGTAGGGGTGGGGAGAAATGGGGTTGACGGGGGGAAGGGAGAAGGGGAGGCAGAGAGGGACGCTCGCAGGGAGGGCATCACAAAAAACACTCGCACTCGCAACGCTCGTTTTCTTCGCACTCACATAGTTTTATACGCCACGCACGCATCGCATCGCATCGCAGTAGATTTAGTCGAGTTTAATGGTATACCCGGTTCTGGTTCTCGTTTTCGGCGGTGTTATTTGGATGCGGATCCCTGATCGTGAGGAAGGAGACGGGTACTTTGCTTGCTTTCGTTTCGTTTATTCCTTTCATTTCCTGGGACGACGAGCTGACCATTGAGTTGATTGCTGCCCATGGTTGGTTTCTCGTATTTTCTGAGCCTTCGTGACACGCAAAGGACGACATTGGTATTTCCAGTGAGGATTCAGAGTATTCGAGATGTGAAATCCCGAAGATCACGGGCACTTCGAATATAACGCGCACAGAATGGTTGGAATGATGAGGTATTCGGGCGAGTGTATTGAACATGGGTGCCTGAGTCGCGAATGGCTGCCATTGGCTGGTCACTCCTGCATTCCGTGGACGAAGGAATACAGTATTTGGGCGATATTTCCTTCGGAACGAATCAAACTCGGGCGAAATCATTTCCCGGGCGCTTCCGTAGAAGCTCCGCTGAACGCATGAATGGAACGGAACGCACTCCGAAATAGCTGGGATCCGACCTATGCGGAAAAATACCGCATTGGTGAGGATATATCCACACCGTTGTGAGTCTACACATCCATACTGTTCAGAGGGTTTAATCTTGCTTGATTTGAGCGGTATCCGGTAGGTAATTCACCAACAACAGCTGGAGGGGTGTGCCTGGGTCGACACGACGAAGAAAGAACACTGTGAGGACTTCCATTCTAGATCTGTAGATGAACGGAAGGACTCACAATGACATGACAGCGGTGGCAGATGATCCAAGAACCGATCACATGGGGATTTCCATACGTCGGAGCATAAAAAGCGAGTGCATTGAAAGGACACTATCCCGCTCAAAATGCCCCAGCCAGCTGCCATTCGGGTCCGACTGAACGCGGTTAGGGGTTGATTTGAGCGGCATCCAGGTAATTCACTAACAATCACTGGAGGGATGTACCTAAGTCGGCACGAAGAAAGAACACTGAGGACTTCCATTCTAGATCTGTAGATGAATGGAAGGATAACAGGCAGTGGTGGCAGGTCCAGAAACCGATCACATTGGGATTTCCCATGCGTCGGAGCATAAAAGGCCAGTGCATTCAAAGGACACAATCTTGCTCAAAATGCCCCAGCCAGCTGTCATTCAGGTCCGACTGGAGGCGGTGACCACAAGCTTGACTATAACTGCAAATACCTTGGAAGTCCTAGCGGATACCCTCGACACCCCCTTCTTAGGTGCTATTGTGAACACGACTCAAGCTGTCTCGAAAAACATTGAAGTGAGTCCGAATCTGTGGGAGAGACAAATCTAAACTTGTCCCGGCAGACAGTTAAACAAAACAAAGATGACTGTGTTGAGCTCCTCGAGCAAACCCATAAATTTCTCACTGTCATCATTAGTCTTTATATCAAGTCGGAAAGCGGGTGGAGAGCTGCCTCCAAATGTACTGGACTATATTGGAAAATTCACACAGTACTTTTCCTGCCTTATGAATATTCGGCGCACTGAGCACTGGATCAGAATCCTTCACAAGATACATAACTTCATTGAGGCCCACCAGAAGGGCAGCAAAATTAGAGCTTTCTTCCGCCAGAGTGAATCAAGTGCGCTACTGAAAGAGTGCAAGGTTGGATTGCAACAAGGCCTTGAGTTCTTTCAGGTTTGCCATCTACCTGAGCTACCACAATTGATTGATGAATGTCGGTTACAGATTGAATCAGCCATAACTCTACCCAGTGTCGCAGAGATGGAGATAGATGCACAGAAGCGACACCAAGAAGTGCTTGATATGGTTGAAACTTTATCTGAGGACACCGTTTCGGAAAGAGGAACCATGGTAAGGAATGGAGTTGTTGCACTAGAATCACATTAATCTGTTGATAGATAAGCAGACCCTATTCTGGGTCCTATAGTAGGTATGTAACATCCCAGAGTACCTGTGTGATGACTCAAATTTGGCTTCAAGCTCCAACTCCATCTCAATGCTACCATCCGAGCCAAAGATCTTCCATGGCCGCCATTCAGAAGTTT
The DNA here is from genome assembly GCA_029378375.1 of Mycena olivaceomarginata. Classification (NCBI taxonomy): domain Eukaryota; kingdom Fungi; phylum Basidiomycota; class Agaricomycetes; order Agaricales; family Mycenaceae; genus Mycena; species Mycena olivaceomarginata. The sequence continues at coordinate 61,322 of JARKIC010000356.1, read as the reverse complement.
CGGACATCCTTGACCTTTTCAAGGGCAAAACCCCGAGGATTGCTATTTTGGGTACAGGTGGTATGGGAAAAAGCTCTCTTGCCAAGGCTTTACTTCACCATCCAACCATTACAGCCATGTACCAACAAAATAGGTTCTTTGTTGGTTGCAACTCGCCAACAACCAAAATGGAACTTGTTACCCTGATTGGTACTCATGTTGGACTCAAGCTGGGCAAAGATCCTGTCCAAGCAGTTCTCAAACACTTCTCCAACAATCCCCCAAGTCTCCTCATTTTGGATGAACTTGAGACGTTGTGGGAGTCCACAGAATCTCGAGGTGATATTGAAGAATTGCTGTCACTCCTGACAGACATCAACCATCTGGCATTGATGGTGAGTGGATCAGTGTGTGTTCCAATGCTTTTTTATCCATACCATATCAGATCACTATGCGTGGGGCAGAAAGACCAGCAAAGGTGCAATGGACACGGCCCTTTCTGTTGCCTTTGAAACCTTTAGACCAGAAAGCTGCATATCTTACATTCATTGATATTGCAGATGATAAACATGACCTGGATGAGGTTGACAAAATCCTCTCCCTCACAGACAATATGCCACTTGCAATTAATCTCCTTGCCCACCTTGTTGACTCGGAGGGCTGCTCCAATGTGCTATTGTGGTGGAAGAAGGAGAAGACCTCAATGATCTCAGAAGGCTTTGACAAAAGATCCAACTTGAATCTATCTATCTTACTGTCATTGTCCAGTCCCAGGATTAAATTGCTCCCACAATCAAAAGAGCTCCTGAGCCTCTTGGGAATGCTGCCAGATGGCCTTTCGGATGTGGATTTAGTACAAAGCAAGCTGCTGCTCGAACATCCCCTCAAATGCAAAGCAGTATTGATGTCTACTGCTCTCGCTTACAGTGATGAAAATAAACAGCTCAAAGTGTTGATGCCCATCAGAGAATATATCCAGCAACATCGGCGCCCTGAGGATCAGTTGGTCCACACACTTCTCAAACATTTCCAGGCCTTGCTCCACTTCTTTTTCCAGTATTTAGGAACTGAGTCAAGTGCCAGCACAGTCCGCCGAATAAAATCCAACATTGCCAACATCCAAAATCTTCTCTCCTGGGGGGTCCAGGAGAAGGACACACACCTTTTGGATAATATTCGTAGTATATGCCATTTAAACCGATTTTACCGGGCCACTAAACAGGGAAGTCCCCATCTATTTGGCAAGATACAGCATCTACTTCCACATCTTGGAGATCCACAACTTCAGCTTTATGTGATTACCGAGTTGCTTTCCTCGTTCAACTACTCGGCCCATGATCCAGAGGCTCTAATTGCTCGAGGTTTGGAATATTGTGAACATGTTGATGATCCAAAACTTAAATGTATGTTCAATGCTCAACAATCATCTATTATGACTCATATGAACTCTCAGGTGACTTCTATGTGTTCGCAGCACACTACTATTCTGAAGCCAAGTATGATCTCCCAGAGGCCGCCAATATGTGCAACACAGCTATATTGTTGGGGATTTCAACCGGGTACATTAAAGGACAGGCCAAGGCGTTGCGTCACCTTGCATGGATCAAGTTTTCATGCGGTGAACATTCCAAAGTTCAACTGTATGCACAACAAAGTCAGACATTGGCAAGAGCAGCTGGAGATTTGTATGGTGAGGCAGACGCGGACCGTCTAGAAGCCCTGTTCTGGAAAGAAGTGGGTCACTACAAGCAAACCCTGTTGCTGTGTATTCGGGCAAGGGATCTCCTTACTCTTTGTGGTACATCTGCAAGTGAGGCAGACTTTGCCATCATGAATACTCAGGCCGGGGTCCACAAGTGTAAATCAGAATATAGTGAGGCCCAGGATATTTATACCAGTATGCTTCAGAATGTCTCAGTGAACCAGAATGCCTACTGGCATGCAGCTATATTGGTCAATGTTGCTGAAATCAAATTGTTCATAGGGGTCCAAAATGATTTTATCCGAAAGGATATTGATTGTGCTCAAGCAATCTTCAGGAGGTCCGGGAACAAGACATGGGTGACAGCTTGTGATATGATAATTGCAGCACTGTCTGTCAAGGAGAAGAATTTTCTGACAGCAAAGCTGATATTTAACAAATGTTTGATGTTGAACTTGAACAATCAAATCGAATCCTTCTGTCTTGACTGGTTAGCCAATGTCAGCCAATGGGGTGCTACACATTCAACGGTCAGATGGACCACTGTATTTCTGGTACATTCCATCAAGCATAAAAAGAAACTCGAAGTTCATAAAGCTATACAATCTTTCGGGGACTTGTTCCTGACTCAAGGAGATGAGAGCACTGCTATCAACTTGTTTACTGTGGCCCTTGAGGGGTTCACCTACATGGATGTTCACTGCAGCAGAGCAGAATGCATGCTGAGACTGGGAGACATATCCAAGAGCTGGGGTGACCTGCCAAAAGCAATGAAGCTCTGGGATAGTGCAAGGCCACTCTTTGTACGCTCATCACAAGCCCAACAAGTGGAAAATATCAATTGTAGGTTTGCTCGCCTGGGTCAAGAAATATAGCTCCAGTACAGGGACAATTCAGCGAAGTTGGTACAACCAAATGCACCCTCACAGCAGACGAGATTGAGGATGATCATATTGACACTCAAGACTTTGAGAACATGCCAGACGACGAAAAAAGAGTAGCAAATGTGGTTGCAGTTTGAATGCCTTCGAAACAAGAACACAGGGAATTCCACATAGGCAATTTGTACTTTACCTTTTATGTTACGGGGATGGGGTATGTATGTTTGGCCGAATGTGAAAGAAATAAAAATGTTTATTTATTTAAAGAGAGATATTAATTGAACTTGAAAGTGAAAGAATAGATGAAGGGGCGAACAAAAGGAGGAAAGTGATGGAAAGGTAAAAGGGACATACATAGGAAATAGAAGAAGCAATAATGTGGACAGCTTGACAAGGGATGAGCGAGGCCACAGTGGATGGAGGAGGGTAGCTTGCGGTCAGCCATGTAACACCACCTCAATCAAGCCGACAGACACCTTTAGTCACGAACTCAATGCCACAAGCTTGCCCTTGCCTGACTGTGCAAAATCTCCTCTCGCTTCGAGGACCACCTCGCTTGCCGCCATCACCATCTCAACCCTTCTCTAACCTGACACCGCTAAAGTTGCTTCGTGCGTAGCTCTGCACCAAGTGAAGCGAACATCTCCATCACATCGTGACCTACCCTCAATGCAAGCACCAGAAAATGCGGCCATGTCCAGGCTTTCCCACATCACCGGTTTCCATCCCTTTCCTGAACAGTGAGCCTCTCCCCGCATACTGCATGCTGCAGGGATAACCATAATCTCATGTGTACTGCCGACACCTATCTCCCCTCCCCTTACCAACCTATGTGCACCTGAACAACAAAACATCCGCGTCCTCTCTGCATTGCCCTTCCCCAATTCTCCGCCCCAGTTCCCCCTATCTCTTTCTCCCCCAAAATAAAATCCAAAACTCGTATCCGCCGGATCAATTGCATGTGAGCGGCACAGAGTGCAAAGTATGACACAAAAACACGACTCACCGATATGCACCGGCAACAGCCCAAATGCAACTGCTGAACACTGCACCAGTGCCTTCTCGAACATGAGGAAGGGGGCCTTGCACCCGTAGGGAGTGGATGAAAAGAAAGAGAAAAAAGATGTTGACACACGAGTCTGTGGACCGAAACATGCTCTAACCGCAGACTGAAAGGGAAGGCAGCGGCGAGGATGGGTGCCGCGGGTGTATGGTGGGGACGATGGTGCTTTGGCATCAGATGGCGTCATTTGTTGAAAGTTGAATGCTGGGAACACCGCGTTGAATTTTTGTTGCTTGGGTTAGCATCAACACACATTTGTAATTCCTGCCCACACTGCTTCTATCTTCCCTTCCGGCTCAAGACCCATTTCTTGACACTTGTTCATTTGTGTCGCTGTCGGCAAGTTCAAATTCTGTGTTCTATTCGGCTCAACAGAGCTTCTAAGTGCGCAGTAGTTACTCGAAGATCGACGTGCAGGGTCAACACCTGAATGGAGATTGGCTATGGCTGTTATTGGATAACGATAAGTAATGCCCGGTTGCCACCAGTGTCTGAAAATGTTCTCGCACATTATCACGACTGCCGGCGGTACTTCGCTGTTCCCCTCTGCAACATAACATATTTGTTGGGAGCCTCATTCCTCCATACTGCTGCCCCACTGAATTATCCAGACGAGTCTAGCCTATTCTTCCCTCCACAAAATGCTATCCTATCCTAACTGACAGTCAAACACCATTGTGCATGAAGAACAGTAAGATATCACACAGCCCCTTGCCAATGAGGGTCAACCAACCGACCAATACATTCATTTCACCTATCAATCCCACGTAACCCTTGACCATGGACCACGGATCAAAGCGCAAAGCGTTAGGGCTTGTTGAAAGTTCAACTCAGCCACAGTAAAATTACATGTAGCGACTAGGGACGGAGTGTTTCAGGCGGATACATCATATCGCTAAGATTGGCCCTAGCTTTACATCGCGTCCACCGGAGGCAGTATTATGAGCTAGCCGGCCCATCGGGATTGGTCGGCATTAGTAGCCGATGGCGGCTGCCACTGCCGAGTAGCGTGATACCAATGGAATCTGCTCGCTGCAGATCGTCTTCTCTCCCGACTAGTTTTTATCGGAAGCTGTTAGCTTATAAGCCTCGTATTCCCACTGATTTCCGAGGGGTTTTACTGCAACTTTAATGCACCCAAAAATACATGGCAATTCCTGCCGAATGCCACCGACTTCCAAAAGATCCTGCCTGCCGCTCTTGAAGAAATTTATCATTCTATCTTTGGAAGATAATCTGGGCGATACGTCTTGACTTGCGCTCGATGGATTCTTGCAAGAAGGCTAGTCTCTCGTATACATACACTATAAACTATCGAACCTTGTACCTTGGTTGTTTGGTGGTCGATCGGCGATCGCAGGTGATGGGCGGGGATGAGGGATGATCGTTACACAGGCAGAGGCCTAGGATTATACGGCCCGGGAGAGATCGTCTGACAGCCTTCTCAATATTGTGTATAGGAAGAGAGAGCACGGTCGCACTCGAGGCACTCATGCTACGGTCGTGGTCCGAGATCGCCGGAATTGATCCGACCCACACAAGCCTGCGCATACACCAGCTTGATCCTCTTTGCTTTCCATGTACCCAAACGAGTTTTCCTGCTGCCAGCCTTCACCAACGTGGAGGCTTCAAGATGCGATTGGGACCTCCACGCCTACTCCACCTTCTCCCACGGCCTCGCCCCGCCCTCCGCCGGCCTGCGCCTCACCTCCCCCCTCAGGCTCCCTACCCGCACACTACCTCCCCTCCAGATTCTCCGCCACCCTCGTCTCCCGGCGGCGTGAGTACGAGAAAACCGAGACCGGCCACGTGGGCATGGTCCCCCGCGCCGACGCCGCGCGCATGCCCGGCGCAGGGGACGAGGACTACGACCGCGTCAACCGCTGGGCACGGCGTGTCTGGGCGGCGCGGAGATCATCATGAATAATAGGCCGTTCTTGGCGGTGTATACGCCGATGCTGTGGGTGTGTTTTGGGTTGATGTTCGTCCCGGGGTATTTAACGTACAAGAGAAGGAGCTTGAATTTGGACGGAAAGTTGCGTGCCCCGTAGCACATCTACTGTTTCGCATGCACTGACGCACACGCAGATCAACCAAGCCTGGTCACAGGGCCTCGGTGCAGCGGGCCGCCTCACCATCCAGAACCAGCTCGGATGCTGCGGGTACTTTAGTCCGTTTATCCTTGGTTCTTGGTTTTTGCCCCACTTTTATCGCTACCCTTCCTACCCCCGCTCTTCGTTCCCCTTCTTTTTGGAAAAACTAAAACACTGACAATGCCCCACAGGGCTCCTCTACCTGCTACGCGCGCTCCGCCCTCCCTGGGTGCAAGGCCGTCTTCCTCGCCTTTGAGAGCAAGACCCTCATGCGGTGGTACGCCGTCGCGTTTGGGCTCGTGCCCGTGCATATCGGTGAGTCGTCCGTTCCGGTTTCGTATACGTCATTTTTTGGCGTTTGGTTGTTCCCAACCCAATGCGTGGGTGTGGATGTGGATGTCCACAGCGAGTCGCCGTGGAATGGGGATGCTCGCTTCGCGGTGTCAGGGTTGAGATTGCCGATGGCAGCGAGCGAGGTGTCGACATGTGGGAGCGAGGTGTGGACGTGATCGAGGCGGCGTTTGCTGCCGAGTTGTGCGCTCGGGTCCCGTTCGGGTCGACAATGCGCTCGACGCGGGGCGCCGATTGTGTCGACCCCCGACTCCCGAGCCCGCGTTTACTTCGAGCTTGAGCTCCTCCGCGCCGACCGACGCCGACGTCGTTCCTCCCTATATCCTGCGACCTTCCTTCCTTCCTTGTGCTGTTGCTGTCATCTCTTCCCTTCGATCTCGTTGCCCCTTTTGTTTTCCCCTTCCCTTGTCTTTTCTGCTCTTCGTTGCGCCTTCCACCCTCTCTCATCTGATCTCCCGATCCCAATATTCCTTTCCCCTCTCTTTTCTTCCTCTCATCCCTTTCATCCCCTTCAACGCATACTGACGCACACTCCCAGCGATAATCGCCATCGCGCTCCTCTGCGCGAACCACGTCACGTACCGCTTCGGCAAGGGCATGATGCCGAAGGCATATCGCCTCAGTCGCGAGGCGATGGCGGTCGTGGTGCAGGGGTATGCCGCGTGAGTGGTTTCTTCTCTTCAGTTTTTTTTTCTTTCTTTCTTTCCTGGTTTGTGGGTTTTCGCGCTTTGTGCATGTCTTATTCGCACGTCACGGACGGGGATGGTGTGGGGATGTTCGGTAGCCCAGGCGTTTCAGTCGGAGTTAGGTGGAGTTATTTCGAGTCGGAGTCGGGTGAGGTGGAGAGGACTGGAGTGGGGTGATAGCGCGTGCGCGGACTCGGTGTCGGCGTCGGTACTGGAGCTTTACTCTTCTCCTGCGCGCCGTCGTCGTGGTAGCTCTCAGACGCTCGGGCGGGTTCGGTGTTAGGCGGAAGATGGTGGATCTTCGTCGGCGTTGTGGATGCACGGGGCCGGGTACGAAACGAGTCGGGCTCGTTCGAGTGTGTTGGCTGGGTTGACTGGGTCGTCGCCCCGTTGTCCGCGGATCTTCGACGCGATTGTTCTTTGACGCGCCTTTTCTTCGGGGGCGGGGCTGCCTTGTTTTGTTCCTTGTGCTGTGATTTCAATCTTGGCGCCGTTTCGCTGGAGTTGAGGCTGCTGGAGCCGCAATGGAGTCCCGTTCCGGCTTTTACGGAGTCGAGTCTCACCGTCGTCGCGATTGCGTCTTGAAAGATGGTCGGATTCGGCTGTTGGGATTCTTCCTGCCTTGCATTTTCTTTTTCCCTTTTCCTTGTCGCTCTCTCCCCCTCCGTCCAATCTTCCTTACTCATTTCTTTTTTCTCCTTCAGACAACTCGCCGAACAATATGGCCCCGACGCCGCCGCGCACATGCTCTCCGCGTCCAACCTGGGCAGCGGAGCGAACAGCGCTCGGCTCAGCCGCCAACTCGAACGTGGAGCTCGCGACGATGCCGTATGCGGGGCGGGGGACGGTAGGGGGACCCACGTGAAGTACGATTCGGTGGGCGCGGGCGGAGTGCGGGATACAAGTATCTGAGCGCTGGAACGCCTCCGCTGGTGTGGGTGTTGGAGTCGATGGGGATCGGTGGAGCGGAGATGTGGCAGGAGGATGGACGAGGCAGGGGTGGGGAGAAATGGGGATGACGGGGGAAGGGAGAGAGGGAGGCAGAGAGGGACGCATCATAAAAAACACTCGCACTCGCAACACTCGTTTTCTTCGCACTTACATAGTTTTATACGCCACGCACGCATCGCATCGCATCGCAGTAGATTTAGTCGAGTTTAATGGTATACCCGGTTCCGATCCTCGTTTTCGGCGGTGTTGTTTGGATGCATGGGTCGCTCTGGAAATTTTGTTGATGCGGAGACAGGGAAGAAAGAGTTGCCCTGCAACGACTTGTCTCGATTACAGGTTTGAATTCGTCGCAACGCGTAAACAGCTCATTTGTTGCTTGACTCGACGCGGGACCGACCAGGGTGTGATGTTCCTTCATCGTGAATAGTTCTTGAGGATCGATTCAGTGTGTCCATTTACCCTTGATGATGCGGAACGAGGCGGGCGAGTACTTGTACTTTACCTTGCCTTTCTTCCATTTCTTTCCTCGGACGGTGCCGATGAGCTGAAAGTGGTTCGATTGCTTCCCAGGGTTGGTTTCTCATCTTTTCTCAGCACGTCCTAGTCTCTTGATAGGAGCTATATATCGGTATTAAATTTGTTCCTCGTTCGATTATAATATGTACTTCCTTTCTTTCGAGTCCCGCGGTTGGTTCGTGGCAAGGACGACATTATCGTCCAGTGGGAGCATCCGACATATTGCGGGGACCACAGAAAGCCCCGAATATGGCGCGCGCAAACGAGGCCGATGGGACGGTTGAAATCATCGGCTGGTCACTCCTCGTGGGCGGAGGATTACGGAGGCGGTATCTAATTCGGGACGTATGGGGCTCCGGCGAAATTAAACTCCGAACCTTGCTGGATATGCATCGGACGTGGAACCTTCGCTTTGCTGAAGGCATGATGGAAGCATCCCGAAATCGCTGGGATCCGATGCGGAAAAGGACCGGGTGGTGACGATTATTCGTATCGCTGCGAGCCGTTGCGAGTGGACGCATCTGCATACTGTTAAACGGGTAAGAACGGAAAACACCCCGCTGGAGACTTCCATCCTGTAGATGAATGGAAGACGCACAATGGAATGACAGCGGTGGCAGATCCAAGATCCGGTTACGTTGGGATTTCCCGTGCGTTGGAGCATAAAAGACCAGCACATTGGCACTGTCACGTTAAAATGCTCCAGCCGGCTGTCATCCAGGTCCGACTGAACGCGGTGACCACAAGCTTAACTACAACTGCAAATACCTTGGACGTCCTAGCGGATACCCTCGACACCCCGTTCTTAGGTGCTATTGTGAACACGACTCAAGCTGTCTTGAAAAACATTGAAGTGAGTCCGAATCTGTGGGAGACACAAATCTAAACGTGTCCAGGCAGACAGTTAAACAAAACAAAGATGACTGTGTTGAACTCCTGGAGTAAACTCACAAATTCCTCACTGTCATCATTATTCTTTATATCAAGTCAGAAACGGGTGCAGAACTGCCGCCAAATGTACTGGACCATATTGGAAAAATCACACAGTACTTTTCCTGCCTTCTGAACATTCGGCGTGCTGACCACTGGATCAGAATCCTTCATAAAATACATAACTTCATTGAGGCCCACCAGAAAGGCAACAAAATCAGAGCTTTCTTCCGCCAGAGATAATCAAGCACGCTACTGAAAGAGTGCAAGGCAAGGCCTTGAGTTCTTTCAGGTTTGCCATCTTACTGGGCCACTACAATTAACTGATGAATGTCGGTCACAGATGGAATCAGCCATGATTTCGCCCAGTCTGGCAGATATGAAGAAGGATGCACAGAAGCGACACCAAGAAGTGCTTAATATGATTGAAACTCTATCTGAGAACACTGTTTCAGAACGAGGGTCCATGGTGAAGAATCCAGTTGTTTGACCAGATTCGCATTAATCTTTCAATAGATAAGCAGACCCTATTCTCAGTCCTACAATAGGTATGTAACATCCCAGGGTGCCTGAGAATGTGTCCGACAGTGTCGCACTTCTACTGGATGCGCCGCACTTGCCCTGCCGTGTCTGTTTAATCCCGCAATTAGACCGGTTTGTTGCCTTGTCAGCAGAACATTATTGTGATGTGGCGTGCGTGCCACATGGCGCTGGCAAGATTGCTCCCGACTCCTCCGTGCATACATGTGAAAATCCATCCTCTTCTGGAAAATTCCGGACGGGTACTCGTTTGAGTGCATTCATTCAAACGCATACTGTCATGGGTAATTGGCGAGGTTCCCCGAACAGCTTAAACCACTTTTGAAAGCGGCGGACACGGACAGAACGAACCGATGGATCGTTGTGTGCACCGGTATTTGAGCTCTCACATCATGATCTATCATATGTCTCTGCCAGCGACGTCACCGGGTCATCTCTTCATTCTGTTCTCCCAAGCCTGCCAGTTCAAATTTGATGTCCCTCATTAGCACCTGAGCAACCCCTGTGAGCAGAGTTCCTTCGTTTTGGCTGTCTTCAATAGTGTCTGTGCAGGGCCGCCGGATTGACTCCGGCTAGGTATTATTACAGTGACTTCCGCCACTTCTTGAAGGACGATGATTGGCGTTGACGGTGGCATTTACAACTTATATCCGTCTTCCTTTTTTAGCTGAAGTTTGGGCAGGCGCTGGCGACAGTCGCCTTCGTCATCGGCACCGTGTCCACCGTTCGCTCTCCGCGGTTCTGCCTGCGTACAACTCGGAAGCGTCCAACTCCTATGATACGCATCCGATGTCCTGGGTTAAAGGATGCATGGTATCCGAATCTGATACAAACTCACGCTGGTAGGCCTCAACCTCACTTACATTCTGCATCACAGTCCGTTTCTCCCGGAAGAAAAAGTCAGTATGAAGGCCAAGAATCCGTCAGTATCCGCTTTCCAACATACTCTGATATCGATCTGGAGGAAAAGAAATTGCCGTCGGCATTGCTCAACAATTTAACAATATGATATTTATTTGCGTACGTAGGACTCGGGTACGGATGCGTTGACAAACCCAGCAAGAAAGGACAGCCAAACGTGAGAGTGAGCGCATCGCAAATGTCACGCGACTCGTCGGTGTGATGTTTTTTTTTTTTTCGGGGATGTTTGGGGTAAGGGTGCTCAGTCTGCAAAAACATTCCAAGATCCTCCTTCTGAGCCATGGATTTTCACCACATTAGCCGTCGAGGGTGTCCGGTCCGGGTCCGAGATTAGATGGCCCGTAATAATCTGGCGGTTGGCAGCTGGTCTTCTCCGGCTAGGACTTGTGGCATTTCTGCTAGGCCACGCATCCCCTGTGTAGTGCGAGTTCACTTCTTTCCTTTGCCGTCGGAACTGAATAAAACGGCCAGGGTGATTTATTGTACGCTGTCATGATATATTATAATTAGTCCGCGGCCAAAAAGTGATTTTCCAAGGGCTTAACGGCATTACTTATATGATTGCGGAGATTGATAGGAGCAGCTGTCGACAACTGACAGGCCGTATTTAAGTCTGGGAAGTGGAAGGCTGATGACTTCATCCCTCCCGCAATGTCTCTCCCCGCACTGGACACCATTACCGGGTACAACCTTCCTCGCTCCCCTAGCTTCCTAGTTCGATGGTTTATTTTTGACTTGCAGGGCACTTCTCATTGGGACCTGGGCAAACTCCGTGAGCACTGAATTGTATTCTACGTGTCTCCATGACACCTCAAGTTTAGCGCAGTTTCTGTATATGGCCGAACTCATGCAGGCCAGGTACTACTTCAGACATTTCAAGCACGACGATTGGAAGTTGAAGGTGTTTCCTGCTGTCTTGAACCCAGTTTCTCCCGAGCTCATTTTTTTTTTTCACAGACGTTTGTATCGGTAGCTTTCTTGGTCGACACCGTTTCCACAGTGGGCGACTATGCCTGCGTGTATCTCGTAAGCGTTCACAAACTGCGCTTTACAACCTCAGGCTGAGCGCATTAATAGTACACAATAAAACATGCTGGTATGTCTCAGATTTATCCACGGCGTGAGTGATCGCCGACGAGCTACATGCAGGCGATCCTGTGTACCTTGCCGTCCAAAACTGGGTACGTCAAGTAGTAGGAACTTTAGGCGTGGAATAATTGAAACATTCCAGGGCATCCCGCTATACCTCTTCACCACCGCCATAATTGCCATTCTAGTCCAGAGCTTTCTGGTCGTCCGATACTGGTGGTTGTGCGTGTTTCATCTTTCTACCGCCGGACCTCTCAAGAATATTGATCTAGCACCAGAAACATCCTCGTCGCTCTTTTAAATTGCTTCTTGATCATTGTCGCGGTACGGAATCGATTGTGTCCTTGCGCACCCCGTCGTACTCACTGTTCAACGTGCACAGTTCGGAGGATCGATGACAGTTGGCGTGATCATCGCGATGTTCCCCGCATTCCGGGAGCGCGACAAGGTCAAGATTCCGGCAACGTGCGTGCCTCACCGTGGCCATGGCCATCAAGCTCTACTGTCCATGCATTCATTCCCCTTCATCAGGATCTGGCTGGTGACGGAAGCTGTGGCGGACCTCAGTATCGCCGCGGCGATGCTCTGGGAGTTAAGGAAGGCCAGGCCCACTTTGAACGAGTCACGGAGGTGCGAAATACTGTAACACTGATTGTGAAGAAGCATATGACTCATAATCGTGGCCTTGACACTTCTAGTGTTCTGGACCGGTTGGTGGCGTTGACGATCCGGACCGGGACAGCCTCCGCCACGCTTGCGGTGGCGGCTCTGATTGCGTAGGTCCCAACGCTGCTAAGATTCGTCACCAATTTACAAGACCCAACCGTGGCTGCCAATTTTAGGTTTTTGCTGAGGGATGATAATAATGGTCCGTCGTCCGTGTTCGTTTAATGTTGCGAGTTAGGCTCATCTGCTCTTCGCAGTATCCGTAGGTATCGCGTATACGCTTGGGCGCGTGTACGTACTGAGTATGGTGCGCTTGTTCTGTGTCCGGCTCAGTGGGGACATGATTGACTGTCCCTTAGCTCGCGAATCTCAACGTCCGGAGATCGGGCAGATCTGCATCCGTTGACAAAATGTCGTCCCCTGCGGGCCTCGACACCTTGACTTTCCCCTCCTCCGCTTCCACCGACGAATTCCGCAGTAGTCGTGCGTTGTTTCTGTTCTGTTCATTCCGTTTGAGGGGTTGAATTCGTAATATAGATCTCCCCCACACGGTGAGTCTACGTCCATCCTACGCCTTCTTGGAGCCTCTTCGACAACCCCTGTACATCCATCTGATTTTCAGACTTTTCAGGTTGACATTGACCCCAAGCAGGACGTGACACTCACGGGCACCGTAAGGAGCATTCATATGCCCATGCAGACATAGCGCTGACATGCGGATGCAGTGGGCTAAAAACGTTGGTGATGATAGCCGCACGGCGGAAATACAGACGACGCCCAGCAATTCGCTCAGGGAAGAGTGGATTCGTTCGCTGCCGTGATTACATATCTGCACGGGTTTGATCGAGCATTAAATTATTGTATTTTTTGCGGGAGGCGCAGATATATGTAATTAAGACCGAGTCAGTCGCCGTCCGACTTGACGTGGAATGTTTGTGCCTGGAAGAACGTTGAACACTCAGCGTCACATGTATGTATATGACGAGAGATCATGAATGCAGGGTGAGGTTTGGGTCGAAGCTCAAGCAAAGGTAGCACTGAAGGTATTAAACCTATGGTAGCCGGCTTTTCCCGCCGCTGCGGTTCATGTTTGTTTAATCCCACTTGTTGAAGAAGTAAGTGAGAGTAACCTCTGCACGTGTGGGAGCCAGGATGGCCGCTCCATCAGACAGGACGTGCATGCCTCGTTCCAGTGTTATGTGGGGAATGGTTTCGCTGTGCGTGCTTCGTGTTTCGAGGAGGACAAGGCCGGTCGTAATAATCTCCCTATTATTATTATTACTCGTATCTTAAGGAGATCCCTCGAATCAGAGTACACCTATTTGTACCGCCGAAATTACCCCATTCGATGTCTCAGCTGACCCTCTCCATCAGGAATTAAGCTTAGACGCCCCGGTGCTTGATTGATTCAAATCTCGCCGATCAGCCCTCAACTTCCGCACAAAAAGCAGGCATTCTTTCGCGTCGCTTCTTCTGTCCCACCACCATCATCTCTGCATTCGGAGTCCTGCGCCTCCACCTCTGTATCTCTATCTCATGCTGCGCTGCCTATCCAAGATGTGTTTGACTATCAAGAATCAACTTACGTCCAGTGGAGGTTTCTAATTCCGCAAAAAATCGCGCTACCAAGCTATTTGTATACGCCTTAGACGTCGAAGAGGCTCCGAAACCCCTTGAGATTTACGTTTGACCAGGCCAGCCAAGACCTACCGCTATCAAGCCTCGCACCTCAACGTTCTAGCTCTAAATCCCGCAAAACCTTGAGCACCGCAGTGATATTCAATCAAGATCAACTCGAAGCTCACTGCCAAGGCTCAACTCATCAAGATTCTGAACTCAATGTCGGCTCTGCGCTTCAACCTCAACTTCAATGCCATTCCACGCAGGATCTACCAAGCAACTACTCCAGAAAGTTGAATATATTCAATCGGGCGGCGCCGGCATGGACGAGGGTACTCTCGCGATATGGTGAGTAACCCAGTCCTTCCCTGTCTCAGACTTGGTATCAGTCGCAACGTTACTCACATTTGTGGCTTTAAGGTAACCCCCCGGCTCGGTACTGGACGAATTGTGCAACCACCGTTGTAAGGCTTCGTGCATGGTGCGTGTATTCGTTTGCACTGAAGCGCTACCCTGATCGCAAGAACATATCCCGCAATATATGACTCACCCACATGATATCACAAACCTCGTTTTCCGCTTCCATCAACTGTATATCACCATTTCTTCCTTGCGTACAATATGATGAGGCTATCTTTCGTAAGTTGTCGTCGCTCAATCTGTTCCAAGCTCAAATGCGGTATCCCTTTCCACAAATTATATCTAAGGCTTCCATGCGTAACTCGACGTCATGCACACCGACAGGGCTTATCGCCGGCTGCGAAGTGTCGTTCGGCTTCCTATGCTGATGCCATGCGGTGAGAGGTTGTCTTCTAGATGGTCTTCGTCTCAGAATGCCGCTGACTCAAATCCTCGAGGTGTGACCTCGAGTCTTGCGGACGTTAGACCCGTCGCCGCTGTTTTCGTTTCCTCGGATCTATGTTGAATTTTCTTCCTGCGAACAGGCTGAGCGCGAAGGACGCATCTCTGCCACCTGGTGAGCAGCACTGTTACCAGATCGTCGTGTTGCACATCGAGGTCGATTAACTCTTACTCGCCTGCCCCTTTCCAGCAGCCCGAACGCGCCTCCGAAGGACATTAAAATTGTCGGTGAAACTTGGACTTTCTGCCATATGCGACAGGTACCAGGGTGCAAAATCTTTAGTTTCTCTTCTACGGAATATTGTACCCATTGTGACGCATCTCCTTCATTCAACACATCATGTCCATATCCAGTCGATCTCCGCATCGAAAGATCGGCTACTTACCCAGTAGAGTATCGTTGCACTTCACGATGTACTCGCTTTGAATGCTAACATCCAAGTGAGCTGTTGACATTATGCAATCCCTGCAGCCGTCTGGGATGAGACATGCTCTCATGGTTCGACTTTTCCATGCTTTCCAATGTACAACAAAGTGTGTTGTCCATTATTTTACTGGCCTCCAGCTATCTGCTAAACATTCTTTAGCGAGGGCACTGCATAGCCGGCAACGGTGGGTGAAGAACGGGAGAAATTCTCACATGGAGTTGAACGTGTAATTGTATTTTCTTATGTCTATGGCTGCAATAAACCATACTTTTACAATGCACAAGAGCGTGGCGGGTGCTGCGCGCCCCACCACTTCGGCTTGGGAACAAAGTGGCCGCGGCGAACATTCTCTCATGCTTCGAGTATAATTGAAGCGGAAGCTGATGCTGTCAATGTGCCGGATTCAGTGCCGGATGCGATCCGTTTGCGGCTTGGCTGGGTTAAACTGTTAATACCAACATGAGATCAGAAGACGATTCATAATCAGGCAAGGCCAATCTGGCAATGAAAGTCGCTGCCAAGAGACTGCGAAATATCTCAAATGCAATTCGGCCTGTTAGGCCGAGGAGCCGAGTCCGAGTCAGACTGGCGGAGCTTAGAATGGCTTCGGACAGGCGTAATTTTATAAAGAGAGAGCACTGAGCCTCAACACCGGCGCCGGAGCGAAGCGAAGGCACGTCTTGTTTATAAAATTAAGCCTGTCCGTCCGAAGCTTTTTAAACTCCGCTTTTAATCTATCATTCCGGCAGAAGTGGGAGCCGGCGCGAAGCGCCGGCGAGCGCTTGTTACGAATCCAGAAACAGTAGGAATTTAATCGGGTCCTGGTCTCTACGATACTGGCGTATATCATCCTGGATGAGCGTCATGCGGGGGCATTTTAGTACTATAAGATTTCTAAAAGACATAATTTCAGTGAATTAAGCGGGAGAGAGAATCATGACGAACCATATCACCGGAGCGCGACCTGTCAACACAGCCTCTCATTCCTATCCCCATCCACATCCGCGAACGCCACCCGCACTAGGCTCGCCATCTCACCTGGGTCTTCCCCCGCGGCCACCCGTCGCATATGCACCGCTACCCCGCGGCTCGCACCACAGTGCCCCCTCCTCGAAGTGCCTCGCCTTCTTGATCTCGAGCGTCAGCGAGTCGAGGCACTTCATTGGAGGCAGGCCCGGGAGCAGCGACTCGACGTCGCCCAGCTCGCGCCCGTTGCTCGCGATTGTGAGGTGCGTCAGCGCCTGGAGGCGTGCGAGAATCCCCGGCTGCGGGTCCTGTGTGTGGTTCTCATTCACTGCATGCTCCGAGGAATTTGATCAGCGCGTGTTTAATTATAACAAGCGGTCGCCGGCTCTCACTTGCTTGCGTCGGCCTTGCTAGTTTTATTGAAGTTGAGCATGCATTTAAAAAAAATTGAACTCAGCTTGACTGAGCTCTACTTCATCTTATGTAGGTTGTGTCTTGACAAAATGTGAGATAACAACATTCAGTTGGTAATAACGGCATGCCCCGGGATTAAGCGGAGCTTACAGCTAAAGTCGGAACCGAAGGCGCGACCAAAATTTTTCTGTTTTGGAACATTTTCAGAGAATTGTCATCTCAGTCAGTTCTGCACCGATTTGCATAAAAACTAGATAGATTTACTCAGCCAATTCATGCGGAATTAGTGACAGAGAGGAATTTTTGAAAATATCATGTATTAGGTAATCTGTGTTTTTGGAGCATTTTCACGCCAAATACCGTTTTTGCATGGCTAGAACATGTTTCAGGGGCCTAATATTTTGCAGGCAACAGTGTATGTGACTAGGCAAGGAGGTGACAGAGGCAAAAGTACACAAAATATTCAGATAAGTGTGATTCTCACAGGATCTTCAGATGCAAGAAAATGCTGATTGCCTCCAATGCAGCTGGAAGAACGGTAATAAAGTTATTTGTATTTTTGGCTCTGTCACATCCTTTCTTCAGTATGAATATTGCTCCTCACAAAGTATTGGGCCTCTGCAACCTGTTCTAGGCATGCAAAAACGGTATTTGGCATGAAAATGCTCCAAAAACACAGATTACCTAATACATGATATTTTCAAAAATTCCTCTCTGTCACTAATTGCGCATGAATTAGCGGAGTAAATCTATCTAGTTTTTATGCAAATCGGTGCAGAAATGACTGAGATAATGACAATTCTCTGAAAATGTTCCAAAACAGAAAATCTTTGGTCGCGCCTTTGGTTCCGACTTTAGCTGTAATATAACAATTACTTCATAGGCTCGTGGACCAGCCGGCCCGGTGAAGATTGATGCCATCGCAAGACTCGTCCACGAGGTTACCCTAAGGCTCCAATCATTTAGTTTTCGTGTAGTCATCCGGGTAAATTAAACGGAAACGATTTCTAAACTGTTTAAAACCGTTTTAAACTGTTTATAAACAGTATTTTTCGGGGCAGCTGTCCTCAAAGCTATTATATTGTCTCTGGATTGCCTCCGTCCTCCCAGTATTACCCATGGTGACTTCTAGGTATGAAAATACCACATACCTGCCCCCTATGGTTGCCACACATCACAATTGAAAAGGCTCAACTCGAAGAAGTGGAAGCCAAGTTGAAACCTTCAAAGAACTTGAACTCCATGGTTCACGGGATTTCTGGGGTGGAAATGGTTCAACCTGTTAGTGAGTTTATATAGCTAATCCGGGATACCTTGCAGTTCAGAATAGGGGAGGAGCAAAAAGACATGGTATCATGTTGGTTGAATTTAGGAATGCCGGCTTTGATGGCGCCTCAATCCCGAACCATCAATCAGTTGAACAATTACTTTATTTGGAGTACACCCTGGCCGTCGAGTGCTACGTGGGGAGCACCGGTCAGTACTGGCATATGGATGTATCAAAAGAGACAATACAGTGGTGGAAAGACATTCTTGAGTGCAATGCTTGTTCAGATTAGCACTGGCATTACTCTGTGAGTACTAAGGATTTTCCTAACCGTTTAACCGTTTAAAAAACAGTTTCCAAACCATTTGAGCCCTCAGCCAAATTAAATGGAAACGAAAATGGTTAAAACCGTGTATAAACGGTTATACACTAACTGAGCAAAAGAAATGTCACATGCCAAATTTGAACGAAATTGTGATGTGGTGTCGCACAGAGCAAGAATTTCAAACAAGTTTGGATGAGTGAATTGTGCCTCGGTACCTACAGTATACTGTCGAAAAAAATGAGAGATGCCGCGGCTTTGGTTAGCGAATAGGATCAAGTTTTGTTGATAGTGATTGATATGTCATGCGTCTGGCACATGCCAGCCAAACAAAAGACATCACTTTCTCCTCGTCTCCGCTCCACACACGTGTTTTAACACCTCAGGCCATAAGGCCCTGCTTATTCTACTCATCTATGGCCCCCAACACGACTCCAACAAAGAAATCCAAGATCGTGACTTGGAAACGAGAGGGACGCTCCCATGAGTGGATCCGCGAGCATCTCACTGGGCGGAACAAGATCTCAGACCGTCAGATCATCCGGATTTTTTAACAGATATAACGAAAAGGAGAACTACTACGATGTGGGACACAAAACCAGACGCCCACACAAGATGAACGAACGGGAGATGCGTAATGCTGCCCGCCAACTGGCCTCGGGCAGGGCTCACGATGCCACGCACCTGCGGGAGGAGTTTTTTCCCGACCTCAATGTTTCTACGGTGAAAAGACACCTCAGGGAGTCGGGACTAGCTGCCCATATTCGCCGCTCCGTGCCGCTTATTACTGCGCCAAATCTAAAGAAATGAAAGGAGTGGGCGGAACAGCACTTGGAGTGGATGGTGGAAAATTGGAAGCGTGTAACCTTCTCTGATGAGTCCATCTTTCGTCTCATTGAGTCGGATGGAATGGAGTGGTGCTGGAGGAGGCCGAATGAGCAGTTGGACCCACAGTTTACAAAGAAGAAGGTGAAGCATGGCGGTGGGAAGGTTACAGTGTGGGGAATGATCACCCCTCACGGTCTTGGCCGGCTCGTTCACATTGAAGGGGAATCTTCAGAAGGAGTTATACCACGACATCTTACAGGAGGACTTCCTGGGAACCATGGACGACCTTGAACTTGATGTGCGCGACTACTATTTCCAACAAGATAACGATCCAAAACACACATCACGTCTCATTGAAACGGTGCACTAGGGTGCGGCCGTGAAATCTAATGAAATCAACTAGAGAGTGAAGCGAGCTAGTCACTAATCACAATCCAACCAAAATCAAAACAAAGCACTGATCCGATCCTAATGCTCGTGTGTGTGTGTTCGGGGAAGTAGGGTATGTATCACCCGTCAAGAGGGTGTGCGAAGGTTTTATAAGACTCTGTTTCAATAGCAAACTATGTGGTTTAAGCACGGTTATGCTGGGGTAGCAGGGACTTCACGCCAACAGGATATCAAGACTCAAGTAAACCTTAGACTGTTCAAGTCTTCAGTTTCTTTGTGAGCGGCAGAACCTAACACTCCTGGCAACTAGCCAAGAAGCAGAAGGTAGGACAGACTATCAACAGACAGACGCTACTTCAATATCAACTCTAACTGCATGAAGGGCAGCGGTATCAACGAAATGAGGGCAGTTACACAGAAGGTGGGGGCTGGGCTAATCACGCGGACGGTTACACTGAAGGCGGCAGTCTCACTTCTATTAACAAGTCTTAACCTGGAGGCCTAAAGCACTGCTACAGGAGACAAGTTGAATAGGTTGAACGAGGGCTCTTATATCAATGCAGTGGTAGTCTTTTCGACGTCCTGTATCTTTTAATCTTTTCTGTGCGTCTTCAAATCTGTCTGATATCTTTTCACAAATCTAGAGTCTACTATATTGCCCGTATATCTTGGGTGGATAGTTTACTGGCTAATAAAGAGTACACAGCTGACTTTTATACATTTCAGAGAGAAGTAAAGGAGATAGACGGTGATAAGCCGTGAAACGGACCATGGGTGAAATAGCAAGGAATTTGCCGATTTCCACCTTAATCACGTAGCGCGCTGCTCCAAAGGATTAGCATAAGTCCTATATGGCTAATCAGGGCTTTATCCTGCATGAGGACCTTAATCAAGTCCGCCTGGGATGCATCAACTGGAAAGTTCATACTGGTTGACATCCATGATTAAGGGTTTAATTGCCAAGATTAAGCATCGCTGCTTAATCAAGGCATCGTGGGGCCTACAAACAACATGGGCAATATTAATCATCCTCTCTGATGATCCGGGGCACCACTATGGGGTCTTGGTTAAGCGTTCAAGTACTTTGTTGTGCTTGATTTACAGAGGGAGCCTTGCGCGACGGGTCAGGTGATTCGGGTTTAACAGTAACCGGTTACCCCGGCTGTGGTTGAACTTCGCTTATCAACTATCCGATCATTGTTGCCATCCTGATTTGGTTACTTGAACCAGGCCAGGACGGTAACTCGCATATCTCCACAACCACTTGGCGGTTTGGGCTGATTAAGGTACTGGCTCAGAGCCAGTACCTACGTCTACCTAAAACTGAAGGTCCTGAACGGGGGACAAGAGGATAGAAGATGGGACTGTCTACACAATCGGACAAGGAGCAGTCACACCGGACACACTCAAGCATTAAGGGGTCGACACACGAGGATCCTATATATTTACCCGCACGTGATTAACTACGGACGCCTTACTCATATACCAGCCAGTAGACTAATCATCGTATTGTAAGCGTAATTGTACAGTATATAAGGAGGAGGTTTTGGCATGGATAGGCACTGAACTTTCTGTCACTAAGAGCATTAGCCTTTACTGGGTATTGCTTGATAAATGACGGAGATTCGGGACTTGTCACCCAGGACTGACTTCGTTGAGAAGTTTTGTTTCGTCTGCACGAGTAACTCAATATCAATTGTTGGATCGGGATCTTGGGATTGGAAATGGTTAAGAAGCTAGAGAGAGCTCATTAGGATTGAGAACACGGCACCGCACTACAGTAGCCTTGGAAGGCTTATTATTTGGGATTTGGAGAACACGGCACCTTGTTAGGATTGGGATTGTTGGCTCAAGCTTCTAAAGCTTATAAACTCGATTTGTTGACTTAGGCACTCGTTTGGCATTGCTCAAAGAGGTCTAATACTCTAAATCCACCTTGCACTCTGGACTAGACCTCTTAAAACAGGCTCGTTCCTCGCAACCTCTGTTGGATTATCTGTGCTCCTTGAACCTTCTTAAAGCGTTCAAAAGACCCGTACTCGGCGGCACAGTCTAAACCATTCAAGGGGAAAGTAGTTAGGATTTGGTTAGTAGTTGCGTTTTTGCCTTAATCAAGCAACTCGCATTCTGCTCGTTGGGTCTTGATTAAACTAGTACTGCTGTTGTAGACACCGAGCAAGCATTTCAACGGAATGAATAGGAACAATAAAGGGTGGGAGCCCGAGTAGTGAATGGCCAATGGCGTAGAAGACATTCTCAACCATGGGTATTATGACCTGCTACCAGGGCTAGTCCACATGTATTTCTCTAGCACGCCATAAGATGTGCTTAGTTGTCTTGGTTTCCATCTTTCTGACTGAGCAAGTCAGTCTTTAGTCATTGCTGACTGGTCAAGTCAGTCTTAATCAATTCCTATTCAACTTCTGTATCAGTCCCGTACTTCACAAGCTCAGTGGAACTCATAGTACATATCAAGCGGATTGACAACATAGCGCGGTGCTATACTGGTGGACCAGTATAGTGACTAGTGAAATATAGCGCGGTGCTATTCTGCAGTGCCAATCCTCATCAATCATATCAGTAAATCCTTGATGCGAGGCCCGCATCTTTCTAACGGTCAGATCTGCCCGAGTAACCACAGTGATGGTTAACTCAGTAACATCTCTTCATCCCAATCTAATCAGTTGGACCTGTACACAAAATGGCGCAGCCCTAATGTGGTTGTACCAATCCTGACTTCGTATATCTTGTTTTAATAGTCATCAGACCATTCAGAGGCCATTGAGGCGGCAAGTCAATAATCCTGAGTAGTTCCCTGATGTTTCACCTCCAGCGCATAAGATAATAGCTTACTGCCACCATCTATAGCTCAGTGTAGAATATCATAGTCAGGACGTAACAGCCTTTTGGGCTGCCTTGTCAAGTCTACTCAATCCTTCATAGTTGATTTTTTACACTGACTTTCGGCCATTAATAGTGTAGCCTACCACCCCAGGGAGGGTGTACGCTCATAATCTAATGCCTCACTTCTGCCCACTAATAGGTTCAAAATGAAATACAAACTGGTGTTTTCATGCATGTTTTGGTACACACCCTATCATCGTGACCACGTGGTTTGAGGAAAACAACGTTGATGTTCTTCCATGGGCCCCTTCCAGTCCGGATTTGAACATCATAGAGCATGTTTGGCATCATCTGGACCGTATGGTGCGCACTCGGGATCCACTTCCCCAAAATGTCGAGCAGCTGTGGGTTACATTGCAGGAGGAGTGGGCCCGAATGTACGAAGGTTTCATCAATCATTTGTATGAATCTATGCCTCATCGCGTCCAGGCAGTCTACGAGGCTAATGGCGGAAACACCCGCTACTAGTCCATTTTGCTCAAAGTTGTTGGTGCATTGCTGTATTCACTGTTTTTGTCACCGAATTGATTTTGACTGCGTCCAAAAAAGGCAACTTTCAGATTGTTCACCAATTTTCATGACGAGCAGCGGACTATTCATAAATATATTTTGTACATGTAAACTACATCTGTCAAGGTTCATTTCACTCACCCAAAGTTTCCGGAGAGGATGCATGCCTGAGGCGTGACATCACAATTTCGATCAAATTTGGCATGTGACATTTCTTTTGCTCAGTTAGTGTACACGGAAACGGTTGGAGCCTTAGGTTACCCTGTGTTTATTTGCTCTGATATTGTACATCTTTGTTCCTTATCCTAATCCGGAATCAGCTCCGTCGTCTCGTTCTGTCTGTAATTGAGTGGACGTCGACTGGCTCAAGTCTAATTACTTCATGCCGGTTGATGGATAGCAGATGTCAGCTGTGCAATTAACCGTTCTTTAAGCAAATGGCTCCTCAGCTGTGCTATTTCCCCATATAACCATGCTTCTTTTGTTCTTCCTCTGCTCTTCGTCTCTGTTTAGCACCTTCCATCTTTGATTTTCCTAGACTCGTAACCAGCCTGCTTACGGTGTTCCAACAAGGCAAGCTTGTTGCCATAGGCAGACTGGTACTTCTCGGGCTGTGTGAAAGGGCTGAGGCAGAGTTTGAAATTGAGTTAGTGAGGCTGATGACGCAATGATGCAATGAGCTGTGGCAATTCCGGAGATCACGGTCCGAAGTTGATCGCCACTAAAAATACCCTCAGGTTTTACGGTGTTCTGTCCCACAAATACAAAATGTAAGGAGGCAAAATTGGAGGGATACAATGTTCATTCATTTTCCCCGCTTCAACCAAAAAATAAGCTTCAAAATCGAGCACAAAATGAGTAAGATTTACAAAAGGTCACTTTTGCATGACAGCTTGGAGGTTCAACAGAGGCTCGGATGATGTGTGACTGCAACAGAAATTCATCCTCGACAGGGGGGTGCATGACACATGACTGTTGATTTTGAATGAAAAACCCCAGTAATACATTCAAGGCCAATGTATCATACACTACAAATCAGCATGTTCTGAAAGGGGACCTAGCTGACAATATATTATCCTGAGTCTTATCCCTTCACTCGGAAGCATCCTACCAGGTAACATCTAAATTGGGTCTTTCCCACATGTGTCAGTCCGGAAATTGCTGCCAGCAGGATGAAACAGTAGAAAAGAAGTTGGAACAACCTCAAAACACCCACTGAGTACACTTTCAAGTCGCTTTACATGCTTTCTGCACTCATCCTCAAGCCCTAAGATAATTTATTTATACTGTAGCTCAACATCTCAAGTATTTCATCACATCTATCAAGTGCACCATTTTACCACGGTTAGAGGATGTTTCACTTATCCACCATACAGCACTCTCATTCTGTCTGCACTTTGGCTGGACTTTGGCTGCACTATCCTGTGCTATCTAGATGTCCTCTATGGTCTGGACATTTTTTTTCTTGCACTGGTTCTGCTTTCATGTGGAGGCAAACAGAGTTGGGTTGAGGGTCAAGTTGTTGAGCTGGGTGGGTTGAGGTGTCGGCCCTGACATGATTGATGCTTGTGTTCTTCTGATGCTTGCATTGATGGTGGGTTGCTCGTTCCTTGTCCATCTTGTTGCTTCTTCCATTCCCCATATCCCTTTGCCCTTTCCTTTACCTTTTCCTCCATTGCTTTACTCCTTTTATTCTTCCCTTCACCTTTTCTTTCACTTTCACGTTGAATTAATGTCTCTCTTTGAATAAATAAATAAGCTTTTTATTTCATATTCAGCCAAACATAAATATCCACATCACAGTAACATAGAAGGTAAAGTACAAATCATATGTGTGAAATTGCCTGTATTCTTGTTTCGAAGGCATTCAAATTGCAATCATGTCTGCCACCCTTGTTTTGTCTTCTGACATGTGCTCGAGGTCTTGAGTGTCAACTTCATCATCCTCGATCTCATCTGCTGTGCCTGAGGGTGCATTTGGCTGTACCAACTCCACTAAGCTCTCCCTGTGCTGGAGCTGTATTTGTTGGCCCATGCTGGCAAACCTACAATCAATATTTTCCACTTGTTTAGCTTGTGATGAGCGTTCAAAGAGTGGCCTTGCAGTATCCCAGAGCTCCATTGCTTTTGGCAAGTCCCCACGGCTCTTGGATATGTCTCCTAGTCTCATCATGCATTCTGCTCTGCTATGGTGAACATCCATGTAGGTGAACCCCTCAAGGGCAACAGTGAATAAGCTGAAGGCACTGCCCTCATCTTCCTGAGTAAGGAACAGGTCTCCGAAAAATTGTATGGCTTTATGAACTTGGAGGTTCTTTTTATGCTTGATGGAATGTACCAGAAATACAGTGGTCCATCCGACCGTCAAATGCGCAGCACCCCATTGGCTGACATTGGCTAACCATTCAAGACAGAAAGATTCAATTTGATTGTCTGGGTTTAATTTGAGGGTTTTTTCCAACAGTAGCTTTGCTGGCAGCAGGTCCTTCTCTCTGATATACAGTGCTGCAAGTATACCATCACCAGCTGTCACCCATGTCTCATCCCTGAACAATCTGAAGGTTAATTGAGCACAATCAATATCCTTTTGGATAAAATCTTTTGGACCCCTATTAACAATCTGATTTCAGCAACATTGAGCAATGTCACTGCATGCCAATAGGCATTCTGGGTCACTGAGACATTCTGAAGCATACTGGTATAAATATCCTGGGCCTCGCTATATTCTGATTTACACTTGTGGACCTCGGCCTGAGTATTCATGATGCCAAGGTTTAGCTCACTCGCAGATATGCCACAGAGAGTGAGGAGATCCCTGGCCCGAATGCACAGCAACAGACTTTGCTTGTAGTGACCCACTTCTCTCCAAGACATGGCTGCCAAACAGGCTGCATCTGCCTCACCAAACAAATCTCCAGCTGCTCTTGCCAATCTCTGACTTTGCTGTGTATACAGTTGAGCTTCAGGTGTATCGCCTGAAACTTGGGGAACATAGATCCGATTGCTGAGAAGAAGAAGACCGGTTGGATCCATGGTCCAGCGCGTAGGGCCGGAAGAGCCGGAAGTCGCGGAAGCGATACCGGAAACTGTGGCTGGGTCATCAGGATAGTGGGAAATGATTTCGCAGTGCAGCGAGTCAATGTTCACCACGTAAAAACTCGATCCATGCAAGGTGACGCAATGCCTGAGCCTGTCCTTTAATGTACCCAGTTGAAATCCCCAATTATATAGCTCTATTGCACGTTTTGGCAGCCTCTAGAAGATCATGCTTGGCTTGAGAATAATAGCCCACTGTGGCCACATAGAAGGTACCTAAGACTTATTTGAGTTATAATAGATGAGCATTGAGCATTGAACATACATTTAAGTTTTGGATCATCAATATGTTCACAGAATTCCAACCCTTGAGAGATCAGAGCCTCTGGATCATGAGCCAGGTAGTTCGACAAGCCAAGCAACTCAGTAATCACATAAAGCCGAAGTTGGTGGTCTTTAAGATGTGGAAGTAGATGCTATATCTCGCCAATGAGATGAGTACTCGCCTGGTTGGTGGCCCGGTTGAATCGGTTCAAATTGCATACACCACGAATGTTATCCAAAAGGTCTGAGTGCTTTTCCTGGAGCCCCCACCGAAGCAGATTTTGAATGTTGGCAATGTTGGATACAATGTGATTGACTGTGCTGACACTTGACTGAGTTCCCCCATACTCCGCAAAGAAGTGGAGCAAGTCCTGGAAATGTTTGAGAAGTGTATGAACCAATTGATCTTCAGGACGCTGATGTCGCTGGGTATATTCTCTGATGGGCATCAACACTTTGAGCTGTTTATTTTCATCGCTGTAAGCAAGAGCAGTGGACTTCAATACTGCTTTGCATTTGAGGGGATGTTCAAGCGGCAGTTTGCTTTGTACTAGATCCACATCTGAAAGGCCATCTGGCAGCATTCCCAAGAGGCTCAGGAGCTCTTGGGATTGTGGAAGCAATTTAATCCTGGGACTTGACAATGACAGTGAGATAGACAGATCCAAGTTGGATCTTTTGTCAAAGCCTTCTGAGATCATTGAGGTCTTCTCCGTCTCCCACCGCAATAGCACATTGGAGCAGCCCTCCGAGTCAACAAGGTGGGCAAGGAGATTGATTGCGAGTGGCATATTGTCTGTGAGGGAGAGAATTTTGTCAACCTCATCCAGGTCATGTTTGTCATCTGCAATATCGGCGAATGTAAGACGTGCAGCTTTATGGTCTAAAGGTTTCAATGGTGACAAAAATGGCCGTGTCCATTGCACCTTTGCTGGTCTTTCTGCCCCGCGCATAGTGATCTGATATGACATGAATAAAAAAACATTGGAACACACACCTATCCACTTACCGTCAATGCCAGATGGTTGATGTCTGTCAGGAGTGACAGCAATTCTTCAATGTCACCCCGAGATTCTGTGGACTCCCACAACGTCTCAAGTTCATCCAAAATGAGGAGACTTGGGGGATTGTTGGAGAAGTGTTTGAGCACTGCTTGGATAGGATCTTTTCCCGGCTTGAGTCCGATATGAGTGCCAATGAGGCTAACAAGTTCCAGTTTGGTTGTTGCAGAGCCGCAACCAACAAAGAACCTATTTTGTTGGTATGTGGCTGTGATGGCCGGGTGGTGCAGTAACGCCCTGGCAAGAGAGCTTTTCCCCATGCCACCTGCACCCAAAATGGCAATCCTCGGGGTTTTGGCCTTGAAAAGGTCAAGTACATCCGAAACTTCCAAGTCGCGGCCATGGAAGATCTTTGGCTCAGATGGTAGCATTGAGATGGAGTTGGAGCTTGAAGACAAATTTGAGCTATCACACAGGTACCCTGGGATGTTACATACCTACTATAGGACCGAGAATAGGGTCTGCCTATCTATAGGAGGATTAATGTGAATCTGGTGAAACAACTGCATTCTTCACCATGGACCCTCGTTCTGAAACAGTGTTCTCAGATAGAGTTTCAATCATATCAAGCACTTCTTGATGTCGCTTCTGTGCATCCTTCTCCATATCTGAGAGACTTGGTGAAATCATGGCTGATTCAATCTGTAACCGACATTCATCAGTCAATTGTGGTGGCCCAGTCAGATGGCACACCTGAAAGAACTCAAGGCCTTGTTGCAATCCAACCTTGCACTCTTTCAGTAGTGCACTTGATTCACTCTGGCGGAAGAATAGTCTGATTTTGCTGCCTTTCTGGTGGAACTCAATGAAGTTATGTATTTTGTGAAGTATTCTGATCCAGTGGTCAGTGTGCCGAATGTTCATAAGGCAAGAAAAGTACTGCGTGAATTTTCCAATATGGTCGAGTACATTTGGAGGCAGTTCTGCAACCCGTTTCTGACCTGATATAAAGAATAATGATGACAGTGAGAAATTTGTCGGTTTGCTCCAGGAGCTCAACACAGTCATCTTTGCTTTGTTTAACTGTCTGCCAGGACGGGTTTAGATTTGTGTCTTCTAAGATTCAGACTCACTTCGATGTTTTTCAAGACAGCTTGAGTCGTGTTCACAATAGCACCTAAGAAGGGAGTGTCGAGGGTATCTGCTAGGACTTCCAAGGTATTTGCAGTTATAGTTAAGCTTGTGGTCACTGCGTTCAGTCGGACCTGAATGACAGCAGGCTGGGGCATTTTGAGCGAGATAGCGTCCTTTCAATGCACTGGCCTTTTATGCTCCGATGCATGGGAAATCCCAATGTGATCGGTTCCTGGATCTGCCACCACTGTCTGATATCCTTCCATTCATCTACAGATCTAGAATGGAAGTCCTCAGTGTTCTTTCTCCGTGTCAACTTAGGTACATCCCTCCCGCGGTTATTGGTGAATTACCTGGATGCTGCTCAAATCAACCTCTAACCGCGTTCAGGACCCGAATGGCAGCTTGCTGGGGTATTTTGAGCGGGATAGTGTCCTTTCAATGCACTCGCTTTTTATGCTCTGACATATGGGAAATCACAATGTGATCGGTTCCTGGATCATCTGCCACCTGCCACCGCTGTCATGTCATTGTGAGTCCTTCCATTCATCTACAGATCTAGAATGGAAGTCCTCACAGTTTTCCTTCTTCGTGTCGATTTCGGTACATAGATCCCTCCAGCTGCTGTTGGTGAATTACCTGGATACCGTTCAAATCAGGCAAAATTAAACCCTCTGAACAATAGAGATAGATGTGTCGACTTGCAACGGTGTTGATATAGACTCACCAATTTGGTACTTTTCCGCATGCGTCGGATCCCAGCTATTTCGGAGTAGACTACGGCTCCCAGTTGATGCCGGATATTATAAAGCTGCTGCAACACAGCCGGCCCTCCCTCGCGCGCTTGACCGTCGACACGCACACGTCCTTTGCTCTATCCAATCTCCCTCTTTATAAGATTGAGCTTTCTGTTCGTCCGAAGCTGGATCCCCATACTATCCGCCCCCACCGTCCCGGACAAACCCAGAACTCGGACCATTTCGTGACTTTCATGGCTTAAAATACACGTTATGGGGTGATCTAAAGGTAAAAGGTGAAATCTTATATCTTTGGGATATATATTGTCAGGAAAAGTTGACGACTCCTGTTATTTCGCTCATTTCGTGTATTTTGAGGCTCAGCACCATCTCCTTAGGGTCATATTATTCCATGAACACATTTACAAAATGCCTTTACATCAAAAGAGTGCCTATTTAAAATTTTGGAGCCATAGCTGTCTTGTATCCTTCAGAATGGACCGAAAGATCACACCATGCCCGTCAAATTGATCTGCAACTGCAAAAAATGATGGCAAGAAATTTCATGCTGCCTGTTGACCACTCTGTGGTTGCTTTGACCTTATGTTCATGGATTCCATATTACACATTGAGGTGCTCCACCCAATGAAGTTTGGTGTAATCTTTCCTCACTTACTGTAATCTAAAATCCAGAACCAAATTACCCCCAAATTAGGGAAGGAGGTTTTTTCCTGATGCAAGGGACGTGCGCGCATCGACGGTCAAGCGCGTGAGGGAGGGCCGGCTGTGTTCCAGCAGCTTTATAATATCTGGCATCAACTGGGAGCCGTAGTCTAGCTCGGCGAGCCCCGAGACATCGAACGGGCACTGAAAGGGATGAAATCGGCATGTGAATGAAATTCTTTATCCAAAGAATTCAACCCAACAAAACCAACTTCAAAGACTTTTGTGTGTGTTCGGGGTTCAGGTGGCAGGAAACTACGATATCGAATTTGGAACAAGGAAAGGAGTATGTGTGTGTGTGTGTGTGTCGAGGCCCAAAACCTAAAGCTAAACTTGTTCTTCTTTGTCTGTTCGATCAAAACCAAAACCTAACTCCAACTTCAAACCAACCAATAAACTGTAACCCAAAATTGTTCCTTCAAAGTGTGTCCATAAGTTCAAACATTCCGTTCCAAATCCAAAATCTGTTAACAAATCCTTAAAGTCCAACAAAATGTTCGTTCAAGACCAAAGCGAGAGATAAAATCACAGGTGGTGAGACCTGGGCATAGGATTCTGTTCTACCTAGTACATTTCCTGCTCCCGTTATACCTCTAGTGTTTGTCCTTTCCAAATAGCTGATAACGAATGCAAAGCCTGCCCCATATCTTCACACCAGTCAAAAAATCTATATGAAGTTTGATTAATCAATTCATGTCTCAACGCATAATCTGGTTTATTCACTGCCTGATTAATCACTCAGCAGCACTTTGTATGTGGTAACGAAGGGAGGCCGTTAAAGAACTGTTCTGTTAATCCATTCACTTCACCGTACCTATATACGTCATTTCTGTCCCTGCAGAACAGAGGATTCTGGTTGAAAGTGTGCTATGTTAAACAGGTGTTTCATTAAACAGCTCACCCCACTGCTCCCATATTGCTCCAGGAAGCATGACAGGAAAGATGTCCAGTTTGATTAAACGAGACCTGCTTTGTCAGTCAGTTCAGCCCTACGTTTGAATAAATTGCCTGTCTAGAGACCAACGAACTTGTGTTCTGTTGAACAGCATCACTCACTGAGAATCTGGAACGCCACGCGGTCGATGACACCATAAAATGTGGGTTGACTCGGAATTGCGGAGTGTCAGCCAGAACATGCGCACCTCAAAATTCAACTATGGCGCTTGTGCACTTGGCTCGGATAGAGCAGGAAACTGTGTGTTGAGAAAATGAATCCTAGACAAACACAACAGGTAAGCAGAGGCGAAGGTGTTGAATAAAATATGTGTGCACATCAAATTCCGTGTCCGCGCACTCACTCATTTTGGGCCTTGTATTATTCTGGTTGTATGGCCACCTTTGGAGTCGCAAATAAAATCCTTACTGACATGTATGGCATCTCACTGGAATGGCTTAAATTGATCTGGTTTTGCGTGGCCGAGTGCTAGTCTAAGCTGGATTTCTACAAGAGCTCGAGGCATTGGAAGATTTGGGAATCACTCGGAAGAAACTACGCACCCCGTAGTATGTGTATGGAGACATTAGATCTCGCGAGTGTTTCCCGTTTTAGGTAGGGAAATGTCCACACAGAGCCTGAATGAATCATCGTTTTCGCTGTTCACAAGTCGCCATGGTGTGAAATGAGATGGTTTTGAAAAAAAACAACTCACAATATGAAAACAGAACAGGATGACGCCATGACAGTTTAGGATTATCAAACCTTGCCTAGTGAGCGAGGAAACGGCGAATTTGTGGCTTGTTGACAGTGTCTCTTCGACTAATTGAGGTACGGTGGATGAATGGAAAGAAAACGAGGAAAGCTGATGTCACCAATCCGGTTTCAGGAATATGATACAGTAGGAACGAGAGATTCAGAGAGACTGCGATGAATGAATACTAGTTGGGAGAAATTAAGGGATTGGCTGACCCACAATTTTCAAATTCGGGCCGAACGTAATACCCAATCCTCGCCGGGTTGTTGTGTTTGTGAGCATCTGACTATGGGGTTTACCCGAGATCGGAGTTTAGTACAGTACTCTCACGGAAACTCGCAGAAATGGTCACCACCAAATTAGAAAGACTTCTTCCGAGATGTCGGAGCAGGGGTTCAAAGTCGGTAAATTGACAAGGATCTAAAGAACAAGTATTGCAGACCAAATTGAGTTTTTGGGAGAGTGACTTCAGTGAAATTGACAGGGATCCACATACCTGAGTCGAATACGGAATATCGCGCCGCCAAAGTATAAGTAACTCTTGCCATATATGCCTGACTTGAGCCGGCTACTTGAGAAGGTTGACGTGACTGACACTCGGAACATCAATCCATGCACCGATGTCAGTGACAAACTGAGAGGATAGGTGACGGGTCAACAAGATCATAGAACACACCTGAATACAAAAGTCTCGCTCGCTGGACTTCCCAAACAATTCAGGCAGAATGTTGTGGCCATTGGATGCGTCCCGAAACGACCGCGATGCATTGGATACTCCTTAGGATTTGAATCTAAGGAAGTTGCAAACGATATTGAACAGAACGTGGAGCTTGAAAGAGATCGGAATAAGTTACCAACAGCAACATGTCTTGCTTGCGGGAACGCAAAAGATTGGAACGGCGGGCATGGTCAGTAGATTGGCTCGTTGTAGCTGAATGTGATTGTTAGAACATGCCATGCACAACGAACTTGCATTTTGTCTGAACCTTCATTCCTGGATTAGATGGTGTCGAAATGTTTTCTGGATAGCTGCAGATCTTCTCTACCGTCTCTTGCAACTCCACTACCTTGAGCGATGTGTAGTAGTAGAGATACTTGGTGAAATTGTGGTAAAGGCTCGAGTATCAATCGTCAGCTCCATGGGATGAACAAGCAGTCATCGCATATACCTCAGAGTCTCCTTTCAATGGCCTTGGGTTGAGAAGTAGCCCAGAAATGTGCACAGCGAGGGCATGCAATTGTGTGCGGGTGAAACAGAATTGGACCCGACAGAGAGGTTGGATTCGGCTGGGATTGCGGCTCAGGGTCGATAACATCAAATCTTGGAAGTTTGATTCACGTCAACCAGCCTGCAGGGTCGGCATTTATTTCACCCACCGCTCTTGGAGCAAAGATGGGCGATATTGACAGAGTGTGCATTGCGACCTCTTCGAGAACGGGTGAAGTCGGCAGCGGTGGAAAATACGGCACAGCCAGAGATGAGTAGTCCCTTAAATCTTCCACCATGGCAGTGGAAGCAGAATATTCCGATGCGGCTGTAGGGAGAAACACCAAAAAGTCATTCAGGGTCGGCAACATGACACTTAGCTTTATTGTTCAGGGTTAAAAAATCTGAAACCTGGCACCGGCGTCACATTTGGCAGTATCAGATGCAATAGGTAATTCCTTTGGCAAATGTGTGCCATGATGCAGGGTCCGAGGATCGAGAGCGGCCGTGAGTGACCTACCCTCAATAAAACCCAGCAGCTGCATTCATATTCCCAATGTCATACTTCTGCGAGGTATTGTAAGGTTCTTCAGGTCTCCTCTGCAGTTCGTTGGATTTCAACCAGAGTTGATGTGTGTTTGCCTTCGATCAAAACGAGATCAAAAGTTCATGTAAGTGCCTAAGTGCAACTGAATCCATGGCTTTTGCTCGCCCATGTGAGTTAAGACCGCTGAACACTCGGTTTCCGATCCATAGACTGTGATAGACATCCCCGATATATTCTAAAATCATGCATTAGATGTCATGGTATCAGACTTAGGTTTCTGATCAGTGCAGGGTCAGTTCGATGAAATGGACTGATGAACTATAATTGAAACCGCAACAAGGCAGAAAGTCAGGGTCAACAGATTATCAATCAACCGCCTTGGTAACTGTCCTTTGTGGGACCCGACAATCTTACTTCTTGCTCTCTCTCCTTCTTGCTCCCTCTTTCTCCCCCATCTCGGAACGAACACATTACAATGCTCCAGCGGAATCGACATCCACCTATGAAGATGAACTTCAATCCGACCAAAGCAACGGTTCACATATGCCTCCTTCTCCCTTTGCCTTCACCGCGAACATTGTACCGATGGAAAATGGTACGCAAGCTACTCGGATATGAGCTACGGCTGAGCTGACGAATTGTTCGGGACCTGTCTAAATTTCTCATCTATTGAATATGATCTGTGCTCCAGCGTGGTACGCACCAGGGAAAGGGATGATCCAGGGTCGAACAAGCATGCTAACCACACCGAGCCAACAGGCTGAGAGATTGGCGCTGAACTCAACGACGCAGAGCGAGGTACGGTGCGGCCTAGGAATAGTTCGGTGATAATACTCCAACCAGGGCCTGCAGAGCATAATAGTACAATCAAGTGAGGCCGAGATTGCATAACGTAGGCTCAACTAAAGGTCATATTTCCATTTTTCACAGTACCTGAACCCACGGATAGCAGCGAGGGCCTCGAGTGGCGGTCGCGAGTTCCCTATCTGGTCAAATCATAAACTGTGTGTTTCGAACCCTCATCCCCGAAATCTCACATTCGTCCCAAGAAGTCCGATGGGATTCTGAGAAGGTGAGCGCGCCGATTCATTCTTCCAGGCGGCTCAATAGTTCTTGACACCGAGATTTTGGATGTTTCAACGATGTGAACACTATTCTGTTGCATCAATCCACCCAAACCCCCTTCTGTGACAGATGGCAACCGACCGGTGAGCTAGTCTCCACTTGACGATTCTTTGGGTGATTCACAAGCCTCCTCGACTTCCAATTCATTAGCCTCAACTCGAGTTGTTCTGTTAATCTGCGGTTTAAGCCTTGCTCTAGAACTGCATCAAGCTCCTTCCCCCAGCCTTCTCTATTTCCGGGCTATCAGTAATTCGGTTTGATTTTAACCTGTTCTGGTAATCGGCAGTTTAGTTTCTCTGCCTGATTTACAGGCCATCAAACACGGTTCGATTCAACTCGGTTTGATCTCAACCTGTTCTGTTAATCTGCGGTTTAATCATTGCTTCAGAACACTTGATGAACACATCGGGTCTCTCTTGGTGTCAATCCGAACTTGAACGGTGTTTTACTAGTTGACTGTTTAAACACTCAACGTCAAGATACTTGTAGCATAACAATCCCGAATTTCTTGGTATTTTTGTGTTTTGGATAAACAGGATTATGCATTGCGATGTGAATTGATTAATCAAACTTCATATGGTTACTGCCAGTCGCGCTCCCTTGGTGGCTTTTCCAAAGGCAGTTCATTCCCCTGCCATTCCTCTTAACAACGGGCTATACCTGGTGGTAACCAGGCCATGCCCGACTACACATTGCCCATTCCTTGGGTGATACGCGTCCCCAACATGTCTGTTGCGCACTCACTCTAGTCGGTGGAGTACCAATTAGGTACATATTTGATCGTATTGTCCGCTTTGACCTTGATTGCCGTTGTTCCCCATCAGATGCATTGTTCATGTACAGGTAAGTGGCACCATTGTCCCCTCCATTCCCATTGTCCTCCTGCCATGATTTGAACCAACTTCAGGTCTTGCCAGTTACCCTCGGAATTCACTGAATACCCGCATCAGTCCTGTGAACGGAGCCAAATCCTCCATGTTTTCAGGTGCGCAAAATCCCGCCGCTCTTCAGCACATTGGAGAGCAGATCAAACTCGCGTCCTGGTTGTAGAGGGTCTTCCAGTGCAGTGTGGTGAGCTTCAAACGGGGAGAGGATGGTCCATTCACACTGCTCTCTGTCATTGATAGTTATGTGGTGCAGCACCACCGAATCCAGGGCAGGGTACAATCCTGGAAGAAGTTCCGCATGTCGTAAACACTGGCGAACATCAGGTTCATTAGCCCTACACGGTGAATGGAAGGCGATGATACGAGGTTAGCAGCAAGTGTAATGACGCCCCCATCCGCAGCTCCACCTGTATGCCTGTGAAACACGATGCCTACCTACTGTAGTATTTCGTTCAATTCATAAGGGGGTTTGGGGTTGTTGGAATTTGATATATAAGCAACTCGGCTATGCCGGATCTTTCTAGTACTTTCCATATGTAGAATTAGTAATATTCAGTAGATACACAGAGAACCTTCTAGATACATATTCTGTAGTATATAAGCCTACTGTAAAATCCTGCTAGAGCATCTGATTGCTCTAAAGCAGCCTTCTAACCAAAAGTGCTATTGCAATCTTACCTTACCTCTTCCATCTAATCTGCCCTCCTTGCTATTATTACAACAGGGGTGTGACACATTGTACGAGCTGACCCTTTCGTAACTGGTCCCCTTTAGGGAATTTTATCCAACCGGCAACTCTCGGCTAAGCTCGGCTAACTCGGCTAAGCCCAAAATCGCCTCTGTGACTGGGTGACTTATGAAAATTTTTGTAGGTTTTTGGCTGTGATGCGTGACCATACAAATTGAACGAAATACTACAGTTTTATCCTTGCGATATATGAAATTATGATGCTTTTATGTGTGAGATCTGATACCGCAGTTGCGTACTTCAGCCCTGTGATGCTATCTTATAGTAATGGTTCAAAAGGAGCTCACTGATTTTTTCATATGCAACAGAGTGTTTTATAGTTGTATTACATGTTTGGCTAGACCCTTAGGCCCCTTGGTAGATCCTTGCAGTGTTTTTGTTAGTTCGGCACAAGCTGCCATTCTGCCGAAGAGCCCCCTGATGCCACGATCAACCATCAAAAACAAGTCATGCGGGCCTTCGTGCCAATCCCGACCATGTAGCTGCTCAGTGTGGGACTGTTTCCCCAGCCACTATTCATGTTGTTTCCGAGCATGTTGCTGCAGGTGACAGTAATACACCTGAAGAACATCGAGTTTTGCAGTTAATAGCCTGTTTGCATTGCAGCCATTGGAGCCATCTGATGGCTGTTTGGCGTTGCGCAAACAGATGGCTAATGGCTGATGTATGGCCAATGAAGCGAGTTCTCTGCGAGTCATTTAGTGCCAGAATGAGAGGCTATGGGCATGCGAATGCATATGGACCTCCAGGAATGGACCGCAACTGCATGAGAGTATCAAATTGAATAAAATTGAGAATTTTGGCCCAGCCATCTGACCTATGAGGAGGGAGAGGGAGCTATGTACTGATAGATGGGTAGTAAAAGTCTCAAGTGACAAAATAACACGAAAATTACAGGTAGGTATTGTAGCCATTTGAGCCATTAGCCATCAGTTTGTGCAATGCAAAACAGTCATCAGATGGCTCCAATGGCTGCAGCACAAACACTCTAATGAAAGAGGTCAATCTGATAAATGCTCATGTCCCGGGATCAGCCCAGTCCACGCTGGTTATGTGCAATGAGCTTTGTGCATTGATGATCAAGAGAGGCCTGGCGAGCTTTTATATCACTACAAGACGCACCATCGCTTCGCTCCGGCAACCCGGGCAATCAAAGAGGATTGAAATTAATTGCATTCCAGTTTTCCACTACAAAGGGTGATATAGACAGCGAAAATCTTTGACCAGTTGATTTTCGAAGAGATCAAGCGAGTTAAATTCGACGAGTGCGGAGAAGGAGACCATTGAGAGAGGAAGTACAGGAGAAGGAAATGGTGCCCATTCAAGACTAAACAAAGAATGAGGAAGGGTAGACTCCGAGCTGTAAAAACGGAAAGTTTGCCCTGGAGACAAAGTAGATGTCGACACCCGAGAAGTAGATATTTGATGAAGCAGAAAAGTTTCAAAGAATCCAGAGGACATGTGGCGATGAAAACAAACAAACCATGGCCAGAGCACGGCAGAGTGTTCAGGGGCGGAATTTGAATTTGAGCAGTCCAGTGGCGCAAAGAGATGGGATTGATACAATGAAATTGCTGCGAAAACAAATCTTGTAGGATTTTGACTGTACTTGAGGTGTTTCAGGTTTTTTTTGCTGTGACAGAGCAGGCACGACGGGACCGGATAATTGATTAACCGCAAAGATTCCCCAGTCAAGATGGCAAAAGGCTTGAAAGTGAGGCGAGTGTAAAGTCGAAGTGGGGGCAGATGAAAGCAGTAAAAAAAAGGGGGCGAGGAGGCGCAACTTTTATCTAAGCCACGGGGATGCGGCCGCAGTGAGAAAATTTGAACAAAATTGCGCCGCAGTGAGGGAGATAGCCGCGGCGCAGTGAGAAATCAGCTGCGAGTGTTGTGAATGGTGGTCAGCTGAGGAATTGCAATTGAATTTCATGGGAATAGACTTTGTATGCAGATGGGGCAAGATCACAGCACCTGCACTACGAGAGCAGAGCAAAAAACAATGGGGATAAAGCTAATGGGGTGATTGCACTGTCAAACGAGCAAAATCTTAAAGAACGGTTAATCAACCCTGCCGATGTCTATAATCCACTTGTGAAATTTTAGCAGGCTCGGAGATTGATTTGCATGCACTACTTCCCAAGGACCTACCAAATTATATTGACCAGGCGGTTGGAATTGTGAAAAATCCCTTTATTGCAGCCCAATTCTTCAATATCTACATGAAGGCCTTTATAAAAACTATCCTGGCTTTCGATCCTAAACAAGAAGATGAAGAAGGTGGTATACTCGGTGTCGTCAAAGCCTACTATGGGACCGTTGAAGCACAAGGTCGTGGGAGTTTGCATTGCCATGTGATGATTTGGGTTACTTGTTCTCTTAATCCTAGCGAAATCAAAGCCAAAGCTCTCGAAAATGGCCGAAATTGGGAGTCCCAGAAAAGACTCATCTCGTTCTTGGAGGATACTATATCTCCCTCAGTTCCGCCGGATCCTTGCCCAGATTTGGAGAAGCCACTCTCGCACGTTCATCCTTGCGCTACAAGAGGACCGGGATCAGATATTCCTCCGGAACATGCAGCCAATGCGGAAGCCAAAGATATCCATAACCTAGCAGACGGTGTCAGCGTCACCGACACATAGATACTTGCTATAAGTATTGGAAAGGTGGCTCAGACCCAAAGGAATGTCGCTTCGACCTACATGAATCCAACGAGAAATTGGTTAGTGGGTTTGACCCAGAAACAGGAGAGTTCACGATGCGGTACTTGGATGGGCTTGTGAATAACTTCAACAAGACAATGCTACAAAGCCATCCGATGTAACATGGACATCAAATTCATTGGTTCGGGACCCACTGCCAAAGCTGTTCTGTATTACATCACCGATTATATTACCAAGTCGCAGCTACAGGCACATGTGGCATACGCAGCTTTGGAACTAGCCGTTAATAAACTCGAAGAGTTCAATCCCAAGGAAGACGATCTTACATCACGGGCGAAGCGACTATTGCAGAGGTGTGCACATTCGATGATATCTAAGCAAGAATTGTCCGGTCAGCAAGTTGCCTCATATCTCACGGACTACGAGGATCACTTTACCAGTCATCAATTCACGAACGTGTACTGGACGAGCCTGGAAATTCACATCAACGAGGAGGACCCTAGTTCAGAATGCTATCCACAGAAAACACCCAAACCCGCAGATATCGAACAGTGCTTGGACGCAGACGATCAGCCCGCAGAAGACCGTTCAAGTGATGAGCAAAAGGAAGGCCTGCCTGATGAATTTTCCCTGGATTCTGACGGTGATACGGAGAGTCTGATCTCATCACATTGGCCCTGGATTCAACCGGAAGACTACAACCTACCACAAATCAGGTGTGTGATTACCAGTCACGAGGATCTGCATTAGAAAATGTCAGTGTCTGGGACTTTGTTGCACAGACGGTCAAGGAGAAAATACCGCAGAAGAAACAGAAACGTCGCCGGGACACAGATACGCTGACAGAGGACAGTTCCGAGGACGATTTGGGAGATATTGTCATTACATCTGGCCGAGAAACTTCTTGGAATGCAGACAATATCTTGGACCTTGAAGGCCGACCATTATCTCGAGTTCCGTTTCTCGCAGAGCACCTAGAGGAGGACACGCACCAGCTGAAAGTAGTCTCGTTTGCGAATCGGAGGTCCCTGTACCTATCGGCCCTGCTCTACCTCGTCGCGATCAGCCAGTGTTCATTGAGAAGCATGCACGGTTGATGTTGGTACTCTTTAAACCTTGGAGGGATGCCGATGATGTACTAGATGTTGGTCAATCTTGGTCTCAGGCTGTGATGGATATCTGAATCTCTGAGCCTCCGTGCCCTCAACTTAAGTTTCAAACTTACTTCTTTTCAAATAGGTAATTCTCCCACGAAGTCTCGATTCGGTTCTACGAATTGAACTCTTCCAGAGTCTAACTCGGGCATCTCGGCAATGACTCAGACTCGGGCATCGGCCACAAGTCAGACTCTCGCAACTCGGCCATACCTCGGCCACGACTCTCTATGACTCACATTGACTCAGTAGCTACAGTATATAAGAGGAGTGTACCCCTCCTGTGGACACATCTGACTTACTCCCAATCTACAGTAGCGGACAATCAAAGTCCGCCTATTACATAGCGTGTGAACCACCCATTTTTTCCCAAATCTGAGGCCGGATTAAGATTCAGCTCGTCGAAAAGAGCTCAAAAACATATCTCCGAAGTTTTTCCCACGAGTGGTTATTTTTCTCAATATTTTCGGCCGGTTGAACAAAATTCTGTGTACCTCTTTGAGGCCTCCGGGAGAGAAATATATATATATATGTGGCGGACCCAACAGAAAGTGCCGAGGATGTCTGCTGCTGGTTCCGCAGACCAGTGATATTCCATTTTTGCTTTTTTCTGGGGGGCATGGTGGGTGGTGAAGGTCAAAGAGAAATCATTTTTTATGGATGGAACGACTCGATGAATTGTGTAGATCTTTCCAGAATCATACTCAGCTAATCAAAAGGCGTCGATTGGCACTTTTCCCGGTATTTTTCCGATTTTTTTTTGACTTTTCTCAATATTTTGGGGTCCCATTACCTTAAAATCAAAAATCTCAAAATTCTGCTCGTGCAGATATCTTCAATAGCATCTAATATAACTGCTTTCAGTGTTTTCGGACCTTCGGAATGGTCGCCATTGTCGTCGTATACAAATTTCCCACGCTTCCAAAATAGGCGGGCTTTGATTGTCCGCTACTGTACTACTTTTACTACCTGTAAAACCTGCGTGATTCTGAGTGAAGCTTCGAGCTCATTCAGCAATTACCTAGCTATGTACGGCAATCCTAAGAACACGGAGACATATTCTGTTGTTCACGTCTATCGAAGATTCACTCTCGCTAGTCGGTTGCTCAAGGTCAATATTGTAGGGAATGGTGTTGTCACAAGTCCACGAGGAAATCAAATAGGGTTGGAGAAAGAGGGAAAGTCGACCTGATCAGTCTCCGAGCGGAGGGTGAGAGGTGAATAGACCCACCTAGAATGCCTCGGTTCTGGACAGAAAACAGGAGGGAAAGATGGATCCGAAGTGAAATGCAGGAGATTGCTTACCCTTTCCAGTGTGCACGGGTGCGGCGAAGAAAATGGATGGCTTGAGTGGCAGACAACAGAGGGTGGTTAGTTGATCGGAGCAAACTGGAGGATGGAAAATAGAATGAACAGCGCGATGAGCGAGAGCACAACAGGGGAGAGATGATGGGGGTGGAGAAGCAAGAAGACACCGAGTGGAACCTAGCCTTTTGAACGGGTGTTGAGCAGTTGATAAGTGAGGTCGAAAATAAACTACACCCCCAATCTGAAAGTTGATCGGGCAGAGCCAGATTTCTGGAGCGAGCTAAATTGTGATGAAGGGTGGACCCTCAAAATAAAATAGGCAAATCAAGTGCTCAGGTGTCTAAGCTAGTTTGTGATGGAAAGGTCAGCTGAGGTAACAGATGCAGTATTTTCGGGAAAACAAAAATGTACATTCTGATTCAAAGGATGTGCTTAATATACGGGTAATCAGCTACCACCGAATCTGAAATATTGTACATCAAGTAATAATTGTACTTCATTTATGGCGGAACCAGGAACCGGTTGAACTTGTACATACCGAGCCTGCTATCTGCTGACAGATCTGTCACCGGTTATTCCTTCGATGTATTCCACTCCACAACTGAATAGGACTGAACTGGCTTCAAACTTGTTCGTCGGTCCTATTCAGGGGGACTCCAGGATTGCAGCCGCTAATTGTATACCGTTATGGCAGTACCTGTGGTATATGTATGTCTTGTCTACCTATTCATCTCCAATATCTACTTATGTGGGTCCAATCAGATGAGATCAGAGATTGCGGCTCTCCACCAGTTTATTTTAACAGCATATGTCCATAACCCTGACCTATGAGTGACCATGGCCCTGGCAGGCTTTCATATTTACGGTCTCCCAGTACACCCACCTTTCCCCTTCTCTGCCGTGGCTGCCACCTAAATTGAGATAATGTGTGTCGCTAGCCAGTATGCTTCCCGTATCCCACATCTATTGACCCCCATACGACCCTCTAGCGATCTGTCCACTTGCTTGCATCAGGAGGAGACTGTACAGCAGATCTGTCATGCGTGCGAGACAGTCGGCTTGTTTTATGGTACGTATCCAATCCCACCCCGTGATTTCTTTGTCGGATGAGATCTCGCATCAGTCAAGAACCACGGCATTCCCATGGAGGTTCTGCAGCGCTGTATCAACGAGTCGGCCAAACTCTTCTCACTGAGCGATGATACCAAGATGGCTGTGCGTTTCCCCTCAAAGTATTTAATGCAACTCACACTTGTTGTAGCTGTGGCAAGAGGACCCAGTCCTGTGAGCTGCTGTATCCTGTCTTTGTGCCCTCTTGTAAATCCTTATTATTTTACCTAGCCTCAATATGGGTTATCGCCCGAGCCGCGACTCAAAGTTCGATCCGAATGGCACGCACAATCTCGTGGAGGGCTTCACGCTCAAGTGGGAAGAAAGATAAACTTCGCTAATATACTTATCTTGAAATTCACGGGTTTCTAGTTTCGGGGTATGCAGCTTCCTATGCTCATGCATTCATGAATGCCTGATAAGGAATTGTGGTTAGACATTCACAATCCTGCTCCAACAACCCGGCATCGAGGCATTGCAAGTAATCGCTCCCAAAACCGGATGGACGTTCATTCCACCCATTGCGGGGACGCTGATAGTAATGTACACTGAATTTTCCGGCAACTATTGCTCGGAAATTGAAATGAAATTCTTTATGCAGCCTTGGTGACCAGAGCACTATCTGTACCAGTATGTGCATATTCACTCT
Source organism: Mycena olivaceomarginata (assembly GCA_029378375.1). Taxonomy (NCBI): domain Eukaryota; kingdom Fungi; phylum Basidiomycota; class Agaricomycetes; order Agaricales; family Mycenaceae; genus Mycena; species Mycena olivaceomarginata. Next base: position 18,403 of record JARKIC010000356.1, on the reverse strand, counting down.
TGCCATCTCTCAAATGATTCAAGAAGCCTCATCTCAGACGGGGTGTTCTGCTCTCCGGTTCATCGCGTAGTCAACCACCCCGGGCCCGCATGCCACTCGATTCCATTGTTTGTTTTGCGGATTCAAATGTGCTGCTGGATGTAACATATCCAGTGTTCTTCCTGGATTGTGCTCACTATCCTTCGCCATCTACAGCCGCACGAGAGCTTCATCACGCCTGAGAGGCCGAGGCAGTATGAGCCCATGACTTCGGGGGAGCAGTTTGCGAAACGGATCGCGGAGAGCCATAGCTATAAAATATAGACAAAGGTATATGGTGCCAGCCAAGGGAATTGTTAACTCAGGATATAGAGTTATCCAACCGGTTGGCTAGCACCAAGTACATGCCCTGCAGGCCTGTAGTGCTTCTTTTTTGGCCTTGCAGGGGGGTGGGGGGGGGGTCATCTTTGTAGCTATTTACCCTTTGATTAAAAGATCACAAAGATGAGTTTCGATTTCTCATATTTGATGGGACCGTTTTTGGTCGTCACCAAATTTCCTGTCCCAATACGGTTCACTGCACCCGTGCCCTTTGTTATCATCAATTTTGTTTCCCCTCTTGTTCCTCCCCACCTATGCCTCAAAATAACAATTAAAATTTCTTTTCAAACAATTCATAGTACATCGCCATGCCCTCTAGCATCCAAGTGACATCGCCCATGCCACCTTCCCAAACTCCCAAGTCCATGTCACCATCCATGTCACCATCACTTTTCCCTCTAAGTGTGATGCCCAGAAGTACAACAACACAACTATGTTCAGTGTCCCATTGACACCCCATTGATATAGCAGTCCCCACTCCCTTCCTCCTTTGCTGTAGCTGTTGCATTCCCAATTTCTGTCCTGCCCTTTCTTCCTCCACTCCAGCTGCAAGGAGTCCCACCATGTCTGCCATGCCATCACATACTGACCGATGTCAGGGAACGAGGTGTTGTCCCATTTCTTCCCATGGGAGCTGCTAACCCAAATCCCGACCTGCTTCAGATGGCCCTTGTGCAGCAGATTAGTCAGCCCCTGCTCAAATTGTGATATGTCCACAAACCATGTGGGTGTGCCAGTGAGGCATGGTCCAAGCAGTGAAGGCTCATGCCCTGGAGTTGGAGGTGGAGGTGCTGCCATGGCAACCTGCACCACCTGTGATACAGGCAGTAACACTGACAGAGACTGTGCAGGAGATGTGGAAGAGGGCGTAAGAGGTACAAAAGCTGAGGGCATGGGAGGTGCGGAAGCTGAGGGTGCAGGAGATGCAGAAGCCCAGGCCACAGGAAGTGCGGAAGCCAATGGTGCAGGGGGTGCAGACACAGATGGCACGGGAGGTACGGTGATAAGCCGTGAAACAGACCATGGGTGAAATAGCAGGGAATTTGCTGATTTCTACCTTAATCACATAGTGCGCTGCTCAGCATAAGTCCTATATGGCTAATCAGGGCTTAATTCTGCATGAGGACCTTAATCAAGTCTGCCTGGGGTGCATCAACTGGCAAGTTCATACTGGTTGACATCCATGTTTAAGGGTTTAATTGCTAAGATTAAGCATCGCTGCTTAATCAAGGCATCATAGGGCCCACAAACAATATGGGCAATATTAATCATCCTCTCTGATGATCTGGGGCACCACTGTGGGGTCTTGATTAAAGGTGTCCAAGTACTTTTTTGTGCTTGATTTACACACAGAACCTTGCACAACGGATCAGGTGACTCGGGTTTAGCAGTAGCAACTTTGACTTACAGACTGGTTTGAATTATGTTCAACGATTCAACTTGTTCACGCAACATCTGCCCTCGCTCGTCACACTTTCAAAATTAGACGAAAATCAAGGTGTGGTAAAGACGCCATCCTAGAATTGATCCAACACGCGCAAACTTGCACACACACCGATTTGATCCAAGGTTCTGTATGTGTACCCAAACTCGATTTTGCCCCTTGCTCGGGGCTGTTAACCCTCACAAATGGCGACAGTGAAATTGCTCCGATATTTTCGCAGTGCTAGTCAAAGAGGGCCTTGAGTTCAGGGTGTTTAGCCTCTTTCAACTCTAAGAAACTTGTATGTTGGTTGAATGTTTTTGCCTGCACATATTTGTCCTTAGTATATCTATATCTTGATGGTTCGCTGTGTGTCATAGTGACATTTCTTGCGGATCGGCAAAGTTGCAGGAAACTCGGAGGCATCGCAACCGTGCATTTCCTTTCTTGCCCCGCTCCTCAGCTCAGGCGTATTATTATTTGGGGCTCCGAATTTCCGTTGTAAACAGTTCTCATCGCCGAGCCGCCAGTTCCAAAACATTTCGCGTTCGAATTCACGCATTATGGTACATGTCTGTAATGAAGATGGAGGAAGGAAAAGAGACAACAGATATTCAGAGCCGTTGGCTTGATTCCTTGCCGCAATTACGAATCTCCTGGCCTCATCCTTTTCGGCCTTCTCGGCCTTCCATTCCATTCTGTCCTTCCTTGGTTAATTCCTCTTTTACCTGCCAATTAAATGAGGTATGGTTTTTTATCCCCATCCCACTGTGGTAACCGGCAGTCGCCGAATATTCTCCTTCTTCACAAGTCCGAAATTAAAGTCGCAGTTCGGCAGGCTGTGATGGGGCGGACTGTCACCGCGGTAGACATGTATGAATGGATAAAGCACACACGAGAAGGCATCGCAGACCGCGTTCGCGTTCAGTATGAGAAGCTGGATCCCGGGGTGCTGGTGCACACGCCGCTGGCGGCCAGCGGGATGCATCTTTCGCTTCAGTTGGGGTCAATACAGAGTTGCTCGACAACGCGAGCCCGGGCGCTATGCGGAACCGGTCGTCAGTTGGCATTCTAGATGGGTATTGATATGAACCTTCCAGAGGTACGCTGTGAACAATGAACGAGGAGAGCGAGAGAACGGAAGCGATTGCGATCGACGCACAGAAGAACATCATGAAATAAAAGGCGACGAAGAAGAAGGGGTTCAGAAAAGTGGTGACAGAAGAGAATGGGGACATGAGAAGTGAAGGGGCGTCTTTATACGGTTCGCGCCTTAGGAGCGGGAATCCGAATGCCAAGGGATAGCAAGGGTTCACGGCGCATCGGTGTCGGCCATCAGCGCTCATCAAGTGTTTCACAACTCCATCGGCGTAAGAGCGCATTGCCCAGACTTCGATTTATTAATCCCCATCCCGACATACTCGCCTCTGCCTCCAGCCTCGAATTCCCAGACCTGAGCAAGAAAACACCGGGGCAGTCTGAGATATGTAGCGCGTGCTAAATATATGCGGAGGTGGCCAGCGGTCTGAAAGTTTGGGATCGGTAGAAGCGTGGTGCGCTTGATGGAGGCGTAAAAATCTCACAACCACGCGAGGAGGACTATGGGCAGCCTGGGCTTGATGTTATGGGCGGAGTCCCGCAGTTCCAAGTCTCAGTGAGATGAGATGAACCGCCAGGGACTTAAAATAAGCGTCCGATATGTCCGGGTGCATCCTCCAATCGACGCAGTACGCTGCAACGCTTCTTTGGAACTGCAAAATCCCGTTATGCTAATCTCAACGAACTATTGACTCTGAGATCATCGCGATCAACTCCACCTGGCGCTTCAAAGGTCTACGCGGCCGGCACGACCTCCCTTCGGCGCAGACAGTCCGCCCTCTGTGTCCGGGCTCAGCTTTGTCACCGTCTGAGAATTAGAATTGTGAGTCTGCGGATATTGCTAGGAAGAAATGCGCACAACATCGACTCTGGTGCGGGATGCATCCCGTCGGGCGGGTCTATCGAGACGATTGCGGTGCGGTGGAAATCTGTGGGGAAGAATAAAAAGAAGAAGAAAATCTGGATATCAGAAAAGGTATGCGACCATTGGTGGGAGAAAGGCACGCACGGGTGCCGTCCATGCCCAAAACATCCGACCCAGAAGCGTATATCCGTACTCTCAGAGACATTGGTGTCGATCCTGTCGCGGTACTGTCGGAGGTTCAAGTTGTACAGCAACGTGAGCATATACAACGGGCCGATCAGGTAGTAAATCGCCATCGAGACTGTGCCGCCGGGTCCGGGGATAGAGTGAGTCGGAATATTGGAGTCTTTGAATGAATTAGACGAGAAAATCGAGCGCACCATTGGTACCCTCATCCAAGATGTAATACGACACCATCGTCGCGACCGCTGCTGTGCTCGTTGTTAGTCTCTCGTAGACAGACGCTCTATACGGACCAAGCTCGTACCTCGCTGTATAGAAGCTCGTTGTGGAGCCCGTCTGGACAGCTCCGACGACGAGGCGCTTGATCAGCCAATTCTCGCATGGTGGATCAGAAGGATCACCTAGTGTTGCACAAGAGAGAGCACCGATGAGTTGGTTCTTTTGAAGGACGTCCTTATCGTGGTCAATTTCCAGATAAGTGCGGCGGCGATCAAGATATCTGGTGCAAAAGTGAGCCCAACGCCTGGTAAGCTGAGTGGATAGCCAACCTGCAGTCGCTAAACCAGTGGCCCAAAGCGTAGCAGCGGTGGCTGCCTTGTCTCTCCAAATGCCAAACACAAATGAGTTCCGTAGAGGAAAACACAGTTTCAGTACGACTCGCCGAGGAGATAGCGGCTGCCGTCGTGAGATCTACAGCGATCATAATTGCGCTCACGAGCTGTGCCGCGGGTCAATGAAGTGCAAGTAAAAATTTCAATGGAACGATGCGTACCCCCAGAACAGCGGATAACGCGAGGAAGACCGAGATCCATAAGATCTGGACCTGTGATGTTCAAATCGGCATATATTCCGCTTTTGAGAAAGCAAGAAGAGCCAAGGGAAAGAAGACGTACAAACTGTAGACGCGATGGATTAGCCTGAGGAAGGCGTGAACCATCACACCAGTAAGACTGTTGGCGACTATGTATACTGGAACCGGCCAATACTACATCAGTTCGGTGAGCGTTCCGGCTTGGCGGGTTTGAATTCTACTGACCTTCCTCTGAATTGCCCCGGTGTTGCCTTGTGCGAAGGCCGGTCAGTCGGAGAGTTGCGAAAAGAAACTGGTCAGGCCGTACTCACCCCAGAAACTGACCGTCGGCTGGGGGTCGAAGGCATCAGTTGTGGTGACATCGCGGGGAGCGGTATATCGATTGGCACTTGCATAGTAGACATTCATAAGCTGCGTAATCATTGCGATTGACGAGGTGACCGCGCAGTAGAAGAGCAGTCCATTGCGCGCGCGCGCGTCCCCCGAGGCCGGATAACACTCTAGATGCTCCTTGATCCTACAGACCACCACGCCGTACAGCATCAGAGAGCCAGGAGCCGATGAGAAGGGAGCTGTGACGTGCCAATTGGATGGGCATGGTACAATAACATTCGATGACACGGGCGTGAATTGCGACACACCCGAGGAGATCATTGTACTGGACCATGGGTGATTGTTGATGAGCACAAAGAAGACGGTTAGAAAGCATCCTATATAGCTTCCCCGAAACACAGTTATACCCCTCGCTCCCCGGGTTCTACGTCACATTTCTCGTCAGGGCCCCAAAAAATTGACAGATGGAACTAGCACGCTAGATGCAACTCGCCAGCGTTTTCTGGTTTCTTTGGGGCGTACCCATTTTACGACCAGTCATCTCCTGAGTTTACGGGACTGTTTGATGCACTAAATACCGTTGTTCATTGGGCGACTCTCGACTTGGTTTAATTCCACTCACATGGAGATCCACGTTTAGAATACCCCCCCACAAGGTCGGAAATGTTCGCCGGCGCTAAGGCCGCAAAGACGACAACGTTACGCAATGTTTTTCGATACAGTCCCTCATATCGTGCGGCATCCTAGGAAACGACGGCTGGGGAAAAGTGGGAGCATGGAGAGTGGAGACGGACGCAGATAAAAGCCCCAAGTCAACGATGGAAGGCCTAGGCAAAAACGCATGTTGCAAGGGCCAGAGCGCGAGTAGTGCGAGACCGGGTTCGGAAGCAGGAAGCAGGAAGCAAGCGCAGCGGCGGCATGGCAACAACAACACAGTAACGACATTGATAAGCGGTGTGCCCAGTGCTGAAGACCCCGCCTCTGGCGCTGCAACCCGGCCCGCCCCTGGTGTTACTAATTAGGAGCAGACTTGTAGTGTCGTTCTCTTAGCAACACCACTTCACTCTCTTTATAAAGTTAAGATAGCCTTCTCAATAATGTGTGTAGGAAGAGGAGAGAGAGCACGGTCGCACTTGAGGCACTCATGCTACGGTCTGTAGAATTTGGCTCAGGGGAGGATTTCCAGGCAAGGAGGATGCAAAGAGAATCCAAGGGTTTACAAACCAGTGGGGTATCTACAACAAGTATCCTAGCTTTATAGACAATGAAGATATCACATGTATGTTGAATATGAAATAAGTATGTGGGTCAGAAGTTGAAATAAACTATGGTGCAGCAACCAACAGTGAAATAGCGATATTCAAATGATCGGAATAACGTGTGGGTCAAGCTTGTATTTCCAACACGGTCGTGGTCCGAGGTGCTTGAAGATGATCATCGGAATTGATCCGACCCACCCAAACTTGCGCATACACCGGCTTGATCCTCTTTGCTTGCTCTTTGCTTTCTTCCATGTACCCAAACGAGGTTTCCCGCTGTCAGCCTTTGCCAACGTGGAAGCTTCAAGATGCGACTGGGACCTCCACGCCTACTCCCTCCCCGCGCTCATATTCACCATCCTCGTGTACTCCTCGTCACACCGCACCGAGCTCGCGCTGAGCACGGTCGCGGCGAGTATGACCCTGGCGACAGCGTGTCTCGGCGGCGCGGGATCATCATGAACAATAGGCCGTTCTTGGCGGTGCATACGCTGATGCTGTGGGGTGTGCTGGTCATCCCGGGGTATTTGAAGCTTGAATTTGGATGGCAAGGTTTGTATGTTCCGCCCTACTCCACCCGAAGGGTGGGGTGAGGTATACAGGTCGCTGACGATGCACACAGGTCAACCAAGCCTGGTCGCGGGGGCTCGGCGCAGCGGCCCGCCTCACGACCCAGAACCAGCTCGGGTGCTGCGGTTAGTCCGTTTATCGAGGCCACGGTGCGTGTCTCTTCGTTTTAGCCCCACTTCTATCGCTACCCTTCCTACCCCCGCTGTTCGTTCCCCCCGCCGCCTTACCCCCCTCCGTTCTTACAAACACTGACAACGCCTCGCAGTCTCCTCGACCTCCTACGCACGCTCCGCCCTGCCCGGGTGCAAGGCCGCCTTTCTCGACTTTGAGAGCAAGACCCTCATGCGGTGGTACGCGGTTGCGTTTGGGCTCGTGCCGGTGCATATCGGTGAGGCAGTTTTCGTATACGTTGTTTTTTGGCGGTTGTGGGAGGTTGTTCCCAACCAACCCAATGCGTGCCGGTGCGGGTGTGCATGTCCACGGCGAGTCGCGGTGAAATGGGTATTTTCTGCATGTTTTATTCGCACCGCACGGATGGACTGCGTTCCCGCCCGGGGATGGTGTGGGGATGTTCGGCCACCCAGGCGTTTGGGTCGGAGTTGGGTGGAGTTGGTTCGAGCCGGAGTCGGTTGAGGTGGAGAGGATTGAAGTGGAGTGATAGCGCGCGTGCGGACTCGGTGTCGGCGTCGGCACTGGGGCTTTACTCTTCTCTTGCGCGCCGTTGCGGTAGTGTGTTTGGCGTTGTGAGGCACGGACATTAGGCACATAGGGCGGTTTTCGGCAGTAGATACACGCATTCCATCGCTTTTCTCTGTTTCGCGGCCGATTCCCTCGCGGCACCCGAGAGCGCATCCGACCAGGCTATCCCATCTGGTGATTGAGAGTGCGATTCGAACCTTCTGACGAGTACGCTGGCACCGACAACGAGACCAAGAGACGCGAACGGGAGGTTTTCAAGCCCTGCGATACACGGGAACGAGTCGAACGAGCCCGTGAATTTCACCACATACAGAACACCATCGCCGAATCCACCGTCCGAGTCTACACCCAGTACACCCTCGTCGTTAACACCGAGCCACTCGAGCAACGAAGACGACTTACCGACTTTTGAAAGACCACCGAGCCCTATCCAGCGCGCGGCTTCACCACCCACCACTATCCTCCCAACCCCCGACTACGACTCGGATACCATGCCTATGGACGCGTGGGACGGCGACACGGACAAGATGTCCGCGCAAGATTTTTTGCGGGCCTTCCACCGCGACGTAAAAGTTTCCACGAGCAACGCGGACAAGGCGAAAGCCTTCAAAAATTACCTCGCCGCGAACAGCGACGCTGACGACTGGTTCCAGGCGCTCCCCGCGGCAACAAAGCTCGACATGGACCTCATCGATATCGCAATTGAGGCCCAGTACCCGGCTGAGCCGACAGTGCAGCCGACTGCAGCGGAATTCGGGACGGAGTTGCTTCGGTGCAAGCTCACGAAGGAGGAGCTTGGCACGAAGGTCAAAGTCGCCGACCGCGAGGTGTGGGCGCATCACGCGTGGGGCACGAAGATGCTGCGTCTCGCAGCGAAGGCGGGCGTTTCTGCAACGACGACATACATCGAGCAGGTACGGGTCGAGCTCCCGGGTCCCTTGCGCACGAAGATAGCGAAGACACACGCGAATTGGCCCGCGTTCATCAAGGCAGTACGAGACGTCGACACGGTGGAGCTCGAGCTTGACATGAAGGAGGAGAAGGAGCGAAGGGAGGAGTTCTCGAAGATGCGCCAAGCGCTACAGGCGTCCCCCACAGCGGGCATACGCGCCCAACTCAACAACGCGAGGCTCGGCCCGCCGGCGCAAGCAGCCGCGCGCTGGCCCGCGCCTGCACCCGGAGCGAATCCGTTCCAGAACACGGGGGGCGGGGGACAAGGCAATCTCTTCGCAGCTCCGCGAGCGCCGCAACAGCAGCAAGCACCGCGCGCCCCGTATAAGCCCCAGGCACCGCGCGCCCCGTACCAGACTCCGATGCAACAGCCCCTGGATGAGGCACAACACCGCATTCTGATCGACGCGATAGCGCGCATCGTGCACCACCCCGACACTGACGCCGGCAGACGCGCGCACGCAGACCAGCAGCAGGAGTGGTATCGCACACACGGGAACGTCGAAGTGACGGTGAATACGCCCTACCCGCTACGCCCAGGACGAGCGCCCGTCAACTCAGGCGAATGCTTCCGATGCGGGATAGTGGGCCATACAAACTATATGCGCCGGTGCGATGCGCCGCAGGAGCAATGTGTTAGCACAAGGGAGCAGCAGTGGAGAAGGGTAGCAGCGCAAGCTTTGAAGGACGCGCTGGTGGCAGTGCGGATGGTGGGATATTCGCCATGGGACGTGGACGACTACGGGCGCCCGTTCGGGGATGACGCGGCCCGCTTCGAGGAAGTCGAAGACCAGGGAAAAGCTTAGGGGCTGTCCAAAGAAAGGCTCGGACAGCCCCCGAAGAGCAGAGGAAGGCGGAGCGGGTCCCCGGGTGCGATGAGCCATCGCCCGGGGACGCGTCGCCTGGCCCCGAAGTCCGTGGTAATATGTTGACCCCCATGTATACCCCTCCTAAATCCCACATCGTTGACCTGTACGCAGTGGGCATTGAACGAGGGCCGAAACGCGCAAGCGTGCCGTTCATATGCGGGATTGAGTTGGAAGGACCGAAGGGCGAGTTGGTGCGGGTACGGGCGCTGGAGGACGACGGTGCGATGGTGAGTGCAATGTGCACGGCGTTGTACGAGAGGGAGCGGCATCGCATCGGGGAGCTGCAGCACTCGGGGAAGACACTGCGCATGGCGAACGGGGACCTTATACCGTCGAAGGGGTTCTGGGAAGGCTACGTCAGATTCGCGGGGGCGCGAGTACAGGCCTGCTTCGAGGTATTCCCCAGCGGAGGCTCATGGTCATTCCTATTCGGAAAGCCACTGCTGGAAGGATTCGGGGCAGTGCACGACTATGCGGTGGATTCGATAACGGTACCAGGGGTTAACGGGCCCACGGTGGTATCAAATCAAATAGGCCGATTAGGCCTGTGGGACGAGGCACGGGGCGGGGTGCACGCCGTGTTCTTGGACCCCAAATCACGCGCACCGTCAGCAGGAGGAAGTAGCGCACCTCCTGTTAGGCGAGTCCACTTTTTTGACCATTGTACACCGAAAAGCGTTGACGGGCAATGGCATGAGACTAAATCCGCAACGCGTAAAGACGAACCCAGGCCGGGAGTACACGAAAAGGCACAAGGGAACTCGACGGGGGATTTGCCATCCCCCTCGAGGGAAGTACAAGACGTTGAGGAGGGGGAACGGGAAGACACTACTGACGAGATTTCTTTGACAGTGCGGGAACCGGAGGATGACAGCAAGATGGAAGACATGACAGAAGAACCGGCGCGGGAGGCGAAGTGGGAAAACAGCGAAGACACGCGGGTGTATGTACCTGGGGATTTTTCGCGATCCCCATCGAGGGACGTACCAGAAAAAACACAGGCCTTTCGATCGGCAAGCGGTACTGACTCAATTGTTTGGGCAGGACCGGCGATGGGAGTGTCGCAAGTGCTGCGGACGGCGGGCTTAATTCTAATCTGGGGCATGCTTGTGCTCGCGGCGCAGTACGGGGGCGACGGGAGCAAGACGAGTACACGCGGGACACTTAGCGGGGATCCAGAATCCCCGCCGAGGGAAGTACCCGCCCTAGAAAGTGTTCTCGAGAATGTATTGGTCACTGACACTGCGATGCCAGTAATATACCTCGAAAAAGACTGGCAGCAACGCCGGCGGTACACAAGAAGTGAGAACAAACAACGCATGAAGATCCGAAGGAAGTGGGCACGGAAGCAGAGAGTGATCGAGAAGGAGGAGCCGCAGGAGATAGCAGAGGATGACCCGAAGTGGCACTTCTGGATACCCCGGCAATTCGAGGTCCGGGTGCATGGAAAAGTCATACGGCCGAAAAGGCCAGCGCGAAGAGACTCAGTGGGGGACAGTGATTCCCCCGCGAGGGAAGTACCCGATCTCGCGCATGATGGCGCTGAAGAACTCGCTGACACATCCACCCCAGAAACTGTATACACGGTCAACGAGCTTGCAGAGCACCTAGTGCGGGCAGCGAAAGAAAGCCGAGTATGGGAGGATTTGAGGACGGGTCCCCCCGCGAGCTTCGCAGCATACCTGGTCCAGGTGTCCGAAGACGCAAACTCGGGCGCCGCGCCAGTACAATACGCAGTGAACGAAGGGTCCGAGGAGGGATTTGAGCAGCCGGAGATACAAGTCGGCGGCGACACATCGATTTTCACGCGGTTAACGGACCCGCACAATCCCAAGCGTGTTGCGGCAATCCTTGACGCGGTCACGATAGGCCCCGATTTAACCGACGCGCAGCGCAGCACAGTGCAGGACTTCATCGTCGAGTTTGCTGATTGCTATGCGCTGTCAATGAAGGAGGGCCGAGCACACGATGAATATCCCCGCGGACACGACCTTTAACACGAAAGTACACCAACGACCAACCACTCCCGCGCAGAAGCTGTGGTATAACAGCGTCATCGACGAGATGTTGGAAGCAGGGATAATCGAGGGGATTGATCCAAAGGAAGTCAAGTGTGTGTCACCCACGACGCTAGCGCAAAAAGCCCACCAGAACAGGAAAACACGGACGATACTGGAGTTGCAGCATCAGATCAATGATCAGTGTATCGCGGCGGGGTTACCGCCGAGCTTCGAATTGCCCGAACGCCCTGCGGCAGCTCAAGAGGCTGATGATCCAGCAAAGCCTTCGTGGCGCGTCTGCCACGATTACCGCGAACTCAATGGGAAGACCAAAGTTGCACCAATGCCACAGGGTGACATACAGCGCAAGCAAGGTTTGCTGTCGGGCCACCGCTGGATCAGCGTATTCGACTTCGCCAAGGGATTCTATGCCTGCGCAACAGCGGAGGAAATCCGCCCATACCTATGCTTTTATGTGGAGGGCCGCGGCTTTTTCACGTACTGCAAGATGCCGATGGGGTTGACAGGTGCGCCGTCCACGTTCTCCAAAACAACGGGCGGGGCACTCGGGGACCTTGTGGGCACGAAGCTGCAATTGTTCGTTGACGATGGCGGAACAGCAGGCGATAACTTCGAAACGAAAATGGCTGACCTGCGCACAATATTCCTGCGCGTACGGGAGCACAAGTTGTCACTCTCAGCGACGAAGATGCAATTCTTTATGACTGAGGCAACGTTTGCGGGGAATCGCGTGGGGCCAGACGGGATCAAGCCAGATCTCACGAAGCTGACAGCAATCGTCGACTGGGAAACCCCGCACGATTTGCTGAACCTCAAGTCGTTCCTGGGGCTTTGTGGACACTTCCGTGGATTGATAAAAAACTACGCGCGGATCGCGCAGCCGCTGACGGATCTCGAGCGGATGGCGAAAGTAGGAGGAGCGGGATCGAAGGGGGAGTGGCGGAGACGGATGCGGGCGGTGGACTTGCGAAGGCAGTGGGGAGCGACAGAGAGGACAGCGTTTGTGGCGCTGAAGGCAGCGCTGACGTCAGAACCGGTGTTGAAAGGACCGATGTTCGACGGGCGGCCGTTCATCGTGACAACAGACGGGTCTAAGGAGGGGTTTGGAGGAATGTTGTGCCAGAGATTCGACACAACGCTGCCGAACGGCAAGACCGTGAATCGCTTACACCCAATAGGATTCGCGTCGAAGCGGACTTCGCTGGCAGAAGAACGATACAAGCCCTACCTGCTGGAGTTTGCAGCACTCAAGTACTCACTCGACAAGTTTTCCGACACAACATATGGTTTCCCGATCGAAATTGAGACGGATTGCCAAGCCCTACGGGACACGGTGATGAGTACCAACCTATCAACAACCCACGCGCGCTGGCTGGAGGCGGTCATGGGGCATGACATCCGTGAGATTCGCCACCTACCAGGGGCGGTCAACTTCGTGGGGGACGCGCTGAGTCGGAAATACACCAACGTACCGCGGACCGAGGAGGACGGCAGCGGGTGGTCTGTTGAATGCGACTGGTTCGCGGGCAGCGGGCTGGTGTTTGACCTGTACACGGTTGAGGACGCGGGGAACATTCCAGCGCTGAAGAACCGATTTGCTGATGTACCGGTCTTTTTACAGGCCGTTGAGGCGCTGGAAACAATCGCGAAGGGGGAAGACGGGAAGGCGGTACACCGTGCGAAGCACCGCGCGAGGGAGTACATGATTGAGGGCGGGAAGTTGTGGCACGTCGGGGGCGGGAAATCGCGTCGGGCGCGTGCGCGGGTGGAGTGCTTGACGCCGAACGAGATGCGGGCAGAAGCGGAGAGAGAGCATCGAGAAGGGGGACACCTCGGCCGCGATTCAATGAAACTGAAACTCACCGATAGATTCAAAACACCTGCCATCGACAAACTCATAATGAACGCCATACAGAATTGCGGGGAATGCCTGAACTTCGGTTCCGCACACTTGCACGCGCTGCTTCAGCCCATCACGCGCCGGCACCCGTTCGAGCTGTTGGTCGGAGACTACCTGGCGATGCCGAAAGGCAAGGGCGGTTACAAGGAGGTTGGGCTGTATCTGGATACCTCGTCGCAGCGAGTATTCGGGTTTAAGTACAAGACTCACAGATCGGCGGTAACGACGAAGAGCGCGCTCAAATCGCTCTTCCAAGGGTACGCACCGTGGGAGACATTCCAAACCGATGGGGGAAGTCATTTCGACAACGAGGAGGTACGGCGGACTTGCCAGGCGTTCGGCGTCAAGACGCACGTGGTGGCGAAGTATTCGCCGTGGGTGAACGGGCTGGTGGAGGGGACAAACAAGATCCTGCTCGGGATATTGAAGAGGTTGTGCGCACCAAACCTGGGGGAAGAAGGATGGAAGAAGATTGAGAAATGGGAGCATCTCCCTGCGAATTGGCCAGATCATTTTGACACCGCAATTTTCTTGCTGAACAATCGCATTCTCAGGGCTCTGGACCACACGCCGAACGAGCTGTTCTTCGCCATGGTCATAAACACCGCGGAGACCGGTGTGGAGACGGCGTCGGCCGAGATCACGCTCGACGACATCGATGTGCAGCAGGCGTACGCCAGCCAGCAACGATTCGACGGCTACGCACGCGCAGTAAAGCACGGCGCATCGCGGAAGGCGGCGTTCGATCGCCGCGTCTTGGACTCAAAAGCCGGCGAGGTGGTTTTTCGCGCCCGGAGACCTGGTCCAAATCTTGGATCTGAAGTACAAGAAGACTTTCCTCACCTCAAAGAAGATCCTACCGGAATGGTCGGGCGCTTTCAGAGTCAAGGAACGTCTATTGAATTCCTATATCATCGAAACTATTTACGGACAGGAGTTGGATGGCGAGTACAACTCGAGGCGCATGCGGCTGCTGAAAGCGCCAAAGGGATCATTGCTTGAGGCCCACGAAGCGTCCAGGAGGATGGGGGAAGCCGGCGAGACGTTGCCAGAGGAAGGACCATTGGCCGCCGAGGAGCCAGAGCCGAGCCGGGAAGAAGAGGGCGCCACACGCGACGCGGAGGCACGAAGACTGAAGAGAGTTGAAGAAGACGAGGAGGATTGGGTGGACGAAGAGACCGAAGAAGACGAAGCGATAGAGGAATCGATTGGGGAGCGTTTGAGAGCGAGGCGGCAGGCAACGAGGACGTTGCCTGGAGGAGGGGGGGCAGATGCGGTAGTGTGTTTGGCGTTGTGAGGCACGGACATTAGGCACATAGGGCGGTTTTCGGCAGTAGATACACGCATTCCATCGCTTTTCTCTGTTTCGCGGCCGATTCCCTCGCGGCACCCGAGAGCGCATCCGACCAGGCTATCCCACCGTCGTCGTGGCAGCCCTCAGACGCTCAGGCGTGATTGGAGCGAGTTCGGTATTGGGCGGAAGATGGTGGATCTTCGTCGGCGTCGTGGATGCTCGGGGCTGGATACGAAACGAGTCGGGCTCGTTCGAGTGTGTCGACTGGGTCGTCGCCCCGTTGTCCGCGGATCTTCGACGCGATTGTTCTTTGACGCGCCTTTTCTTCGGGGGCGGGACTGCCTTGTTTTTTTCTTTGTGCTGTGCTGTCAATCTTGGCGCCACTTCGCTGGAGTTGAGGCTGCTGGAGCCGCAATGGAGTCCCGTTCCGGCTTTGCGGAGTCGAGTCTCACCTTCGTCGCGATTGCGTCTTGAAAGACGGTCTGATTCGGCTGTTGGGATTCTTCCTGCCTTGCATTTTCTTTTTCCCTTTTCCTTTTCGCTCTCTCCCCCTGCGTTCAATCTTCCTTACTCATTTCTTTTTTCTCCTTCAGACAACTCGCCGAACAATACGGCCCCGACGCCGCCGTGCACATGCTCTCCGCGTCCAACCTGGGCAGCGGGGCGAACAGCCCCTACGAGCGCAGCCCGCTCGGCTCGGCAGCCAACTCGAACGTGGAGCTCGCGACGATGCCGTACGCGGGGCGGGGGGACGGCGGGGAACCCACGTGAAGTACGATTCGGTGGGCGCGGGCGGAGTGCGGGATACAAGTATCTGAGCGCCGGAACGCCGCCGCTGGTGTGGATGTTGGAGTCAATGGGGATCGGTGGAGCGGAGATGTGGCAGGAGGATGCACGAGGTAGGGGTGGGGAGAAATGGGGATGACGGGGGAAGGGAGACGGGGGGGGGGGGGGGGCAGAGAGGGACGCTCGCAGGGAGGGGCATCATAAAAATCAATCGCACTCGCAACACTCGTTTCTTCGCACTTACATAGTTTTATACGCCACGCACGCATCGCATCGCATCGCATCGCAGTAGATTTAGTCGAGTTTAATGGTATACCCGCTTCCGATCCTCGTTTTCGGCGGTGTAGTTTGTATGGATGCGTGGCTGCAGAAATTTTGTGGATGCGGGGACAGGGAGGAAGAGTTGTTGCGGATCGCGACATGGCACAGCTGTCTCGAATACAGATTTGAATTCGCCGCAACGCGTAAACAGCTCATTTGTTGCTTGACTCGACGCGGGACTGACCAGGGTGTGGTGTTCCTTCCTCGTGAATA
Organism: Mycena olivaceomarginata; assembly: GCA_029378375.1. Classification (NCBI taxonomy): domain Eukaryota; kingdom Fungi; phylum Basidiomycota; class Agaricomycetes; order Agaricales; family Mycenaceae; genus Mycena; species Mycena olivaceomarginata. The sequence goes on along the minus strand of JARKIC010000356.1, from coordinate 2,447 downwards.
GTTCTTGAGCATGAGATCGATTCAGTGTGTCCATTTACCCCTGATCGTGAGAGGCGGGCGAGTACTTGTACTTTGCCTTGCCTTTCTTCCATTTCTTTTCTCGGACCGTGCCGATGAGCGGAAAGTGGTTCGATTGCTTCCCAGGGGTTGGTTTCTCATCTTTTCCGAGGAGGCCCCAGTCTCTCGACAGGCGCTATATATCGGTATTAAATTCGTTCCTCGTTCGATATATACTTCCTTCCTTTCGACTCCCGCGGTTGGTTCGTGGCACGCGAAGGACGACATTATCGTCCAGTGGGGAGCATCCAAAATATTGGGAGGACCACAGAAAGCCTCCAATATGGCGCGCGCAAACGAGGCCAATGGGACGGTGGAAATCATCGGCTGGTCACTCCTCGTGGGCGGTGAATTACGGAGGCAGTATCTAATTCGGGACGAGTCGGACTTCGGCGAAATTAAACCCCGAACCTCGCTAAATATGCATCGGACGTGGAACCTTCGCTTTGCTGAAGGCATGAATGGAAGCACCCCGAAATCGCTGGGATCCGATGCGGAAAAGTACCGGATTGGTGGCGATTATTCATATCACTGCGAGCTGTTGCGAGTGGACACATCTGCATACTGTTAAACGGATAAGAACGGAAAACAGTCCGCTGAAGACTTCGATCCTGTAGATGAATGGACCGCAATGGCATGACAGCGGTGACAGATCCAGGATACGGTTGCGTCGGGATTTCCCGTGCGTTGGAGCATAAAGAGCGGCGCATTGGAAGGGCACTGTCACAATGAAATGCCCCAGCCAGCTGTCATCCAGGTCCGACTGAACGCGGTGACCACAAGCTTAACTATAACTTCAAATACCTTGAACGTCCTAGCAGATACCCTCGACAACCCCCTTCTTAGGTGCTATTGTGAACACTACTGAAGCTGTCTTGAAAAACATTGGAGTGAGTCCGATTCTGTGGGAGACACAAATCTAAACTTGTTCCAGCAGCCGGTTAAACAGAACAAAGATGACTGTGTTGAACTCCTGGAGTAGACCCACAAATTTCTCGCTGTCATCATTATTCTTTATATCAAGTCGGAAACGGGTGCAGAACTGCCGCCAGATGTACTGGACCATATTGGAAAATTCACACAGTACTTTTCCTGCCTCATGAACATTCGGCGCACTGACCACTGGATCAGAATCCTTCACAAAATACACAACTTCATTGAAGCCCAGAAAGGCAGCAAAATCAGACCTTTCTTCCGCCAGAGTGAATCAAGTGCGCTACTGAAAGAAGCATAAGAAAGACTATCATGTAAACATTAAAAACTTTCTGCTGCGCCAGAGTGCAAGGTTGGATTGCAACAAGGCCTTGAGTTCTTTCAGGTTTGCCATCTTACTGGGCCACCACAATGAACTGATGAATGTCGGTTACAGATGGAATCTGCCATGATTTTTGCCCAGTCTGGCAGATATGGAGAAGGATGCACAGACGTGACACCAAGAAGTGCTTGATATGATTGAAACTCTATCCGAGAACACTGTTTCAGAACGAGGGTCCCATGGTGAAGAATCCAGTTGTTTGACCGGATTCCCATTAATCTTTCAATAGATAAGCAGACCCTATTCTCAGTCCTACAGTAGGTATGTAACATCCCAGGGCGCCTGTGTGATAGCTTAAATTTGATCTTCAAGCTCCAACTCCATCTCCATGCGACCATCTGAGCCAAAGATTTCCACGGCCGTGAGTCAGAAGTCTCAGGTATACCCGACCTTTGCAAGGCCAAAACCCCGAGGATTGCCATTTTAGGTGCAGGTGGCATGGGCAAAAGTTCTATTGCCAGGGTGTTACTGCATCACCCGGCCATCACAGCCACATACCAACAAAATAGGTTCTTCATTGGTTGCGGCTCTGCAACAACCAAACTGGAACTTGTTAGCCTCATTGGCACTCATATCGGACTCAAGCCGGGGTAAGATCCTATCCAAGCAGTGCTCAAACACCTCTCCAACAATCCCCCAAGTCTTCTCATTTTGAATGAACTTGAGATGTTATGGGAGGTCACAGAATCTTGGGGTGACATTGAAGAATTGCTTTCACTCCTGACAGACATCAACCATCTGGCATTGATGGTGAGTGCATGGGTATGTGTTTCACTGATTTTTTATTCATGCCATATCAGATCACTATGTGTGGGGCAGAAAGACCGGCAAAGGTGCAATGGACACGGCCATTTTTGGTGCCCTTGAAACCTTTAGACCAGAAAGCTGCACATCTTACATTCACTGATATTGCAGATGAAAAACATGACCTGGAGGAGGTTGACAAAATCCTCTCCCTCACAGACAATATGCCACTTGCAATTAACTTCCTTGCCCATTCGGTTGACTCAGAGGGCTGCTCTGACATCCTATTGTGGTGGGATGAAGAGAAGACCTCAATGATTCAAGACGGCTT